>OX336375.1:43090852-43690852 GCA_946902895.1 Fragum fragum
AGATAGATAGATAGATAGATAGATAGATAGATAGATAGATAGATAGATAGATAGATAGATAGATAGATAGATAGAAAGAAAGAAAGAAAGAAAGAAAGATAGATAGATAGATAGATAGATAGATAGATAGATAGATAGATAGACAAACAGACAGACCGACAGACAGATAGTAGATAGATAGATAGATAGATAGATAGATAGATAGATAGATAGATAGATAGATAGATAGATAGATAGATAGATAGATAGATGGATAGTTTCACACAAAGAAAAGGACTCGATAAAACATTGTGGAAATTTGAGAAATTGCTTGTGATAATCAATTTTCTCTTCTCCAACAATTTGTTTTCGCCCCAAAATGTAAGTGAACTTTTTAAAACTCATCAAACAAATAATGTTTTCTGCAACTTCTTTGAATTTTGACTAGACTTAACTTTTTGTCGACTAGTAATCGGTTAATGGAAGAAATTTTATCTACAACGTTTTATTTATTTCATTTTTTCATATAATGGCTATCAGATCTCTTTTAAATTTGGTTTATTACTTAGGTCATGTCTTAAAAATTTTTGCTTAAGCATTGTAAATGCCTTTGGAAGTGGTTTACATGGGAAAAAAAAACGGGATATAAATTTGGTATAAGCATACAATACTGTTATCATTTGACACTTGAGAGTGATTTATTATAGATATACAAGTACAAGTGAGTGATCAAAGATCAGTTGTACATTTACAATGACAGAATATAACGTGTCTAAGGACTCACACTGCTTGTGGATCCATACTTTTTCTTTGTATTGTTTACACCATTACCAGACGACAAAATTCTAGACCTGTCAATTCAAAGGCGCTGCAGACGACACTATAAAGTTGGTGAAATTTAGATTTTTTCTACTTTCTTGGTAGAAAATATTGTGGACAATGAAGAAATTGCTTGTAACAAGCCAACAAAAGTGCTTCACAATAACACGATAGATGTTTGCCATTGTCCGAGTTTAAAGTTCACTTCCGGTCTCAATGAATAATTTGATTAGTCGATTAATTCTTTGATTGACAGACACGATCCGTCAATTTACTTTGGAAAAAATCACCCTCTCTCTCTCTCATTCTCTCTCTCTCATTCTCTCTCTCTGTCTCTCTCTCATTTTCTCTCTCTGTGTCTCTCTCTCATTCTCTCTCTGTCTCTCTCTTATTTTCTCTCTCTCTGTCTCTCTGTCTCTGTCTCTGTCTCTGTCTCTGTCTCTGTCTCTCTCTCTCTCTCTCTCTCTCTCTCACACACACACACACACACACACACACACTCTCTCTCTCTCTCTCTCTCTCTCTCTCTCTCTCTCTCTCTCTCTCTCTCTCTCTCTCTCTCTCTCTCTCTCTCTCTCTCTCTCTCTCTCTCTCTCTCTCTCTCTCTCTCTCTAAGGGCTGGTTGATATCTCGTAACTAACGATTAAAAAAAGTTGCTGACTACAATTTATGATTAACTGAGTTTTAAAAATCTCTGTCTTTTGTCGGCATGTAACATAGTGGACAATGAAGACATTGCTTGATACAAGTAAGATTCTTATTTAGAATTTTAAGATAAAGCGTTCTTTAGATTAGGATTTTTAAGCGGCTAAATAAGAATCTTAAAAATTCTTAATGAGGAATTTAAGCGTACTCGGCATTAGCTTAAGCGAGTAGCCTTGACGACGTCGAATTTTTTCACTCAAAATAACATTATTCGTTCTTGAAAACGTCTCAAATATCTAATTTAGCGGGATTTTTCATCTCGACGAAAAGAACGCACCTCCGGTCTAACTGAAGATTTAATTGGTCTATCGATTCTTTGATAGTCCAATCCGTTAAATCGGCCATATGAAAAGTCGCTTCCCGGTTCGTAAAGTGGGGCAACTGTTGGGAATGTTATGTATACCGTAACACAGATAACATTCAAATTATTTGATACGTCTCATATCTCACCATTCACCAAGGTGGGTTCGCACTACACATCCGAGCAAACTGACCAAACGGATCGAATTGCCTGAGTCCGAAACTGGTCTGTTTTAATCGCTAAAAGAGACCGGAATAATCTACTGTGATCTATATCGGTCGGGGCATTACTAACATTTGGCATGTCAAAAACTGATCAATCGCGACTATCAATCAAATGATGATTCGACCAATGAAGTCATTCATTTAGTCTCGATGTCTAGTTTGAACTCCAACATTGGCCGCCATTTTGTTGATTTTTTTTGTTGGTTTGGCGACTTAAACTTCGTAACGACGTTAAGGTCGCCAACAAAGCTTTCTACATACTTGTAACATGCTACTGGCCATAGATTTTGAAAATAACGCCGTAAATAAATCGAAGCGAAACTTCCTGTCGAAGTCGATGGGCGGGACCAAAGGAGTCAATGGGCGGGGGCGAGCGATTGGTCAACTTTCTGTCTGAGATCGAGTAGTTCACCAGTCGGTACTCGAGGAAGTAGTGATCGATTTTAATTGTTACCTTAAGAGGTTCTTATACACAGGATTTAGCTTATTATTGCCTGGAATGAATTGGCTGATTGCTTTGTTAGGTAAGTCGAACCCATACCGTATGCGGCAACATTCCTCCTGAATAGTATTAACCCCAGTCATGCTGAACACGAAGTTTACCAGTTTTGCAGCAGGTAAAGACTTAGATCAGCCTGCACATATGTGCAGTCTGATCTTAGTCTACACTTCCTGTTTGACATTGAAGACAAGAATTGTTTAGGTAATCAATAATCGAAAGAAATTTGATCGACAATCGGCCGCCTTTCAGTGCTTAAAGCTTTTTGATCTGAATATTCTGAACATGGATTTCGTTCGGTATGTCAAGGGTTGATAAATACCAACACAATGGCGCTTTTTGGAGCCCATAGAAAAAATACCCTTCGGAAAATATTGTGGAAATGAAGAAATTGCTTGTTACAAGCAATTTTTTCATTAACCACAATATTTTCTTCCTCAGAAGACAAAGACTTTTACAATTTCATAAACTTGTAAGTGTCGTTTTTAACATCATGGAATTTGGACCAGTCTTAAATTCTGTAGTCTAGGATTGATGTTTATGTCTCATTTGGGCAGGCTGGTTTCTTATGCGGGTGACCGATCAAGCAGGTTTTCATCTTCATCTTGATATGTTCATAAATAACACTGTATACTTTTAAGGTAGAAATATGAAAGTTATCACCGCATGCGTGTAAAAATACACCGGGCCAGTTGTTTAATGCATTGCACGTTATGTTACAGTCTGCTGATTTCACTTTTACGTGTTTGGGGTTTTGTGTTTATTTATTTTTCAAAATCTGTGTGAATAGGGCCTTTTTTGATATAGTTTGAATCATCAACAACGACAACCAAAAAACCCGTCAACTACAACAATAAAAAAACCCAAATCTAGATCTCAGCAAACAACTGAAAAAGTAACGTATAAATACATGTAGCTTCGCCCCTTTTAACCCATTCCAACTCAATCCCTCCTTTTAACGCCCTTCAAGAAAAAAGCTTTGGAAAAAATTGTGAAAATGAAGAAATTGCTTGATACAAGCAATTTCTTCATTATCCACAATGTTTTCTATCCAAAAAGGTGAAAAAATTTAAAATTCCATCAACTTTAGATTGTCGTCTGCATCTTCTTTCAACTTGGACCAGTCTAAAATTTTGTCAAGTGGGAATGGGTTAAGGAAGATCAATACAAACACTCCAACAGATCTGTTTGTCTGATCAACCAAACGGAAGTTCGTTATGATACAGGTTAGACAATGTTTTTTGTTGGTTTACATTTGTGTCGGAGATAAAGACTACAGTTTCGAACTGATTTTTTTTATTGACCAAACGAATTTTCTTTCATCAACTGCAATCACAGAAACTACGAAAATATGTGGTCTGTCATTGGAGGCGACTAAACCAGAGACTAACTACTGCTTCCTCGTAACTCCTGGATTGCAGCAGGTTGGTGGTTTTATATTCCAAAGCTTACTTTTTTATCTCGAGCTAAATAAGCCTTGGAATGAAAAGCTCAAGAATGGAAAGCTCTAGCCTGTGTTTGAAACCCTGTGTGGTTAAACGGGTATAAACATAAAGGCACATCTACCACTTCATCTGGATGAACAAAAGTGACAATTGGTATGTCCTAGGAGGCGACTACAGGTTCTTCATTGATAATTTTTGTTTCATTCCTCATCGATCATTTTATGTCTTGTGGTGGACTTTGTATTGTTCTTTATGTTTTATATTGTACTATCGTTATATATCTTGTGCATTAAATGACAACAAATGCCGATGTTGAAGTAAACATCAATCAATCAATCAATCAATCAATCAATCAATCAATCAATCAATCAACCAATCAATCAATCAATCAATCAATCAATCAATCAATCAATCAATCAATCAATCAGTCAATCAATCAATCAATCAATCAATCAATCAATCAATCAATCAATAGATCAATCAACCAATTCAATCAACCAATTCAATCAATGAATCAATGAATCAATCAATGAATTGATCGGTCAATCAACCAATTCAATCAATCAGTCAATCAATCAATCGGCAAATACGCATAATGATAATATGATCAATGATAAGGATATCAAATTTTATGCTCCAGCGCTGTTTAAGGGTAAGGCTACAAATAATTACTGCACAATGCACACAAACATCTGTTTGTTTTCTCAATATTTTAATCGGATAAGTAAATATTTAAAGAAATGGATTATGATCAGGAATGTAGCTAGTTCTATGGACTTTATACTGTTAAGCTTGTATCAATTAAAGACGAAGCATTCTATGGAATGACTCAAGTTTCCTGTAAAAAAGGTAACGCATCATAATAAAAATCCTATATACGCTTTTAGTTAACTTTCCATTTTCAATTACAATTGAGCAATCGCGGCTCTCCATCAATTAATCAGTTGACCAATAAAATCATTCATTTAGACCAGAAGTGAGTTTTGAACTCCGACATTGTCCGCCATTTTGTTAAGCCTTTTCAATAGTTTGGCGATTTAAAAGCCGAAACTACAACTACAACTACACTGCACGCCGTGGTTACGACGTTTAGGTCGCCAACCAACTTTTCTACCTTTTTGTTACATTCTACTGGCCATAAACAAATTGCGCCATTTAAAAACTTCTTGTCGGAGTCATTGGATGAGACCAACGAGGAAGGTGGGTGGGGCCATAGATCCGTCAATTACATTAAATCACCATTTTTGCTTTACATTTTCTTAGATTTCGGACAAATGGCGGATCGCGACCGTTAATCAAATGATCTATTAATCAATCATTCAATTAGACCAGGAGTGAACTTTGACTCCGTTATTGGCCAACTTTTATGTGAAATAGCTTTGTAGTTTTGGCGGCTCAACTACAGCCTATAAAAGCTAAATAAACGATGTTTATTTCGCCAACGAAACACTGAACTTTTTATTTACACATTACTAGCAATTTATTTTTCAGCCTAACGCCGTTAAATATCTTAGTTGATCTTCCTGTCGGATTTCAATGGGCTTGACCAACGATCCATAAATTGACCAATCGCGTCTGTCAATAAAAAATCAATCGACCAATCAAATCACACATTTTGACAGGAAGTGAACTTCGAACTTCAATATTGGCCAATATTTTTGTGAAACATTTTAGATGGTTTGGCGACTTAAACGGCGTAATTATAGGTTGAATAAGCTATAGCTGCGACGTGAATGTCGCCAACAAACAATTTTACTTTTTCGTAGTATGTTACTGAACACGAACTAGCAAAAATACGCCGTTTGATATCGAAGAGGAACATCCTGTTGGAGTCAGAGGGCGAGGCCTTACGAGTGACGGTATATTGTCACAATATTATCAATTTCCAATACTTTTGATGACCAACTTTTCATTTTAGTGACGAATTGCCATTTTTCCTAAGGTTACTTATAGATTTTCTACGAACATAAGCCTGTGATGTTTAAGCATCACCGTGAAAATAAATCCTTTAAACCATTACCACACCAGAAAAATTTAGACTGGACCAAACCGAAAGAAGTTGCAGACGACAATTAAAAGTGTATGAAAATTTAGATTTCTTCAAGTCTCTGGGTAGAAAACCTCATGTAAAATGAAGAAATTGCTTGTGACAAGCAATTTCTTCATTTTACATGATGTTTTCACAATTATTTTGCCTGAGGGGCGTCCAAAAGCGTCACCATGTGGGAATGGGTTAACGAAGATATTTAGAAAAAAAAAAAAAATAATAATAAAAAAAAAAATAAAAACACACCAACAAATAGTGACGGTTATCCATCAGGTGCTAGTGTGGTTATACTTCCCAACGGATGTAGACTAACCATGAATAGTCTGTCCCAAGCTTCTTGGGCGTTGTTTTGTAATAAAAGTACAGAACCATTATGTCTCTCTGTCCGTTTGTTTGTTCGCCTTGATACCGGTTTCTATTGCGAATTCTGTGCCTTAAAATGGCCTTATCTAGTTCTAACCGACTTTGAAAAATATACTGATTGATCGTCCTATATATATAGTTGGTCGAAAACTATACCAAACCCTCATAAAAATTGAAATCTAAGTTCCCTATTTCATTTCCTACACTTGAATTTAACCTATTACCAGACGGCAAAATTTGAGACAGGTCCAAATTGAAAGGAGATGCAGACGACAATTTAGAGTTCATGTGTTTTAAGATTATTTTTTCAATTTCCTTGGAAGAAAACCTTGTGTAAAAAGAAGAAATTGCTGTTACAAGAAATCTCTTCATTTCACACACCATTTTCTAGATGGTTTTTCTTTAGAGGCCTCCAAAAGCGCCATTGTGTATGAATGGGTAAAGGAGATAGGTAGATTAAATCCATCTAATTTTTTGGGTACTATTATCATTTTCAATTCACTAAAACAATGTACTATTATTATCATAATTATCGTTATTTTCATTATAATTACTATTGTAACAATATCGTTTGCTTTTCTCGTTTCAGGATAACGTGGACTGTTGAACAAGTGAGCCGGAAATGACGTCACGTTTTACGACACTAGTAGGTCTCATTACGACAGCTACACTGATGTTTCAGATCGTCATATTATTTAGAAGTCAATGTTGTAAGTGTAGTTTTCTCCTCGTTTGCAAAGTTTAAACAAACTTTTAAATGGTCTACCTCGTTTGCAAAGTTTGAGCAGAATTTTAAATGGCTCTCATCGTTTTCAATATTAAACAAACTTTCAAATGGTTCACCTCGATTGCGAAATTAAAACAAAGTTTCGAATGGTTCTCATAGTTTGCAGAGTTAAAAACAAGTTTCAAATAGTTTATTTCGTTTGCAAAGTTAAAACAAAGTTTCAAATGGTTCTGCTCGTTTGCAAAGTTAAAAACAAGTTTGAACTTCTTCATTTCGTTTGCACAGTTAAAACTAAGTTTTAATTGGTTCTCCTCGTTTGCAAAGTCAAAGCAAAGTTTTAGATGGGTCTCCTCGATTACAAAGTTGAAACAAAGTTTGATATGGAATAACACTGTGTTTATTTGGGATACCTTGTCCGTGACTAGGAGTATGGCATCGGCCTCACAACCGTGGTCCAGCGTTTGATTTTCGGAAGCAGCTAAGCTTGTAGAATTTATTTCCTAATCGATATCAAACACTGTTAAACTTTGCTAGCTTAACGTGACGCCAACTAATTTGCTTTCGATGGATCATGTAGTGTTCGATCAATTGTCAATTTTGTAAAAAACCGTGTTGGCAAATGTGTTGGTAATGGGTTAAATAGGTCCCCGATATAGGGCACTTGACACACTGACTTTTTGTTTTGCATGCCTAATTGATACTTAAAGAATTTGACGGAAACGAACAATTTTAATCTGTAAAAAATGTTCCTTGCCGGAAACGAAAACGAATTTGACACGCCACCAGGAACTTAACTTTTGCATAAAGCAAATCTTATGATTGTTAAATTGCCATCTTAACAACTTAACACAGAAGGCGGTGATTTGTTACGGTGTAAAATGCAAATCTTGCAGCACGAAACCGCTAAGATCTTCGCTGGGTTCTTTGACGTGTCATAGTCATGGGTTCGATTCCCTGCGGCGGCAAAATATCCTTTCCGACATTTGTCTCCCACCAATGGATGGATAATCGTAGACTTAAGTGGGATAGCAGCTGGTGGCTGGGAAAGGATGAAGTGTATAGTACTGGTTAGCTGCTCCAACCGCCGCGATATAACTGAAATACTGTTAAAAGTGGCGTTAAACCACAATCAATCAATCAATAAATCGATCTTCGACTTGTTTTGAGCATAGCACCGTCATAAAGCCTCTGATTAAGCGCTTCATCTTTGTTGGTTTACACCAGCCTGCATGGGTTTCTTACCCGCAACAGATTACGATTACATATACTACAAATTATTCTTCTACTTAGGTTTTCGGTCTCATTAAATCCAACTAAACACATTAACATTCTCATCAGTTAACTGACCAGTGGATTATAACCATTTACTATACAATGCCGCTTCTTTGACGCTCCATTGAAATGTAAGTATGGAAAATGTTGTCAGAAAAGGAGAAATCGCTTGTTACAAGCGAGTTCCCCTTTTCTCACAATATTTTCTACCAAATTTGGTACCTATTTCCCAATTTTAGCGCACTTCGAAACTCGTCTGCAATTTCCTTCAATTTGGACCTGTCTAATCTTTGTTCGTCTGGGTTAATAGGTGATAATTTCAGTGTGTCTGAAACCTTGTTATTCGTTGAGAGCATAATCCAATCAATAGGATTCATGTGGATTTCACATTGTTAACAGAGCAACAGCTTTCCCTATTATTATTGTAGAATGGTTACCTGGCCTGGGAAAGAATGAAACTCAATGAACTTTTCAAATCGCCAGATAACAAGGGCGGCAAAATTAAAGACTGGTTAACCCATTCCCACACAATGACGCTTTAAAAATGACGCCGGTCACGGCTATGAAACAATCCTTGATTTTGTGAAAACTTCCTGAAATTGATCCTTATTGAGGCTTTTTGACGCAACCCCCCCCCCCCTCACCAATAAAAAAATGGGAAAAACATATTATGTAAAATGAAGAAATTTCTTGAACCAAGCAATTTCTGCGTTTTACACAATGTTTTCTATCCAGAAAGTTTAAATAAGCTAAAATTTGATCAGCTTTCAATTGTCGTCTGCAACTCAATTCAATTTGAACCACTCTGAAATTTTGACGTCTGGTAATGGGTTCAAATACTGACGACTCGTTGGATTAGATTTACAGTGGAATGATTATGAATTGAACTTTGGTCGAATCATTCAAAATGAAAATTTCTACATGCTTTAAATTGTACATATTATTTCATGCCAAGCATGGAAAGTTTAAAGTTTAACCCATCCCCACACAATCCCCCCTTTTTACGCCTCCAAGAAAAAAAATTTGGAAAAAAATATGGAAAATGAAGAAATTGTTTGTCCCAAGCAATATCTTCATTATCCATTATTTTTTCTATCCAAAAATAACGAAAATATTTCAAATTACATCAACTTTTAATTGCCGCCTGCAGCTTCTTTCAATTTGGGCCAGTCTAATAGTTTGTTGTGTGGGAATGGGTTAAAAGTTCTAAATTAATTGATGTCGTTAAGTCACCGTTAATTGCTTTTTTTAATTTCCTATTTTATCTTGTTAAATTTTGAAACATATAATTGTTTGTTTGGGGTTAAACGCCACTTATTACAGCTTAATATCGAGGCGGCTGGAGCGCCCAACCATAGATTCCCGGTATTTCTCAAACCAGTACTACGACTACATCCTTTGCGAACTTTTACTTTGTGTGCACAGTACCTTCAGAATCTCATCATTGATGCCGGGCACCTGGCATAGATGGGCCTACGGTAACCATTCGTTTAACTAGCTCAGTAGCGGCACACCAACCGGTCAGTTTTTATCTAGTGCGCCGGTTCCGATCGGGATTCGAACCTTCGATCTCGACCCTGCGACCTTAATCTATAACGCGTTATTAAAACTTAAGCCAAAACTTTCACCTTTTCTATCTTAGCCATTGTTCACCCAATGAGGCTCATATTTCACACATGTTTTAGCCAGGAGATTGGCTTCCGTTTGACAATGATCTTGACCATGTCATTTACTCTTTATAAAGGAGTTAACCCAAGACTTAAACTTTATATGGCTTGGCGTCATTATGTGGGAATGGGTTCAAGCAATTTCTTCATTTTACACTATGTTTTCCTAATTGTTTGATTTTTCATAAGTGGCGTCAAAATGCGCCATTATGATGGAATTGGTTAAGGTATCGAGCTACTACTTAAAATTACATAGCTAAAAAATTACAGTCGACAATCCTTGGCGACTTGACGTTTGTAAATGATGTTTCGAACAATCCTTCTATTGCAGGTCATATGCAAGAGGTCAAAATTAAATCTGGTAAAACAGTGCACATTTGAATCAAAATGACAAAAGTACATTTATTGACAAACAATTTAATACTAACTAAAAGGACAGCGTGATTTCTACTTTGTGTATAAATTGGTGTTAATCCCACAGAGGATAATTACAAGTTTTGAATTACCATGAACCGCAATCTAAGGGGAGATAGTTGATGTTACACAAACCTATTGGCATGAAAATGACCTTTGTATATTGAGCAATATGTGAGATAAAACTATTAGATATTAGTCTAAATTAAAACTTTGTTTAGAAATACGAATATTAAATAAGATATAGTAGGCCCATTAATTCACACTTGGTGGGAATATGTTAAAAATTTAAAACTTGTTCGCTCGCGTTCCTTTCGAGACTGACCAGAACTTGCGGCAAAGCGTTGCATGACCAATCACTGACCCGCCCATTTACTCCGTTGGCCCCGACCATAGACTCAGACAGGAAGGTCCACTTCTCTTTTAAACGGTGTTATTTTTCTAAAATCGTTTCAAATTTGCTACAAAGAATGTTTAAGAGTTGAGACGAAATACTTGCGTTTTGAGCAGAATTAGGTGTTAAACAAACTGAGAACAGGGAGTCTTGTAATTTTTCTTGGTTCTCTTAGAATGTTAAATGGGAAATTATTATGATACTTTGTATTTACATTGACAAATTTTAATCGTCTTTCCATCCGGGGAAAAAAATTGATCTCATCCAGTTTTTACTCATCATTTCTTTTTTTGGAAACAGAATTAGCAAAGTCATGGTCCATAATAGGGACCAAGCACGGCTGTCAACAAAGTAATCAATCGAACAATAAAATTATTCACTTAGACAGGAAGTTAACTTTGAACCATGAAATATATCATTGGCTGCCATTCATGCGAAGCATTTTTAATTACTTTGGCGACTTGAACATTGTAACTACAGCTTATTTCAGCTGTAGTTACGGCTTTAGGTAGGAAAACAAACCATTCTATCCTTTGTTAATTGCTATTGCCCACAAATTCTGTAAAATTACGCCATTTAAAATCAAAATCGAACTTCCTTTACAATCACTTGTTTTTACGTCCCTGTGATTTTATACTTGAGAAAATATTGTGGGAAAAGAAGAAATTGCTTCTAACAAGCAATTTCTTCTTTTTCCACAATATTTTCTACCCTACTGAATGGTTATTATTCAAATTAAATCCACTTTTAATTTTCGTCTGCAAATCATTTGAATTTGGACAGGTCTAAAATCTTGAAAAACAGGAAAGGGTTAAACTTCCTTTTGGAGGCAATGGTCGAAGCCAACCGAGTAAACGGGCGGGTCAGCAATTGGCCAATTCGGAACATGAAGTGAAAATCTACCTTAGGTACAGAAGAAAAGAGAAATAATAAATAATGGTGGCGATATGCGTGCAATAGAAAATAGCGTTCACAAAACAGAGCTCTGCTGTACAACGCGTTCTCTTGTCTGTTATTCTAGATACAATAGGTTCATGAATTATTAACGACATCTCTGTCCTGCATTTCACGAATATAGCCGATTGTCCGCTATCATTTGTGCAGACATGCAAGTGTTTCTGTCTTACTGATAACTGTTTGTTTAATTAAATCAAGATAACCTTGTCTTGGTTTTAGCCATTTGTTAATGTTATTCAGAGATGCCATTTACTGGACCATAGCCTAATTGACTGGCGAGCCTGTCCTAGTCTGACGACACAACATCGGAGAGTAGCGTAGATGGGATAGGTTCACCAGTCTCATAGCCCGATCCGATTTTTTATTCCACGAAAACAACTTTATGACGTTGGAAAATTCCAATGTTTTAATGACGTCACAGTTGTCTGATTTTGTTTTTCAAAGCGAGTTGTTTCGATGGATTTTGATAAAAAAGTTATTTGAAAGTGTTTAGTCTAGTTAATCCATTCCCACACAATGACGCTTTTAAATGCCCCTCAATATGAAAGATCTGGAAAACATTGTGGAAAATGAAGAAATTGCTTGTTATAAGCAATTTCTTCATTATCCACAATATTTTCTACTACAAAACACGAAGATTTTATAGATTTCATCAACCTAAAAATTTCGTCTGCAACTTCTTTAAATTTGAACCAGTCTAAAATTTGGAGTAAACCGTTTTCCAAGAATCGTTCTTCATTCATTTGTTAAAAATACATAACAAATACGGGATTGGATTATATTTGAAAAAAAAACTACAGTAAATGTTGCTCTTAGCGACCATTGATGGGCCTGCCAAAAGGTAGTCGCTAAAGAGAGTGGTCGCTTAAACTGTCACGCTTTTGTAAAATAAGAAGGATTGGTTCGATCACATACATAAGTTATTACAGAATTCTCAATAAATCCCATATTGTATGGACTCATTAGAATGGTCTCATTGAGACGATTTTAATGCGTTCAATCAACATTGTACTTAAGTATGATATGCTTTTAGCAAATACGACCACTTCTTCATGTGAGTGTTTGCTTCTGAAAAAGGGCTTTCGATCGTGGTCGCTTAATGGAAGTAGTCGCTTAATAGAGGTGGTTGCTCGAGAAAGATCGACAGTTTTTGAGCCTGTGCGTGACATTTCCAACCATTTCGCATGTGCGTGACTCGCACACATTGATCACCCTGGACAGCCATTCGGGACAATTAGAATATTCGCTGATTATTTAAAGAAGCTTTGGGTCAGTATATATCTACAGAGTGCAGAGTGAAGACTCTGAACAGACTATGCGGATGCACAGGCTGATCTGAGTCTTAACTTCGCGCACATGTGTAATGGTTGGAAATGTCACGCATGCGCTCATTTGGCTTCTTAATTCTACGAGGAAATGTCTTCTTCAATGAGAGAAGGGCATTCACCTTTGGACGAGACAAATATAGCCTCATCAATGTTTGATACAAACGCCATTAAATGCTTACAAAAATAGAAGCACAAAGAGTGCTACCTTTTTTGGGGTATGAAGTGTTGTGTGGCATTGTCTATGATCAAGAATAACCCGACATTTATATATAATTTAATTTCTGTTTCGTCTATTAATGTTCGAGCGTTTCGATTGGCCTAAATTTTCTTTTCATACTTCCTCGAACAAAGTTTGAGCATGCAAATATTTTGTATGCCTGCTCATACTGTAGATCCGTAAATTTATAAAATTTAACTTTAACCTTAAGTAAAATATTTGCTTTATTTTGCTTGATGGTTTTAGATTAGATATGAAGAGAACATTTTTTGTTGACATTGAGGTATGAACCTAAAAACGCACTACTTTATTCACCCGCTTCTCGTATTCATACAGTGTTATTAAGATTTTAGGTTTATATCTCAATAAAAACCCTCTCTTAATTTCTAAATTACAACGAACCTACGTCGGTGATGTTTCCATAAATCGCCCATGTAACGGAAACGACAGAAGAAAATAATAATAAGTCTCAGGTAAATCGGGATGGACTATGCTATCATTACTCATAAACATTACAAATAAAATCAAACATCAATGAAAAGAAGGCAACCAGGCGCGTAGCCAACTTTACAATTATATTGAAGCCCATTTAAGGTGATAATAGTCTACATATAGATTTTGTAGAAAAATCGCATGAAATTAAGAAAATGGTGGTTTATCTTACTTCCCACTACATTTTATACTGCTGTTTTTTAGTACTTTGATTGATTCCACGGGGTCTATGTGTTTCCTTATTGAGTTCCAAGCAGAAGTTGTAGCTGGTCTACCCTCTGGCAGACACATTTTATCGATATAACAGGTACCGTATAGACGCAATTCATCGCTGTAACAGGTATTAAGTAGAGGAACTTTATTCGTTGTAACAGGTATCATGTAGAAGATCTTTATTCGTTGTAAAATGGCAGAGGCCGTAAACCAGTTCTCGGGGGTGGACTGTCACTTTTCTTAAACTAATCCTAAAATCTCACTAAGTTTGTCATTCCTTTCTCATTTGTTCGTTTCATTCTCTCTTTCCTGAATTTAAGACGAAGCCTGGCTTCCACCGGGCTACGCTAACGCTCACCAAAATATCAAATTTTACATATACAGAGAGGAATAATTAACCCTTCATGTTTTCAAAGATTAGTCTCCTCCAATTTGTAAGAAGTTGCAGACGATAAATAAAACTGATTGCAATTTGAAAAGTAACCAACTTATGGGTAGAAAATATTGTGGGAAAAGAAGAATTTGTTTCAAGTTCATAAGGACGTATTAATCTAGGAATTAATACAGGAAAAGGTTAATAGCGTTTCTTTCCATTTCATATTTATCTTTATCACATAAAAAATCGGCCATTTACCCTTTGATTGGATTGGTTTCAACATATTCTTTATTCGGCGAAGAGTTTTATTTCCTTCCTGCGACTTGAAAGACCTTAGCAGAAATATTGGCACATTTGTATCATTGTGAACGTTTGATAAAGCAAAGAGTTGTCAAAATACTCTTAAATTAGACTCACGGGGTTGACCAGCCTACATACAGGTTAACGGCTGACGGAATGCCGAAGAGCAATTTACATCAGGATGCAATAAAATATGTCAAATTAAAAACAATTAAAATATAGAGAAATTAAAACCTTAACAATAAAGCACGGACAATAAGTTGGTAATGCATGCTGTCATAAAACAAAACGATTACATTATTCTCTCTCTGTGCATAAAAGATTATATTTATAAAACTCGGATTAAATACAGTCTTATTCAAACATACATGTATTTGACAATGTTTGTCATGGGTTCGATCCCCGGCGGCGGCACATATTTTTTCGACATTTGTCTCTCACCAATGGGTGGATAATCGTAATCTAAGTGGGATAGCAGACAGCAGTTCTCGTGTGAGAAATACCAGGAATCCAGGAATTAAGTGATCCAGCCGCCGGCGTTAAACCCCATTTAATCAATCAACCAATTTGACAATATTAACCAGAAAGAGTTGTTTTTCCCCTGCCCCGCCAACATCGTATGAAGCTTGTCTACTAAAACCTAATTAATTAATATTCTTATCGAACGCTGCAACATCTTGAGGGATAAATATTTGATGAGCCGGGTCTCTCTTTATGACTTTTGTTCGGGAAACAATTGCCTTTTGTTTGACTGTCTGAGAATCCAATAATACCATATGCTCCCTTACAAGTAGGAAATAAAGATTTTTTTGGCACATACTGTATTTTGGTCCAAAGTAATCATAATTTGTGACCAGGTTAACCCATTTCCACACAATAACCCTTTTGACGCCCCAAAGAAAAATCTTTTGAAATCATTAAGGAAATTAAGAAATTGCTTGTTACGAGCGATATCTTCATTATCCACTAAGTTTTCCATCAAAAGAGTCGAACAAATATGAAATTCCATTTCCACTTTAATTTGTCGTCTGGAACATCTTTGAATTTGGACCGGTGTAAATTTTGTCGTCTGGTAATGGGTTGAGACAATAGCAAAGTATCCCTCGTGTTCGAAATCGTCCATACTAGCGACCTCATTTGTGATACATATGTCAGTCCAATAAGCCAAGTTGGTAGAGCACTTGATTTCAAGCCTAAAGATCACGGGTCTGAGCCCTGGGCTGTACAAACTAACAGACTAATTGACTTTCGGACGAGACGTTACACCGAGGTCCCGCGTGGCATCGAACACGTTAAAGAACCATATCTATCTATATATACTGCCCAACTCCCCTTTCGGGTATTACTGGCAGGTGCGCGTCTGTGCTGGAATAAAAACTGTTAGACATTTGTTAGGGTGCACAATTTTAAAAGTATTGTGAGTGTTAGATTAAAAGAGCTGATAAAACATATTTTGGTCATTCAGGGACGGCTCACTATCTGAAAAGAATCAAGACTCTTTTTGAATGCTGCAATATCAGGTTGCTGTACAATTGTTTCTGGGAGACTGTTCCATAGTCTCACTGTGTAGGGAAAAAAAGAATATTTAAAGTAGGCTGCATTTGTGTGGATCTGTCTGAAAGATGCTGTGTGCATATGTCGGGTGGTCCTCATTGGTCTTTCAAGATAAGCTGGTACTGGCACTGCAACAAAATTGTTAACGATTTTATAAAACATGGTGACTCTGGAGATGTCTCGTCTGTATTGGAGAGTTTCCCAACCAAGCTCCTTCTGCATGCAGGTAACACTGTCATAATAAGAGAAATTATTTTGAACCCATCTTGCCGCTCTACGTTGTACTTTCTCCACTTTGTTGATATAGGTTTTTGTGTAGAGGCTCCAAACTGTTGATGCGTATTCTACCTGGGGTCTCACTAAAGTTTTATACGCTATTTCTCTGATCTTCTTATTTTTGGTCTGGATGTTTCTGCGGAGAAAACCTAAAGTTTTATTAGCATTTGATGTTATATTGTCAATGTGGGCGGGGCTCTCTGTTTAACTTGTTTATCGCAGTTTTACGATGAACGTAAAATCGCACGGACACAGCTTGTTTCAGCAATTGTAAGCTAGGCTTTACAGATATCATGATTTAAATAAAAGTGACTATAAGTTAGTGTTTACAATATTATAAACTTCGCAACCTTTGTCATGCTGAGCCCGGAATATTTCTGTTTTTGCAGGAGGTATAGACAATTAAGCCTGCACATAAGTCCAGTCTGATCTTAGTCTGCACCACCTGCTTGTCACCTCTAAGCCAGATTTGTTTATAAAATGATTTTTTATTAAATAACTATCAACCTAAAATTAATTCATCCAGTTCTGCCAGACCTTTGATTTAATGTAGAGGGTTTTAATTAAGCTCGATAAGGGTTTAGAACAACGATTTTTCACTCGGAAAGTATGCTTGGTGGGAATTAACAAAAACAAACAAACAAACAATCAAACTTGGTTAAATTTAGTTCCTTTTTTGTATTTTCAGATATTGATAGACGAACGATATCGCTGGCAAACAGCTTGAAACAGAAAGACGAATATCATTCTATATATTTTGAGGTATTTTTAGAGATTCATTAGGAATATTACCACAGTGTCTTTTTCTATGCGTTGTTATCGTGTTCGAGAATCGTGTGCAGGTATTTTTTATTGGATGAGACCGAAGGTCGAATCCAATAAAAAATACCTACACACGATTCGAGAATACGATAACAACAAATAGAAAAACACACTGTTGTAATATTCCTTTTATTATATACCTTTTAGGAAATGACATTAAGAAAATTCTCTTAAATGGCTAAGAAATAACCAACTTTTCGAAAAACCGGGAACGTCTATACACATGTTTAACGGTACTCGACGAATACGGTTTTTTGCTACACGCCGAATATTGATTTTTTTTCTGTCGAGTTGTATTTGACAGCCAGGTTTTACTCCATATCTTTTATAGGTGTATAATAAATTTCTTTATACGTCAAGACAACAAAGGTCAACGTAGTATCTGCGCAATAGAAATAGTTGAAACAAGATGTGTTTGTGAAACACTATGCCCCCGAAAGAGGAATTCTTTAGAAACGGGAAAAAGGTTAAAATTTTGACCTTGACCTTGATGAAATGACCTTCCCCAGTTGCGCCTTGTTGAGACCTATCTACATACCAAATATTAGCATTGTAACTTAATCGGGGTTGAAGTTACAGGAAAATGTTTAGTTGGCAAGTTAAATTTTGAAGACACACAGACGGACAGACAGACGGACAGACAGACAGACGGACAGACAGACACTGGTAAAACAATATGCCCCCGATCTTATCGATGCGGGGGCATAAAAAGAGACGGGATCCAACAGTGCTCAATCTGGGATAGTAGTTAAAGAATAAACATAGAACAAGATAGAATGAATTTTATTTTAGTTTCGTTTAACAAGATTCAAGTGTTTTATTTGCCTTATTTGTTTTCATACTTCAACGATCAAAATTGTGATCACGCAACTATTCTTGTATACTATATACATAATCACCATAATTTTCAAAATTTCGGCAAAAAATGCCTTTATCAAGAAAAAGAAAATAAATTATTTTCTTTTTCTTGATAATGGCATTTTTGCCGAAATATTGAAAATTAGAGTGATTATGTATAGTGTTTAAACAGTTCCCCGAGGAACATTATTGTGATACTGTATTCTTGTATACTTGCGTAGAAAATAGATCCATAGAATTTCACTTTAAACTAAAACTTTTGCTATGTTTTGCTTTATGGTATTGAATTATAAGAAGTTTAGAGGGTAGTTTATGCTTTTCATTGAGGTACGAACCTGAAAACATAAACGCACTGATGTTTGAATTAGCTTTGCGTATTCATACAGTATGTTTAAGTTTTTGGGTTCATATCTGAATGAAAACACCACCACCACCACCACCACCACCACCACCACCACCACCACTCAACAACTTCAACAACAACACCCAAACAACTTAGTCTAAGATAAGATTGCACATACATGTATATGCTGATTGATCTTTTTCTATACCTCCTGCCAAGACAGCAATATTTTGGGCTCAAAATGCAGGGGTTGATAACAAGGACCTTTTTGATGTTCTTGCTCATGCATTTTAGTTGGGTTAAGAATCATATACATGCTAAAGAACACCCATTCAAGATGCTTTCAAGTCAAAGACAGAGAAATAGTGGTTTATAACACAAAGCCTATATTCATGACTGTAGCTTGCTATTTCATATTTTGTTTAATTAGACGCTGATAGAATGCTGAAAAGCTGTCATATATTGAATGTGCTTACAACAAATAACAGCAACAACAACATATATTAATTTCTTTATTGATTATGCTAGATTCAGAAAATTCATAAAGAATGGACGGTCTCGATCCTGGTAAGCCTGTGCACTCCGTGCAGTCTGATGAGGGAAAATACTTTCAAAAAGGTCGATTTTGCTTGGTGGGTAAAAAAGGACTCATATTAAAAAAGCAACAGGAAAACAATATACATTGACCAACTTGAAAGATATTTGTCGGCTAGTACGGAGCACGCAGCCTGAACAGCATTAACAAATCTTTGATAGACATACAAATTTGTGTGCTTAAAGCCACACTCTAGTTTTATAATACGGCGGCTGGTGTACCTATTCGTGATTTCCTGCAATTTCCCACACTAGTACAAACACATCATTCAATGGTGTCGCAAGTTGCTCTTCCTAACTAGTCACACTGACCATCATACGCTCATTACTTACAGATATATGGCATATGTTGCTGGTAAGTTATGTGAATTACTGGATAGAATGTTGACTGAGTCGGAGGTTCAAACACAAGACCCCTGGATTGAGATAACGTCACCGGCTGAGCTTACCGGTCCTTATGTTTCAAGAAAAATGTCAAAATGACGGTGTTTAATCCGATAATCGATGTTATATTCGGCCCGTTAGCTGTTGCACGATACACACGATGTTATTTCCGTCCACTTATCGCAATAAATTGACGGCAATACAATTGCATGAATCGTGCAGTATTTAACCAATTCCCACACAATCCCTCCTTTTAACGCCACTCAAGAAAAAAAGCCTCGGTAAATATTGTTGGAAATGAAATTAATTATCAAGCAATTTCTTCATTACCCACAATGTTTTCTATATTAAAAGAAGTCTCGTCAACTTGAAATTGTCGCCTGTAGTTTCTCTCAATTTGGACCAGTCTAAAATTTGGGTTGTGTGTAAATGGGTTAAGAGACGGAAATGGAATACAGCGAATCGGGTAAAACACCGTGATAATGCATTATTTACAGCTTTTAAAGAATGTATATCTTAAAAAGTGCATCTACTTTATACATGCAAATAAATTTTGTTAATTAAATTAGCCGTGCACATGGCTTTAACTTGTATCCAACTGTTTCATATAACTTAGTAATTCGTTAATTGAATTATAAAGTCGGGTTGCTTTTAATGAAATAATGAAGATACGAAACTCTTTCTTTACAGAGACCCATTACCATAGAAGACAAACAAGTAACAAAGGGACCGAAATCGAAAGGGTTCGAAAAACGTGAGTATTGTTCTTGCTTGTAACATGTGATCGGTCTTGAAAAAGGAACTACTCCTTGGAAGTGCGAAAATTGTCGATCCTGGTCAACCTGCGCGAACTTCCCAAGACTCAAATCAGCCTTTGTATATATGTAATATATAACAAGTATGAAATAAAAACAACAACAAAAAACCCCAACATCAATCAATCAAACAACAACAACAACAACTACTACCAATAGGACTAATGTGAGTCAGATCCTAAACGATCATCTTGAGAGTACCTATAATGCTTGAGTTGAAAATCGGTGAAACTCATCGATTCCAGGTAAATACAACAGTGTACTCGAATTTCTTTATGTAAATGAAGCAACCTAGTTGAATTTTTATTAGATAACTGGTAACATGATTCACCCTTTGTCTTGAAATTGATTACTACAACATCAATAGACGAAAAGGATTTTTTTCTATTTAAATGATGTGAAAAAGACCCCAACGCTAATCACATTGTATAAGGCGACAAAAAGGATTCATAATGAAGAGTTGTATTGTAAAATTCATTACAAATGAAATAAAGGCGAAGTAAAGTCCTTATGTCTTATGTTTTAGCAGCAACTAAGAAATTACCTAAAAGTGCCAAAAGCCGAATATTGAATCACTATTCACCGAGCTACTTTGTGCGCTAAAAAAAAAAATGTATATATATATTTTCCGAATCAAAATTTTTTCGTAAAAGTATAAAACAAAACCATTTTTACGTCCATTGATGTTATACTTGAGAAAACATTGTGGAAAAACTAGACATTACTTGTAACAAGCAATTTCTTCTTTTCCCTATTATATACGATGGCTATTTTTTCTAATTGTACTAATTTCATGATGCCGTCTGTTAACCCTTCGCATTTGGACAAGACTTAAACTTTTGAAAGAATGTAAAGGGTAAACTCGTGTCATGTAGAATAAAGTATTTATTAGATTTACATTAAAATCAAAGGACTGAAGAAACCGGAAGCACTTATTGTGGGTTAGTATTTCTTTTGAGTATTTTAAAAAATCACAAGCTTGAAAGGACGTATCAAAGCAGATTGCTAGTCTAAGATAAGATTGCACATACATGTATATGCTGATTGATCTTTTTCTATACCTCCTGCCAAGACAGCAATATTTAGGGCTCAAAATACAGGGGTTGATAACAACGACCTTTTTGACGTTCTTGCTCATGCATTTTAGTTGGGTTAAGAATCATATACATGCTAAAGAACACCCATTCCAGATGTTTTCAAGTCAAAGATAGAGAAATGGTGGTTTATAGCACAAAGCTTATTTTCATGACTGCAGCTGGCTGTTTCATATTTTGTTTAATTTGGCTGATAGAATGCTGAAAAGTTGTCATATATTGAATGTGCTCAAACTGTCTTTTTCATTACAATTTTGATTCAAGTATTAAAACAACAACATCAACAACAAGACCCCAATGGGAGATAATATTCTTATTTGAGTCTTAATAACAATCAAATTTATAAATCCATTCCCACACAATTACGTTTTTGGACAATACCTAGATAAAATACCCAGAGAACATTTGGAAAAAGAGGAAATTGCTTGTTTCTTCATTAACCATTATGTTTTTAAACCCCAAAATACAGAGATTTTTTAAGTTTCACCAACAAAAAATTGTCGTCTGCAAGTTCTTTTAATTTAGACAAGTCTAAAAATGTTGTCGTCTAGTAATGGATTAAACTGGTCATGTAAAAATCGACAAAGCCTCATTTGAACCTGTTCACAGATGAATACTTTGATGAATCCGGCATGTTATGAGAAATCACTAAGTATCTCTATATGTACTTTTTTCAGGTTGGTTGACAATTGGAATCCCAACAATACAGCGTCGAGATGGGAGCTATTTTCTCACCATGCTCGAGTCTTTATTGAACCAAACGAAAAGTGACCAAATAGATAAAATATACGTCGTCGTGTTCCTTGCAGACTTCAACAAGACCGAATGGAAAGATAAAATAGAAAAGGACCTAAAAAAGAAATATTACAAATTCTTTGATATTGGAACTTTGAAAGTCATCCGAGCTCCTCTAGAGTTTTACTCCAGATTCAATGCGTCTTCCGAGGCGAATAAATACTGGTACTGGCGGACCAAACAAAATTATGATTATTCTTTTATCATGGAATACTGTCAAGGGATGTCCGAATATTATATGCAAATGGAGGATGACGTCATCACCGCGGAAGGATATCTGAATTCTATCGAGACCTACATGAAGAAACAGACCGACGATAAATGGATATGTTTAGAGTTTTCACAACTAGGATTTATCGGTAAATTATATCATTCGAAACATTTAAAACATCTAGTTCAAATGTTTATGTTATTTAGTGAGACACAACCGGTTGATTTCACGTATTTGTACTATAATGTATTAATGGGCCAAGGCCAAAGATCCATACGAAAGCCAACCCTATTCCAACATATGGGGTACCATTCTAGTCTACCAGATAAAATTCAAGCATTAAAAGACATTTTCTTTAGTTTACCAGATAAAAAATATTCACCTGATAATCCAGATGCTGACCTTTACACTTCCTTTCCGGTTTATGCCGATTTCCCGCCTAAACTTGCGTATTCGAACGAGTCCGGATTTTTTTGGAGTAGTGCTTCAGCCAAACAAGGTGACGTGTTCACGATTCGATTTAAAACTCCACAGTATTTGGACAAGATTATCGTCGAAACGGGTACTAAAGATCATCCAGGGGACATAATAAGTGTTGGCGTTATTGAAGCTAGCACAGTGCTCGTTGACGATAAACAACCGCCTTATTGTAAAGACTTTGTAGTGATTGGACAATTTATAAACGGCGTTGCTAACGTAACCGACGTACCTTCTAAAATGGGAGTTTTTACAACAAAGTGCCTGCAAATACGTGTTAACCAGGATCAGATACCGTGGGTTATAATAAGAGAGATTGCTATTTGGGTGCGAAGGTTATCTTGATGCATCACCTGTGCTTTATCCGTCACTTTGTGGCAAAATTGGCAAAATTGACTAATCCCTGGCCCCGTCCACTTACTCAATTGGCCACGCCCACCGACTCCAACAGGAAGTCTGGCTTTGATTATAAAGGCGTTATTATACAAAATTTATGCAAGCAGCATGCAACAAAAAAGTAAAATAGTTGGTTGGCGACCTAATATGCGTATCTATAGCTCGAATGAGCTGTAGTTATGACGTTTAAGTCGCCAAAACCAACCATCTTCAAAAAGATTAACAAAAATGGCGGCCAAGGTCGGAGTTCAAAACTCAGTTTTAGTCTACATGAATGAATGGATTGGTTGTCTGATTATTTGATTGACGGACGCGATTGGTCAATTGACGGATCGGCTCTCATTCAAAGAATCAATTGATCAATCAGATCATTCATTTAAGCCGAAAAAGAACTTTGAACTCCGACATTGGCCGATATTTGTGTAAAGCATGTTCGCTAGTCAGTTTACAAGAGATCGCATTCATGAATGGGTAAAATTTACACCCCAGATGCAGAGAATATTTCAAAAGCGACAAGTTTTGACCCCTGTCATCTTGCACATTTCTTTCTTTTGGCTTGACGGGTTCGTAGGCACTTGGATTCAGGAATTTATAGCAAAAAAATATTACAAAATTATATCTCTATACTGATTATAAACAAGGAAGTGCAGGTGTCATTTTTAAAGGTTCCGGATGGTTTTAAAAGCATCGCTGGTTCCGTATTCCTACAACTCAAACATTTCTTGTATCGGAAACAGAGGTGCTCGTAAAAACATTCGTAATCTTAACACTTGCGCATGCTGAATAAAATACTCTTTAGAATTGCATTGGAATCAAAGGGCTGACAGTACTGGATGTAATTATTGTGGGTTAATAATTCTTGTGAAACTGTACGTTATAATAAATTCTGTTTAAGCAGGAGGTGTAGACGAAGGTCGGACTGCGCACTTGTGCAGGCTGAGCTTTGTCGCTACCCCCTGTCAAACAGGAATATTCCGGGCGTGACAAGGGTTAAAAAAATGGAAGCTGCACTATCTTGTGTATATTTATTATATATAGAGAGACGGACGGGTTACGACTACCGCTGAACTCGTATTAATCGACCACTCGAGGGAGGCCAAAAAGTGGTCGTTTAAGAGAATGTTCGATTGATATACTCTTTCTGTGATATATATGAGGGATCGGTTTGACGGCATACCTAAATTAATGCAGAATTCTCGCCGAATCCTTTGGTGGTCGAATTTATTAGAACTATCTCATTGAAAAGATTCTAATCATATTAACAAGCACAGGATTTAGGTCTGGTTATTCTTTTTGCAAAAAAACGTTCAATTATTAAGATCCTATGTTTTGAGGGAATTTTGTTTCTGGTCGGTTAATGAAAGTGGTCGCTTAATAGAGGTGATCGCTTGAACAAGATTTGTTGTATGTAACCCTTTCCTGTTTTTCCAAAATTTTAGACTTGTCCAAATTCAAAGAAGTTGCAGACGACAACTAAAGTGAGTGCAATTCGAAAAGTAACCAATCTAAATGGTAGAAAATATTGTGGGAAAAGAAGAAATTGCTTGTTACAAGCAATTTCTTTTTTACCCACAATGTTTTCTCAAGTATAAAATCACTGGGACGTAAAAACCAGGGATTGTACAGGAAAGGGTTAACCCATTCCCACACAACGAAATTTTAGACTAGTCCAAATTGAAAGAAGTTGCAGACGAAAATTTAAAGTTTATGAATTTTTTTTTTAATTTTCTGGGCAGAAAACACTGTAGAAAATGAAGAATTTGCTTGTTACACGCAATTTCTTCATTTTCCACAATGTTTCCCAAAGTCTTTTGATCTTGGGGGCGTTTAAAAGCGTCACTGAGTAGGAATGGGTAACCTATCACCACACAACCCCTGATTCTTACGAACCTGAAGAATAAAATAACGAAAAAAAAATGCGAGAAAAATAGAAGTTACTTGTTACAAGCAATATCTTCCCCTTTTTAAAATGCTTTCTACTCTTTGGATAATTTTATTTCAATTTAACTCCGCTATGTGTTCTTTTCTACATTCTTTATCCGGTTTTATCAAGCTTAAAATCTGCATTCAGTCCAGATTCAAGTCATCATCAACGACAATAAACCCATTCCAATGATGCCTCCCCAAGAAAAAATGCTTTGGACAACATTGTGGAAAATGAAGAAATTGCTTCTTACAAGCGATTTCTTCATTTTCTACATTGTTGTCTATCCCGAAAGACCGGCAAAGATTTTTTTAAATTCCTTACCTAACAAGAGGCCCATGAGGGCCTGAGACGCTCTACTGGTTATCAAGTTTTCCCTTAAGAAATCTGATATTTAAGGAAGTTAATTGCTCAAAGAAGAATGCATTAAGAAAAAAGGGCTTTATCCCCTTTATCATTTTAAGCAACAATCCTCAAGGCCCCTTTTCCCATGTTTCATGACGGATCCACTCCATTTCCAAAAGAAAGTTACCAATCATTCTGTGAATATTTCATCAGAATCTGACAATAATATGACAATAATTGTGGACTTTATCACGTAAACAGGATTGTTTTGAATGAAAATCAATAATGCCCCTTTTCCTGTGTTTTCTGATGGATAAATTTCATTCCAAAAGGAACATTCCTTTCAACCCTACAATTGTCCTGTGAAATTTAAAAGATAATTGATAATGATTGTGATCATCATCACATACACAAGAATGACTTGAATGATAATCTGTAAGGCCCCTTTTCCTGTGTTTCGAATGCCACAATTATTCCATGCATCTTTGAAGAGAATCCAATAAAACTGTTGACTTTAGTGTGTTAACAAAGATATTAAATTCAAGTTCTCATAAGGCCCCTTTTCCCGTGATATTTTACTGTTGGTTTTATCATTCTGTGAAAGTTAAAAGTGAATCCCATGAAATATTGGGAATTCATTATGTTTACTAGAATATTTAAAAGAAAAATCATATAGCCCCTTTTTACATGATACTTGATGGATTGTACCCAGTACTGAAAAGAACCGCTAAGTGATTGTACAATCATTCTGTGAAATTTTGAAGTGAATCCGGTGAAATAAAGGGACATCATTGTGCTAACCAGAATATTTAAAAAAGTTTTTCATAAGGCCCCTTTTTATGCGACACTTGCCACAATCAGATCCACTGTAAAAATCAACATTTGGAATGATAGTACAATCAATCTGTGTATTCTGTGGAATTTATTGTGTTAATGGGTTTAAAGTGAAATCTTCATAGGGCCCCTTTTCTCATGATACTTTACAGAACAAACCAAATTTCAAAAGGAACAATTCTAATGAAGGTACAATCATTCTTTAAAAGTTAAAGAGAATCAATGAAAACAGTGGACTGAATTGTGTCAAATATTTTTGTAACAAAATTTTCATAAGGCCCCTTTTTCCGTGAAACTTAACAAATCAGACCCAATGTACAAAGGAACAATCCTAGTGATAGTTTGAAGAAAATGAAGAAAATAATAAAGACTGAGGACTTTTTGTAAGAATGATGTTTTGTAATAAAAATTTTATAAGGTCCCTTTTCTTGTGTCACTTAACCAATCAGGCCTAATTTACAAAGGAACAATCCGAATGATGGTACAATCATTATATTAAAGTTTGAAGAGATTCTGATAAAGACTGAGGACATTGTTGTGTTTATGAGGATTTGGTAATATTTTTTCATACAGCCCCTTTTCCTATGATACTAGACAGATCAGGCCAAATTTGGAAAGAAACAAACATTCTGTGACAGTTTAAACAGAATCTGATGAAAACTGCAGACTTTATATTGGTGTAAAATTTTTAAAATAAAATTTTCATAAGGCTCCTTTTCCTGTGATACTTGAAGGATCAGGTCTCATGTCAGCATCAACAATCGTGATTATTGTACAATGATTCTGTGAAGGTTTGAATAAAATCCAATGAAAGCTCTGGACTTGGTTACAAGGATTATGGATAAGATTCTCAAAAGGCCCCATGATACTAAACAGATCACGCCTAATTTGAAAAGAAAGAATCCTCATGATGGAATAATCATTCTGTGAAAGTTTTAACAGAATCTGATGAAAACTGTTGACTTTGTTGTGGTACAATGATTTTAAAATTAAATTTCAAAATGCTCCTTTTCCTGTGATACTTGACGGATCAGGTCTAATGCAAACATCAACAATCATTATTATTGTACAATTATTCTGTGAATGTTTGAAGAAAATCCGATGAAAGCTCTGGATTTCGTAAGAAGGATTTATAAATGAAATTTCATAAGGCCCCTTTTCCTGTGTTTCTTGACAGTTCGAACCCTGTTATGAAAAGAATGATAGTTATGACCTTCCAATCAATCCGTGAAAGTTTCAACAAAATCTGATCAAAGCTGTGGGCTTCATTGTGTTAACAGGGTTTTATTAATTGAATTTTCATTTAGCCCATTTTCCCATGTTACTTGATGGATCTGTATCAATTCCAAAGGGAACTCTTCTTACAAAAGTATAATTATTCTGTTTGAGTATAAAAACAACC
Source organism: Fragum fragum (assembly GCA_946902895.1). NCBI lineage: Eukaryota > Metazoa > Mollusca > Bivalvia > Cardiida > Cardiidae > Fragum > Fragum fragum. Next base: position 43,118,716 of record OX336375.1, read on the forward strand.
CCATCTCATCTGTGGACTTACAAGCATTAATTAAGAATTTTTTAATTGAATTTTCCTAAGGCCCCTTTTCCTATGTTTCTCAATGGATCAGACCCAATTTGAAAGGAACAATCCTTATGATAGTACAATCATTATGTGAAAGTTTGAAGTCAATCAGGTGAAATCTAGGGCCATGATGTGTTAACTAAGATTTTTTTATTAAATTTTCATAGGCCCCCTTTTCCCATGAAACTTGATGGATCAAACCTACTTCCGAAAGGAGCAATCCATTTAATGTAATAATCATTCAGGGAATGTTTGAAGAGAATTTGTTGAAAACTATGGACTCTATTGTGTTAACGAGGACTTTTTCAATCCAGTTTTTATCGGGCCCCTGATCATACCAAATTTTGAAAGGAACAATTCTTATGATGGCACAATCATTCTGTGAAAGTTTGAAGTCAATCAGATGAAAACTGTGGACTCTAGAGTGTTAACAAAGATCTTTGAATTAAATTTTCATAAGGCCCCTTTTCCTATGTTTCTTGAGGAATCATATCCAATTCCGAAAGGAACAATTCTTATGATGGTACAATCATTCTGTGAAAGTTTGAAGAGAATCCGTTGGAAATTGTTGGCTCTTGATAATTTATGAGAATTTTTTATAAAAATTTTCATACGGCCCCTTTTCCTGTGTTTCTTGACCGATCATACCGAATTTCGAAAGGAACAATCCTTATGATAGTACAATCATTCTGTGAAGTTTGAAGGGAATCCGATGAAAACTGTGGACTCCAGGGTGTTAAAGAGGATTTCCTAAAAGATTTTTCGATTAAATTTTCAAAAGGCCCCTTTTCCCGTGTTTCCTAATGGATCTGACCAAATTCCCTAAGTAAGAATCCTTATGAGGGTACAATCATTCTGTGAAAGTTTAAATACAATCTGATGAAAACTCAGGACTCTAGAGTGTTAACGAGGATTTTTAATTAAATTTTTTAAAAGGCCCCTCTTCCCGTGTTTCTTGACAGATCAAACCCATTTTCGAAAGGAACGCCTTATGATGGTACAATCATTCTGAGGAAGTTTGAAGACAAGCCGATGAAAACTGTGGACTCTATCGCGTAAACGAGTATTTTTAATGGAATTTTTAATTAGATTTATATAAGGCCCCTTTTCCCATGTTTCTTGACAGATCTTACCGAATTTCGAAAGGAAGGATCCTTATGATGGCACAATCATTCTGTGAAAGTTTGAAGAGAATCTGATAAAAACTGTGGACTCTATAGCGTAAACGAGGATTTTTTAATTAATTTTTAATAAGGCCCCTTTTCCCATGTTTCTTGACGGATCATATCAAATTTCGAAAGGAAAGATCCTTATGAGGGTACAATCATTCTGTGAAAGTTTGAATTGAATCTGATGTAATCTCTGGACTAATGAGTGTTAACGAGGATTTTTTAATTAAATTTTCATAAGGCCCCTTTTCCCGTGTTTCTCGACAGATCATTACCATTTTCGAACGGAACGATCCTTATGATGGTACAATCATTCTGTGAAAGTTTAAATACAATCTGATGAAAACTGTGGACTCTAGAGTGTTAACGAGGATTTTTTAATAAAATTTTTTAAAAGGCCTCTTTTCCCGTGTTTCTTGACAACTCATACCCATTTTCGAAAGGAACGATCCTTATGATGGTACAATCATTCTGAGAAAGTTTGAAGAAAATCCGATGAAAACTGTGGACTCTATCGCGTAAACGAGGATTTTTAATGGAATTTTTAATTAAATTTTCATAGGGCCCCTTTTCCCATGTTTCTTGACGGATCATACCCATTTTCGAAAGGAACGATCCTTATGATAGTACAATCATTCTTTGAAAGTTTAAAGAGAATCCGATGAAAACTGTGGACTTTATCGCGTAAACGAGGATTTTTTAATTAAATTCTAATTAGGCCCCTTTTCCCATGTTTCTTGACGGATCTGACCAAATTTCGAAAGGAACGATCCTTATGATGGTACAATCATTCTGTGAAAGTTTGAAGGGAATCCGATGAAAACTGTGGACTTTATCGCGTAAACAAGGAAAAGTTTAACGGACGGAAGACGGACGGATGGACGCACGGACGCTGGACGGGAAAAAGCCATCGCTATAGCTCTAGTGGCCTTCGGCCATTAGAGCTAAAAATTGTCTGCAACTTCTTTAATTTTGGTCCAGCCTAGAACTTTGTTGTCCTAGAATTGGTTAAACGTTTTTGCATTATTGAATTCACAAAGATTACAGGAGGAGAAATACTGGTAAATAGTATTTCTATCTACCCTGAAGGCAGAGATGCTGAGCAAATGTATAATGGTAGCTAGCAGACTTAGAGACAGATCTAAAGGAAATAACCTATTCTATTGAATCTGATCCCTTTCTTATATTTGGATGACATATTTTGTTTCTTTAATAATGTTTCTTTTGTTACATGTAATTTTTTGAACATGAGCTTATATGCCCAACGTCTGTTATAGAATTATGATCTGTTCTGTTGAACTCAATCCCACACAATCCCGCTTTACGACGCCTCAAGTAAAACAACAACAACAACAACAACAACAACAACAACAAAAACACAACAACAACAGAAAAACGATGTGGAAAATGTAGAAATTGCTAGTTACAAGCAATTTCTACATTTTCAACATTGTTTTCTACCTTCTATCAAAAAGGACGGGGTCATTTGAAATTCTATAAACTTGAAATTGTCGTCTGCGACCTCTTTATATTCGGACCAGTCTTAATTCTTGTTTTTTGTCAATGGATCAATAATAATAAAACGTTGAAAATAGCATCACCATCTTAATATTCTCTTCATATCTTACAATTAGATACAATCAAGATAAACAAAGCAAATAGTTCATTTGTTTTGGGTAGGCTCAAAAGTTTGTTGACGGAAGTATGAAAAATAATTTCAGCCAATCAAAACGCCCGAATCTTGATAGACGAAACTAAAATCAAATTATTAGAAAATGATATCGCCGATGGCCAACCAGAACCTCGTAAATACCGCTTTTGTTCGCCAGTCGCTGGTATAATGAATATCAGGAACCCAATTTAATAATTTGCAGTTGACGAATCGCCACTGTTATCAAAAACTCTATTGACCAATTAAATCATCCGTTTTTGACAGGAAGTGAATTTTGACCCCTAATATATATGTCAAGTATTATTGTTGGTTTAGTGACTTAACCCTTTCCCATACAACGACGCCTTTTGACGTCCCACAAGAAAAGCAAATTGGAAAACATTGTGTAAAATGAAGAAATTGCTTGAACCAAGCAACTTCCTCCTTTTTTCACAATGTTTTCTGCTCAGAAAGTTGGTAATTCCAAAATTCCATAAACTCCAAATTGTAGTCTGCATCTTTTTTCAATTTGGACCAGTCGTGTGGTAATGGGTTAAACGCCGAAACTACAGCTTATTCCAACCAACGATTTGCATCTAAAACAGATTAGACATCGACAATGTCTCGTTATTGATCTGTTTTTATTCGACTCGTTTTGTAAAGTCCATACTGAATGACCTCCCGTTTAACCCAATACCAGATGACAACATTTTAGATTGGTCTAAATTGAAAGAAGTTGCAGACAAAAAATTGAAGTTGTTGGATTTATTCATTTTCCACCATGTTTTCTTTTTTTCTCGGGGTGTCAAAAAGCTTCATTGTGTGGGAATGGTTTAATAATCTCTTTTACTTTGGTCAATATTTTTCTTTATCACAAAACCAAAGAAAATGACTTAAAGGCAGCTAAAATAGAATTCTTGTCAAATGAATAAACAAAACACGCAAAATATTATTCACAATTCTTTAATTAATTCAGCAAATAAATAGACACCGGTTTCTCGAAACACAAATGATGCATATTATTGGTTTGAATTTACTACAAAAAGTCGTTAGTTCAAACCTCTGAATCAAAGTCCAAAGTTCACAGTCAATTTTGAAAAAAAAGGGGAGAAAAACATCTTTGTTTTGAACGCATTATTTAAAGAGAAACAACTTTTGTAACACAAATGCAGAAAATAAATCGATTAAGTCCCTTGCATTTTGAACACTCGCACTTTGTGGAGGAATCGGTCCAGATCGGTATCAACGCCATGTCTTTTTGAATTTCATAAAGATTTCCCTAATTGGCCGAGAAGTACGAAAGACTTTTTAATTGAACATGTGAATTGTACTGATAAATGAATACGGACATCAACGACGACGACGACGACGACAACAACAACAACAACAATCACAACGAAGACGACGACAACGACAGCAGCAGCAGCAGCAACAACAACAACAACAATCACAACGAAGACGACGACAACGACAGCAACAACAATCACAACGACGGCGACGACGACAGGAGAGACTCAAATCAAAGTATTTTCGAAAAAAAAAAACAACAAGTTGTGTATTGTAGTATCCGTGTTTATGCCGCACACCGCTGATCCCGATTCATATCGGCATTGGCTGAAATAGATGATAAATGATTTAATGTTAGTTTCATTCATCAATATTATAGCGATTTCTGATTGGCAGAAAAAAAATCATATTTGAATAAACATATTGAGTATGGATCTATTTCTTGTCAGTGCACAAAGTAGTTTCTAAAAAAAATGTATCAAACTGTCAAAGGCTCTGCTTTTTTTACTTTTCTTTTTGTATATTCCGTGATTATATTAGATTATAAGAAATTAATAGTTTTTTTACGCGGGCAAGAAACAATACCAGACGAAAACAACAACAACAACAACAAAAGTATTTTTATCTCTTAATCCTTGTCATGCTGTATAAATTACCTAACTGACTTGCTGTCAGATCAAAGGGCTGAAAGCACTGATAGAACTTGTTGTTCAAAAATCAATATTTGTTTTAGAAATCAGCGTTATAAACAAGTCTCGCAGAATAAGTACAAGCAAGAGGTATAGACTAAGATCAGCCTGCACATAAGAGCAGTCTAATCTTAGTCTACACCTCCTGCCAAAACCGGAATATTCCGGGTTAAGCATGACAAGGGTTAGAATACAATGCATTTATGTGTACAGTTAAATTCGAATCGTCGATTAAGACGTAATTTGTACTGGTGGGTAAAATCGTTGGTCGTCTTTTGTATTGCTTCGTTAAAATCTATCAATCGATTTGGACAAACAAGGTCGTAAAACTTTTTATACGACTCATTTTGTAGCGATAATATTTGCATGTTTAAATAAGGTTTGAGGGCCCTGTTAACAGTATTTCAGTCATATCGCAACGGCTGGATTCCTGAAATTTTTCAAACCACTTGGTAGTGGAAAATCTTTCAGTTCTCTCTCCAAATATGCAAACTCGACACTACCTTGACACCAAATATACCTTGAAGGATTTTTGTAATAAACCAATAAAAGAAGAAGGACAGAGACTTTTGCCTAATCCGAGAGAAGATGATTTTCAAAACCAGGTACTTAATTTCCGTATCACAGAGACGACTTACCGGATGATATTGAACAGTTACCAGAAGGAACGGCATTTGTGCACTGGTATCCCGCTGGAAGAAAACAGAAAGGTAACCCTTTTATTACTGACTGATAACTGATTATCTAAATGTTAGTACTTTTAACCCATTCACACACAACACATTTTAAGACTGGTCCAATTTAAAAGAAGTTGCAGACAGCAGTTATAAGTTCATGAAATTTAAAAAAAAAAACTTTAATAACAATAGAAAATAGAGATCAAACTTCAAGATAAATTGTTTAAATTTTAATTTCCCGACTAGTTTCGGTATAAAAAACCTTTTTCAAGGGACACCATTTAAACAATAACAGATAATAATAACATCAACGTCACATGACGTCAACGGCAACAACGTCAAAAATGGCAATGACTTTGGCGGAAAAATATTATAACATTACATTATATCAATGCAACAGAGACAGGATCTCAAGAGATACAAAATTACAGGATAAATGCAATATTTAAGCAAAATATATTAAAAAGCCTGTAAAAACTGCATTACTGAGATAGAAAATAATGCAAGGTAATAAATATTAACTTTAAATCCTTTAAACCCCTCACCGAACAACCCAATTTCTGACAAGTCCAAAGAGAAAGAAATTGCAAACAACAAGTCATATTAGAAAAAAAAAAAAAAAATAAAAAATAAAAAAATAAAAAATAAAAAAATAAAAAATAAAAAAATAAAAGAAAAATAAAAAAAAATATGTCTATTTGGCAAAAAACATTGTGGGAAATGAAGAAATAATTTGCATTTTCCTCATCATCCACAATGTTCTCCAAAGTTAATATCTTGTAGTATGCAAACAATCAGGATTGTGTGGGAATGGGCTAAAGGAAGTATAAAATCCAATTTAAGGTACTATTAACCCATTATAACAAGACAACAACAAAAATATATACAGGCACAAAATCCTGATCAGACTTCATGTTCTGCAAAGGCTGATCAGGATTCATATCAGGATTATTGACCTGTGCTGGAGCAAATTTCATTTAAAAAAAAATAATATTGAGCATACCCCTTATATTAAAAGCTTGTGTCTTTCCAATTTTTTGAAATATTAGACTGGTCCAAATTAAAAGAGGTTGTAGATGAAAATGAAAATTGGATGCAATTAGAAAAAAACTTTGTCATTTGGGGTAGAAAACATTGTGAATAATGAAGAAATTGCTTGTAGCAAGCAATTTCTTCATTTTCCACAATGTTTTCCAGAGTTTTATTTAGGGAGCATCCAAATTTGTCATTGTATGGGAATGGGTTTAGAAACGTCTACGTACATCAAAAGAAGAAGAAGAAGAAGAAGAAAAGATAATAATAATTTTAAAAATTCAGAGCATCAATTAGGCTAAAAACGGTGAACAATCGCTGTCAATGTATATAACCAGTTTAGACCAGAAATTCAGGATAATATATAAGACAATATCTTCGTTTGTTGTTGACGTCGTCATTGTAACTTATTCAAGCTGAAGTTACGACGTTAAAGCCGTTCACTGACCATCTGCCTTTTAAATGTTCTCGATCACAAATTTTGCTCCTATTCAATTGACCAATCGCGGCTGTCAATCAAGGAATCAACCGACCAATCAAATAATTTATTCAACCCGGACCTGGGCTTATCAAATCCGACATTGGCCACCATTTTGTTTACCTTTATTGTTGGTTTGGCGACTGAAAAATCGTAACAACAGCGTATTCAAGCTGTAGTTACGACGCTTAGGTCACAAACCAACCATTTAACTTTTTTGTTAATGCTACTTGCCATATTTTGCAAAATAACACCGTTAAAAAAACGAAGCAGAACTTCATGTTGGAGTTAATGGGCGGAGCTTAGGGAGTCAGTGGGCGGGGCCAGCGATTGGTCAATTGACGGATAACTGGTCACGACATCTGGCTCCGACAGGGAGTTCCAGTTTGATATTAATACTTCCCCGTATAAAACTTGCTTTCTACGTCAACATAATTTTATACTTGAGGAAACATTGTGGGAAAAAAAAAAGAAAATACCTTTGAGAACTAATTTCTTCTTTTTCGACAATATTTTCTATCCTATAGGCTAATAACATTTTCAATGAAGTTCACGATATATTGCTAGCTACAACCTCATTGGACAAGTCTAGAATTTCGTAAAACAAGAAAGGGATAAACGGCGTTATTTTAAGAAATTAAGGCAAGTAACATGTAACAAAAAGTAAAATATTTCGTCGGCGACCTAAACGTCGTAATTACAGCTTGGATTTCCTGTGTTTACAACGTTTTAGTGGCCACTTCAAGCTTCACACAACTGTCGACCAATGTCTGAGTGAACTAAATGAAATATTTGATTGGTCGATTGATTCTTTGACCCACAGCCGCGATTGGTCAATTACTTCATTTCTGGCCACTCCCCCTGCCCTCCGACATGTCTGTTTCACTGAGATGATAAACGACTTTATTTTGTTAAATATTTGGTCAGGAACAATAATTAATTTGCGATTAGTAAGTTAGCGACTTAAACGTCGTAACTACATCACTTTCCAGCTGAAGTAAGGACTTGTTAATACTATACAAAATTATGACTTTCGGTCTAAATCATTGATTTGATTGGCCAATCAGCTTTTCGATTGAAAACGGCAATACGTCAATCGCACATAACGTTACTTGACTTATTAAATGACCGATCGCGACTGTCAATCAAGGAATCAACCAACCAATCAATCAAATCATTAATCAGCACGGACCTGAGTTTTCAACGCAAACATTGGTCGCCATTTTTGTTAACCTTTTTGTTGGTTTGGCGACCTAAACGTCGTAATTACAGCTTATTCAAGCTGTAGGTACGACGTTTAGGTCGCCAACCAACAATTCTACTTTTTTGTTTCATGCTGCTGACCATTTTTTTCAAAATAACACCAGTTGGAGTCAGTGGGAGTGGCCAACGGGGTAAGTGGGTGGGGCCAGCGATTGGTCGATTTAGACAAGCGCTGTTCTATATAATGGCTGAATTGATACATAGTTGCATTTTAACCCATTCCCAGATAGAAAAAATAAACTTGTCCAAATTCAAAGAGGTTGCAGACACTATTCAAAGTTTATGAAATTTCAGATTTTTTTTAATTTTCTGGGTAGAAAACATGGTGTTAAATGAAGAAATTGGTTGCCACAAGCAATTTCTTCATTTACACCGTTTTTTCCAAATTGTTTTCTTGAGGAGCCTCAAAAAAGCGTCTTTGTATGAGACAGGGTTAATACCTAATACTTGGTAAAGAATATTGTAGCTGAGACGGACATACTTTGATTGCTTGCATGCAATTTTGAATAAACTGGTAAGCTACGCCGCGGTTCGACAGCGTGTTTAGATGCCTCATGCAAGCTGATAGATTTTGGAAATCAAAGTACTGAAAGAACTGTAAGCTAGCAAAGCATAGTTTTGTTGAGTAACTTTCTTTATCAAGTGTTATCATCATAAAGAATTATATTAAAAATAAAGACATTAGTATTATTATTATCATTATAAATAGAACTACCCAAGAGTTAACCCATTACAACATGGCAAAATCAGAGACTGGTTCAAATTGAAAGAAGTTGCAGACGAGTTGATGGAAATTTTATCACTTGTAGGGCAGGAAACATCGTGGAGAAATTGTTACAAGCAATGTCTTTATTTTCCACAATGTTGTCCATTTTTTGAGATGCTTTAAAAGCGGGGTTAAGTGACAATGGATTAAATAGCATGCTTTTGAAGTAGTTCTGTACAGTTTGAATAAAGTTAATTAATGGGGCAATACAAGGCAGTGCGCATAGTGAAGACTCAGATCAGACTTATTTTGAACACAATATGCTCAAGTGAGGTAAAAAAAAAATACCTAGATGAGCTTGCAGACAGAGTTTGTAATATTCCTAAAATACATAAGAACTGCATCTTATGGCGTAGGCATTCAGATGATTTAGCGGTTAAGCCTCCAGTGGCAGTTTGCACTCGTTGAACCCCTAGAAGACCTCAGACTTTGTCTGTTAACTTAAGCTATCAAAGTTGAAGCTTTGCTAGCTAAATCTCGAGGAGTTAAGCTAGTTATTACCTGGTTGCCAGGTGGTTTGGTCCACTCTGAAGACTAGAACACCTGATAAGCCACACTGGGACTGAGACAGAGAGACTAGATGTTTAACGTCAGATGTTCCACTTTGACAAACTTTGTGAAATACGGCGACATCGCCACTACCGATACCCACCTGCAAGGGGAGATAACTCTGAGATGACATGTTTATGTATATATACATATTTTTTTGGACGATGAAGAGTGACAAAACAGCTTTGAAAAGGTTTAGGTAGTATGGCAGATCAAACCTTTTGAAGGATGCATGAAGACGAAAACTTTAATTTCGTTATTTATTACAGAATTCCTACATTAATACACATATCTGACGCAAAATTAATACATTCAATACAACAACATTTTAATCTGGTCCAAATTGAAAGGAGTTGCAGACAACAATTTCAAGTTGATTGATTTTCTTTCCGTCTTTTGGAAAAGAAAACCTTGTGGTTAATGTAGAGATTGCATGATTTAAGCAATTTCTTCATTTTCCACAATGTTATCAAAGGTTTTATCGTAAGGGGCGTAAAAAGGAGAGATTATGTAGGAATGGGATAAATAGCAAAACCTCGTTTGAAACCCAGAGCCAGAATTGTTTCAACGATTTCCTCTTGTAACCCGCTTTTAACATTAGTGCAAGAGCAAAGCGGGGTACCATTTGCTAGTCCATTTACAGCATGATCATATGAATCAGCGTTATTTTGCAAAATCTATGGCCAGTCACATATAACAAAAAAGTTGGTTTACGACCTAAATATCATAACTACAGATTTAAGCAGTAGTTACTTTATTGCAGTCGCGAAACCAACAAAAATTCTTCACAAATGGCGGCCAATGTTAGAGTTCGAAGTTTACTTCCGGTCTTATTGAATATTTTTATTGGTCGATCGATCCTTTGATTGACAGACACGATCCGTCACCCGTGGCCACAATTTAAGACATTTTCACAAGTCTGGAACAAAGTGGAGTTGGATCCCTTGGCTTTCGAAATTGCCATTCAGGCTCGACAGCGGCTAAATCGCTTAAGTTCGCATTAGAAGAATGTAATTTTGTATAAAATCTCAATCGATCAAAACGGCATATAAAACACGTATTTATCGTTTAAATGTCAGTAAACTCGTGCTTTTGGAAACTAAGGGTTTTGCCATAATCTCCGAAATTAACACCAGAAGTAGACCAAACTTGTGCCAGCTGTTCTGACAGAAAAACATTGCAGAATGTTGTAAAACATATACTGTAGAAAGAATGACTTTCTCTCAACGAATCTTAACGGAAATGTTTTCCTCCCTTGAAAACTTGGATGGTAATAGGCTATGAAATAAATAGATAAATAATGCAGGTTTTGAGTAACTAAACAGTAAATGTTATATAAACACGCGTATCTCTAACAAAATCAATATTTTTCTATCCCGAATTCTGATGAACGAATTTCTTTGGTGGGCCCTATTCTAGTAAAGCGCTGATTCAATTGATCTGTCAATCAAGGAATCAATCAACCAATCAACATTTATTCAGCCCAGAGTTTAGAAATCAACTCCAACATTGACCGCCATTTTTGTGAAATATTTTTGTTGGTTTTGCGACTTAAACGTCGTAACGACAGCTCAATCAAGTTGTAGTTACGGCGTTTAGATCGGCAATCCACGATTTTACTTTTTTGTTATGTGCTACTGGCCATAAATTGTGCAAAATAACGCCGTTAAAAATCGAAGCAGAACTTCCTGTCGGAGTTAATGGGCGGGAGGTAAGGAGTCAGTGGGCATGGCAAGCGATTGGTCTATAGCAAACTATTCAAGAAGACTGTAAACAATAAATAACTTTCATACTCACCACGGCTGGACTCCACTGTAGGGAATCGTATAGAAATAAAATATAAGACTTGGTGTCATCAGTGGCCAGGGCAGCTTGAAATGTACTTTCCTGTAAAGAAATAAACAAGCCTTTGCGTGCCATTTCTAAAAAGTACGCGATTGAAAAGTATAGACTCAGAACAACTTGTGCGTCCGTGCAGACCGACTAGAGTTTTCACTATGGGCTCTATAGATGAATACTGACTTAAAGTTTAACTCATTACCACATGTTTACTCCCATTATGAAGATAACCTACGAGAACATTTAAAAAAATAATGAAGAAATTTCTATAACAGGCAATTTCTTCTATTCCCAAAATGTTATTTACACAGAGAAAAATTAGAATGCCATAGTTATCTGCAACCTTTTTCAATCTGGACTAGTCATGTGGTAATGGGTTAAGACAATCAGCGGAATCTTTAATGCAATGAGTGGCTATTAAGATAAAAACCTGTCAATATAACCCATTCCCACACAAGCCCTCCTTTCTACGCCCCTAAAAAAACAAACAAGAGGCCCATGAGGGCCTGAGACGCTCAACTGGTTATCAAGTTTTCCGTTAAAGAAATCTGATATTTAAGGAAGCTAATTGCTTAAAGAAGAATGCATAAAAAAAAGGGCTTTATCCCCTTTATCATTTTAAGCAACAATCCTCAAGGCCCCTTTTCCCATGTTTCATGACGGATCCACTCCATTTCCAAAAGAAAGTTACCTTATGACCCTACAATCATTCTGTGAATATTTCATCAGAATCTGCCAATAATTGTGGACTTAATCACATAAACAGGATTGTTTTGAATGAAAATCAATAAGGTTTCTTTTCCTGTATTTTCTGATGGATCAATTTCATTCCAAAAGGAACTTTCCTTACAACCCGAGAATTGTCCTGTGAAATTTAAAAGACAACTTGATAATGATTGTGATCTTCATCACATACACAAGAATGTTTTGAATGATAATCTGTAAGGCCCCTTTTCCTGTGTTTCGAATGCCACAATTATTCCATGCATCTTTGAAGAGAATCCAATAAAACTGTTGACTTTATTGTGTTAACAAAGATATCAAATTCAAGTTCTCATAGGGCCCCTTTTCCCGTGATATTTTACTGTTGGTTTTATCATTGTATGAAAGTTAAAAGTGAATCCGATGAAATATTGGGAATTCATTATGTTTACTAGAATATATAAAAAAATCATATGTCCCCTTCTTATATGATACTTGATGAATTGTACCCAGTTCTGAAAAGAACCATCTAAGTATTTGTACAATCATTCTGTGAAATTTTGAAGTGAATCTGGTGAAATCAAGGGACATCATTGTGTAAACCAGAATATTTAAGAGAGTTTTTCATAAGGCCCCTTTTTATGTGACCCTTGCTATAGTCAGATCCACTGTCAAAATCAACAATTGGAATGATGGTACAAACAATCTGTTTAATCTGTGGAATTTATTGTGTTAAGGGGTTTATAGTGAAATCTTCATAGGGCCCCTTTTCTCATGATACTTCACAGAACAAACCAAATTTCAAAAGGAACAATTCTAATGAAGGTAGAATCATTCTTTAAAAGTTAAAGAGAATCCATGAAAACAGTGGACTGAATTGTGTCAAGAATTTTTGTAACAAAATTTTCATAAGGCCCCTTTTTCCGTGAAACTTAGCAAATCAGACCAAATGTACAAAGGAACAATTCTAATGATAGTTTGAAGAAAATGATAAAGACTGAGGACTTTATTGTAATAATGATGCTTTGTAATAAAAATTTTATAAGGTCCCTTTTCTTGTGTCACTGAACCAATCAGACCTAATTTACAAAGGAACAATCCAAATGACAATCATTCTATTAAAGTTTGAAGAGATTCTGATAAAGACTGAGGGCATTGTTGTGTTTATGAGGATTTGGTAATAATTTTTCATACAGCCCCTTTTCCTATGATACTAGACAGATCAGGCCCAATTTGGAAAGAAACAATCCTTATGATGGTACAAACATACTGTGAAAGTTTGAACAGAATCTGATGAAAACTGCAGACTTTATCTTGGTGTCTAATTTTTGAAATTAAATTTTCATAAGGCTCCCTTTCCCGTAATACTTGAAGGATCAGGTCTCATGTCAGCATCAACAATCGTGATTATTGTACAATAATTCTGTGAAGGTTTGAATAAAATCCAATGAAAGCTCTGGACTTGGTTACAAGGATTATAGATAAAATTCTCTAAAGCCCCCTTTTCCCATGATACTAGACAGATCACGCCTTATTTGAAAAGAAAGAATCCTCATGATGGAATAATCATTCTGTGAAAGTTTTAACAGAATCTGATGAAAACTGTTAACTTTATTGTGGTACAATGATTTTAAAATTAAATTTCATAATGCTCCTTTCCCTGTGATACTTGACAGATCAGGTCAAATGCAAACATCAACAATCATTTTTATTGTACAATTATTCTGTGAATGTTTGAAGAAAATCCGATGAAAGCTCTGGACTTGGTAACAAGGATTTATAAATGGAATTTTCATAAGGCCCCTTTTCCTGTGCTTCTTGACAGTTCAAACCCTCTTATGAAAAGAATGATAGTTATGACCTTCCAATCATTCTGTGAAAGTTTCAACAAAATCTGATCAAAGCTGTGGACTTTATTGTGTTAACAGGGTTTTATTAATTGAATTTTCATTTAGCCCCTTTTCTCATGTTACTTGATGGATCTGAACCAATTCCAAAGGGTATCTTCTTACAAAAGTATAATTATTCTGTTTGAGTATAAAGACAACCCCCATCTCATCTGTGGACTTACAAGCATTAATTAAGATTTTTTAATTGAATTTTCCTAAGGCCCCTTTTCCTATGTTTCTCAATGGATCATACCCAATTTGAAAGGAACAATCCTTATGATGGTACAATCAATAAGTGAAGGTTTGAAGTCAATTAGGTGAAATCTAGGGCCATTACGTGCTAACTAAGATTTTATTTATTAAATTTTCATAGGGCCCCTTTTCCCATGAAACTTGATGGATCAAACCTACTTCCAAAAGGAACAATCAATTTAATGTAATAATCATTCTGGGAATGTTTGAAGAGAATTTGTTGAAAACTATGGACTCTATTGTGTTTACTAGGACTTTTTCAATCCAGTTTTAATCGGGCCCCTTTTTCCCGTGATCCTTGACTGATCATACCAAATTTTGAAAGGAACAATTCTAATGATGGTACAATCATTCAGTGAAAGTTTGAAGTCAATCAGATGAAAACTGTGGACTCTAGAGTGTTAACAAAGATCTTTGAATTAAATTTTAATAAGGCCCCTTTTCCTATGTTTCTTGAGGAATCATATCCGATTCCAAAAGGTACATGCCTTATGATGGTACAATCATTCTGTGAAAGTTTGAAGAGAATCCGTTGAAAATTATTGGCTCTAGATTATTAATGAGATTTTTTATTAAACATTTCATAAGGCCCCTTTTTCCTGTGTTTCTTGAAGGATCATACAAATTTTCGAAAGGAAATATCCTCATGATAGTACAATCATTCTGTGAAAGTTTGAAGGGAATCCGATGAAAACTATTGACTCCAGAGTGTTAAAGAGTATTTCTTAAAAGATTTTTCGATTTAATTTTCATAAGGCCCCTTTTCCCGTGTATCCTGATGGATCTGACCAAATTCCCAAAGGAATAATCCTTATGATGGTACAATCATTCTGTGAAAGTTTAAATACAATCTGATGAAAACTGTGGACTCTAGAGTGTTAACGAGAATTTTTTAATTAAATTTTCATAAGGCCCCTTTTCCCCTGTTTCATGACAGATTAGAACTATTTTCGAAAGGAACGATCCTTATGATTGTACAATCATTCTGAGAAATTCAGAAGAGAATCCGATGAAAACTGTTGACTCTATCGTGTAAACGACGATTTTTAATGGAGTTTTTAATTGAATTTTCATAAGGCCACTTTTCCCATGTTTCTTGACAGATCATACCCAATTTCGAAAGGAACGATCCTTATGTTGGTACAATCATTCTGTGGAAGTTTGAAGAGAATCCAATGAAAACTGTGGGATCTATCGTGTAAACGACGATTTTTAATGGAATTTTAATTAAATTTTCATAAGGCCCCTTATCCCATGTTTCTTGACAGATCTGACCCAATTTCGAAAGGAACGATCCTTATGTTGGTACAATCATTCTGTGAAAGTTTGAAGAGAATCCGATGAAAACTGTGGACTCTATCATGTAAAAGGGGATTTTTTAATTAAATTTTCATAAGACCACTTTTCCCGTGTTTCTTGACGGATCATACCCATTTTCGAAAGGAACGATCCTTATGTTGGTACAATCATTCTGAGAAAGTTTGAAGGGAATCCAATGAAAACTGTGGACTCTATCGCGTAAACGAGGATTTTTCATTGAATTTTAAATTAAATTTTCATAAGGCCCTTTTTTCCGTGTTTCTTGACGGATCATACCCATTTTCGAAAGGAACAATCCTTATTTTAGTACAATCATTCTGTGAAAGTTTGAAGAGAATCTGTTGAGTACTGTGGACTCTATCGCGTAAACGAGGATTTTTTAATTAAATTTTCATAAGGCCCCTTTTTCCGTGTTTCTTGACGGATCATACCCATTTTCGAAAGGAACGATCCTTTTGATGTAACAATCATTCTGAGAAAGTTTGAAGAGAATCAGATGAAAACTGTGGACTCTATCGCGTAAAGGAGGATTTTTAATTGAATTTTTAATTAAATTTTCATAAGGCCCCTTTTCCCGTGTTTCTTGACGGATCATACCCAATTTCGAAAGGATCGATCTTTATGATGGTACAATCATTCTGTGAAAGTTTGAAGAGAATCCGATGAAAACTGTGGACTTTATCGCGTAAACGAGGATTTTTTAATTAAGTTTTAATTAGGCCCCTTTTCCCGTGTTTCTTGACGGATCTGACCCAATTTCGAAAGGAACGATCCTTATGATGGTACAATCATTCTGTGAAAGTTTGAAGAGAATCCGATGAAAACTGTGGACTTTATCGCGTAAAAAAGGAAAAGTTTAACGGACGGACGGACGACGGACGGACGGCCGGACGGACGACGGACGGGAAAAAGCCATCGCTATAGCTCTAGTGGCCTTCGGCCAGTAGAGCTAAAACAAAACAAACAAACAAACAACAACAACAACAACAACAACAACAACCCCCAAACAAACAAACAAACACCCCCCCCCCCCAAAAAAAAACCCGTTAGAAACCATTGTGGAAAATGAATTCATGCTCTTTGTTTCCAATTGAAATCTGTTGCAGCATTGATAAAGTATTAACGGACTATTTACTAAGCCTATCACAGAGGTGAATGGTTAATAGAGAGTGCCTTAACCAATTCCGTGATGGTTCGTAATTCCAAATGGTTTACTTTACACTTAATCCTGACTTTTGTTTAAAGTTGAAAAAACAGTACCGCATAAGGTAGAAAACATTGCGAGAAAGTGGCAATTTTCTTATCCTAAACAAATTCTTCATTTCTTACAATTTTTTCCATAATTACAACTCTTCGGGTGTAATAAAAGTGGAATTATGTAGTAATGTGTCAATTACAAAAGAAGTGAATTCATCGCCCCCGCTCTCCCCCTACTGGAAACGAACTTGGAGGGATAACACGGACGGATCGCCGCTGTCAATCGCAAACCGATTGACCAATCACATAATTCAGTTATACAGAAAATTAAATGTTGATCTTTTACATGTATTTCGATTTTTTCTTTTATGGACGACTTAAGCCTCGAACGTCAACTTTTCAAATTGTAGTTACGAAGATAAGGTTGCCCATCAACCTTTAAGTAAATGGCTATATGTTTTTTTAAAAATGATATCGTTGAACAGTGGAACTGCCTTGTAGGAGGTCAGAGGGCGTGTCCAGTGATCCGTCAATAGACCAATCGCTGACTCCGCCCACTTACTCCGTTAGCCCAATCTATGGACTCCGACAGGAAGTTTCGCTTCGATATTTCACACATTTATTTTGGAATATTTGTTGGCAGCAGCGTGTAGTAAAGTAGAATTGTTGGATGGCGACCTTAACCCATTACCAGAGGGCAAAGTTTTAAACTGGTCCAAATTGAAAGAAATTGCAGAGGACAATTTAAAGTTTAAGAAATTTTAGATTTTTTCAACGTTCTGTGTAGAAAACAATGTGAAAAATGAAGAAATTGCTTGTGACATTTTTCACAATGTTTTCCAAAGCTTTTTTCCCTGGGGCGTCTTAAAGCGTCACCGAGTGGGAATGGGTTAACGTGGTAACTACAGCTTGAATAAGCTGTAGTTACGATGTTTAAGGCGCAAAACTAACAAAAATGCTTCACATTATCTTTGGTCGACTGATTATTTGATAGGCAGCCGCGATTAGTCAATTTTCACTGAGAACTTACAGCGGTATTTATATTTGAAGGGTATAACCTAACATCTTGCCAGGTAACCAGATATACCGATGATGGGACAAAACTATCACTGGTAAACACGCTGTCCACAGCCGAGGAAACATATTGTACAACACTCGTATCCCCAGATCCAAAGGTTTCGTCCAGAATGTTGCCGAAGGTCCCGCCCCCTATATCTGCCCCGTATGGCGCTATCCAGGTCTGGTCGAAAGTGTATGAGGCTTCTGTGCCGCCGAAAGGAGTTGCAGCGAATGTTAAAACTCCATTTTCTTGGATCTGGAATGACAACATAATTTTATTGAAAAATGTAATATACATGTGCACTTATGCTATACATGTATATGGTTTCAAGTGTTTTCGGCGTGTCTGAATGCGAACGAATTGGTCTGGTTGTTGTTGATATAAACTAAGCATGTCTTTAACCCTTTATCAAAGGGCAAAATTTTAGAACGGCCAAAGTTGAAAGGAGTTGCATACGACAAATTAAAGAAAAATGACAGGGACAAGCAGGGGTCAATCAGAGATGGTAAAACAGCGAGCTATAATAACCATTTCTCGAATCTAGAATCAGAAAATCGGCAAAAGAGCGAAACGTAACGACCCAAGCATTTCGCGCAGTCTGGCCGGGACGTTACCTTTCGCAATAACCCGAAGGTCCCTTTGAACCATACACATAGGATATTGAACGCACAGGACTTCATTAAATATCGAATATGCTGAGGTTTTATCTGTTTCAGATTACGAGTTTAATAATTCGGAATTCTGTGAGCACGAGTTCGATATTCTATTTATAATATGACGTAAATCTTTGGGTTAAATCAACAAAATTCCTAAACTTTATCGATTTAAGATATTCCACGAAACATATAACGCTGTTTGTAAAATTACGTTATTACATGCGTATCGTGACGTCATTTCTATTGGTGACATAAACGCTTCACCATAGGGTTCAGTTCATTTACAAAGTTATTACACTAGTGTATTATCACCAATGTAATATAAAAATGTTCAACGGGTTGGATTCACTCCCGAGTAGTAGGTCATGTTTTAAACTTCAATTTCTCATTTAAATATTTTACAACCAACAATCATTAAAGAAGCTTGCCGTTTCCAAAAAAAGACTTTTTATTGAAAAAAGCTTTATCATAAGCCAGTGAGTATTGATCTTTTTTTAATGATAATGAAAAAAAAAAAAAAACAAAAAAAAAAACAAAACAAAAAAAAAACAAAACAAAACAAAACAAAAAAAAAACCCACTAAAAAACAAACAAACAACAACAACTACAACACCAAATAAGATAGTTTATGGAAAGTACCTACGTTTATTGATGTATACGCTGTCCCCAGAAACTGGAAACTTGGTATGGTCACTGTGTAGTAAAAATCCTCTCTTACGTCACGAGTGTTAACTGATGAGCCATGGGGTATAGACGCGAGGAAAACACTTTGTAAACAATCCAACAAAAATACTAGTATAATCCAAAATCTAACCATATCCACAACATATGTGCCAGAGAAACATTTGTAGAAGAGGTTTAATCAAAGACTGAGGGATCAATAATATAAAAGCTTGATAAGTCTGTAATAAGGCGAACCAAGCTTTTGAAAAATCACGAATCGTGTCCGTTAATCAAACAATCGATAGATAAGTCAATTTGACAGGTGGTGAAATTTGAACTCCCACATTGATCGAATTTATGTAGAGCTTCTTTGTTGGTTTGGCGACTTGAACGAAGTATCTACAAGATGTAGTCACGCCGTTAAGGTGGGCAACCGACCCTTCGATATTATTTCAATTTGTTATCCATATATTTTTGCAAACTAACTTCAAGTTGGACCTCTGTGGGCGAACTCTGTATACATTTTGTCATATTTCTTACGAAAGAATACATGCATACACATCATTTAACCAATTCCCACACAATAAGATTTTGGACCGGTCCTGATTCAGAAAACTTGCAGACGATCATTTAAAGATGGTGATATCTTTAAAATCTTTGCCTATCTGGGTAGAAAACATTTAGGATAATGAAGAAATTGCTTGGAACAAGCAATTTCTCCATTTTCTCCAATGTTTTCTAAAAAATTCATATCAATAGGTTTTAAAATGCGCCACTGTATGGGGATGGGTTTAAGCACATATTTGACCACAATGAAAATCCATCTAAAATATAACACGATTTTACCTTCCATCTGAAATATAACACGATTTTACCATGTACCACACCCTGTCTTAGTCCATTCCGAAAAAATAATCAACAGTGTCACGCCGTTAAGGTGGGCAACCAACCCGTCTATATTATTTCAATTTGTTGTCCATATATCTTTGCAAAATAACTTCAAGTTGGAGCTCTGTGGGCGGGGTCAGCGATTCGTCATTTATGAAATTACAGACAAAAACTCGGTATACATTTTGTCATGATATTTCTTATACTAAATAATACACGCATACATATCATTTAACCAATTCCCACACAATAAGATTTTGGACCAGTCCTGATTCAGAAAACTTGCAGACGACATTTTAAACTTGGTAAAATCTTTAAAATCTTTGTCTATTGGGGTAGAAAACATTTAGGACAAGCAATTTCTTCATTTTCTCCAAATTTTTCAAAAAATTTCATATTAATAGGTTTTTATATGCGTCGCTGTATGGGGATGGGTTAAAGAACATATTTGACCACAATGAAATATAACACGATTTTATCACAAACACCCTGTCTTAGTCCATTCCGAAAATATAATCAACAGTGATTGATTCATCGACACAAACGGGTAATGACGCGTGGATACCCATTCTTTTCCTTCATTCCATAACTCGAAAAGCGTCATCTTTTTCCTTCAGATTCGTATCACGGAAAATAAATGTCCAATTATGGCCTACCTGTCACTTTAGAGCACGTGCATGATATTTACAAAAAATAACCCATTTCCATATGACAAAATTTTAGACTTGTCCAAATTGAATGAAGATGCTGACGACAATTTTTGACATTTTAGTTAAAAACATAGTTCACATTGACAAAATTGCTTTAAACAAGCAATTATTACTTTTCTGTATGAATCCGAAAAAATATATTATTTTTAGTTTCATACCTCCATGAAAACAAATAGATACTTTCTTCGTATCCAAGAATATGATATATTTGGTATAAAATAAGCGAATTATTGACCTGTTTGAGAGAGTTTTATTGAACCTTTTGTGAACAAGCAAACAAAATAGTTCTGTTCTAGAGTTTGTTTTTTTTCCACAGATGTATGAAACCTTACCAACCAGAATTCACCAACTTTGATAATCGAAACTAGATTGATTGACTGAATGGATTTAACACAATTTTAAACAATATTTCAGTCATATCGCGGCGGATGGAGCACCTAACCATGGATTTCTGGTATTTTTAACACCCGTACTACCACTACATACTTTCCTAGGCCCCAGCTGCTATCCCACTTCGGTAAACGATTATCCACCCAATGATGAGAGAAATATGTCTGAAAGTATATGTGAGGCCGCCGTGGATCGAACCTATGACATCCTATGATTGAAGATTTGGAGTCAGATGCGCTACCCACTGCGCTATGACGGCGGCATTTACCAATTTGGCTAATTGAAACTAAAATAAGATAATCCTTACATGAACGTAAAGTTCAGACACTGATCAGATAGGGTATCGACTGAGTGTATTCAAAATATTGGCTGGTGTTTAAAAGATGGCCGAGAGGTAGAGTTGCTCGACTCGTGATTTTAAGGTCGCGTGTTCGTGCCAAATCGTCACCGGACTGTGCTCACGGGCAATGAACTGAACGGCCAGCCCCAGTATATATACACACATCTGTAGAATTGGGAATCAGTGGGTTTCTTAAAGCTTAAAGCTTTCGTCGCAATTGAACTAGAATAAATTTGCATAAACTTACGAAATTTTCAATAATTTATCACCTGTTGAGCGCATGATTAGACTCTGATCAGACTATGCGTACGCGCAGGCTGATCATAGTCTTTCATGTGCGTACATGTTTAAATCACGGTATTTTTTGTGTCAATGATAAGACTTATTTGTGGTTCGCTAGGGCCGTTAATGATTTGCAAACTTTTTGTTCTCGGGGTTCAAAACCTCTAAAAAAAGCTATCGAATTAGTGCTAAAATACGACAATTTTATCGGAGAAATCAAAAGAAGTTTCAAGAGACATTTCAAAATTTCCAAAAATATTAAAAGTAAGTTTTTTGTGGGACTTACAGCATTTTTGTAATCTAGTAATTGCTTGTAATAACTTTTTTCCCTTTTATCGAACTAATTTCTTCTTATATTCGGTTTGGGGCGTTTTATAATGGAAAGGATGGAAACGCTTATAAAGAGTAGAAGGCTATTTCACCGTTTGAAGATAAAGAAGAGAAAAACGATCATGTTTGATATAATGATTCAATCGTTTCACTTTCAAACATACTAAAAACATTTTACCCGAGTCATGCTAAAATGCTGACTGTGTATTTCTGTTTATTTATCGTCGCTACCGTAGCACATGCCCATATGGGCTTCGCCCCTCAGGAGACGGTTAGTTGTTACAGGGGATAGTGCAAGAATACAGGACGGAACTGCTGAGAGCCCCGCCTGGTTCTTTAACGTGCTCGGTGGATAGCACCGTAACACGGGGCCTCGGTTTAACATCTCATCCGAAAGACAATTAGTTTGTTAGTTGATATGGTCAACCCAGGGCGCGAACCCGCGATCTTGAGGTTTGAAGTCAAGTGCTCTACCAACTGAGCTAATCGGGCTGACTCTGACTTTGTAGTAAAAATAAGTCTAACTTTGACTTGTTTTGACAAGCATTATTTCGATTATAAATTCAAAATCATATTATTAAAATATTACCACACAATCCAGAAATTTACGTACCGATGAATTGAAGCTACGGAAAACTCTGTGAGAAAAGAAGAAATTGCTTGTAACAAGCAATTCATTTTTCTCTCACAGTGTTATCCACCTCATGTGGTCCTTATTTTCGATTAAATCAAACTTTGTTACGTCGTATGCAGCCCTTTTAACTGATACCAATCCAAGAGTTTGTCCTTTGGGAATGGGTTAACATTCAACTAATTTCAGCTAACATCACATTTACAGAAAGTGTAATTTATGGATTATTTTATCAATGCAAGGACTATCTTTATTCGTTTGGTGTAGGGATTAATAAATGGCGTCTGTAAATTAAGATATCGAAGGAACAATAAATTCACACGTTTTGACCGGAAGTGAACTTTGAATTCCGACACTGGTCGGTATCTTTGTGAAACATTTTGGTTGGGCATGCGACTTAAAAGATAAACGTGTAGGTTGCAAACCAACCAATGTTCTTTACTTTGTTACAGGTTACTAGCCACACATTTTCCAAATTAACACCGTTTAATGTCTAAAGCTTACTTCCTGTCGTAGTCAGTGGGCGGGACCATCGATAAGTCAGTTGTCGAAAAAAAGTGCACAGGCTCACCTTGTTATGTTTTTTTAGTCGGGTTTAACGCCACTTTTAACGGTATTTTAGTCATATCGCGGCGGCTGTAGCACCTAACCATGGAGTCCTGGTATTCCTCCAACCAGTACTACCACTACATCCTTTCAGAGCCTCCAGCTGCTTATCTAACCTAGGTTTACGATTATCTACACATTGGTGGAAACTAATGTTTGTAAGGATATTTGCCGCGACCGGGTATAGAACCCGGGACCCCGTGATTGGGAGTCCTACGCGCTACCAACTGCGCTGTGGCTGTAGCCCACTTTGTCATGAAGTGAATTTAAAATGATGTTGTTATCAACAACAAGAATCTATATTCATTCAAATGATATATAACTTTTATGTGGTCTACATGATATCGTATGTAATCATTTATCCGAATTACTCTCGTGCTTTCAATTCAAATTACAAATTCTGACGTTGCAGAATACTATTGAATATCTTTACTTTCAATTTCGAAGTATACCCGTTTAAAAAAACAGAACTCTTCAATAAAGCTGGCTATATTAGTATTTGGCGAATAATTTATTGCTTTTACCCTTTACTGTTTTTGAAAATTTTAGACCTGACAAAATTCGAAGGTTTTGCAGACGACAACTTGAAGCTGATTTTATTTGAAAAATAATCTTCCGCGTGGTAGAAAATATTGTAAAAATAGAAGAAATTGCTTGTTATAAACAAATTCTTCTTTTTCCACAATATTTTCTCAAGTATAAAAACTCAGGAACCAGTAATTAAACAGGAATGGGTTAAAGAAATAAAGAGAATAGTTTTGTTTTCAATGAGGTATGAACCTAGAAAATTAATCACACTGTATGAAAACGCGAACCGGACTGACAAATAAGTGTGATTAGGTTTTTAGGTTAATAACTAAATAAAACAAAAATATCATTTGTAATAATTTAAAGCCATTAAGCACAATGAAGCAATTATTTTGTTAGTTTTGAGTAAAATTCTATGGATCTACTTTGTGCTCAAGCATGCAAAATAGTTGTTCAAAAGTTTTAATCAGCGAGGACTAAAAAAAATAAAAAAAAATCAGTCAAAACGCCTGAACCTTGAAAGACAACGATATAATCAAACTATTTATATATGCAATCACCAGGGAATTGCGAGAGATATCGACCTTTGTCAGATGGTTCCGATATGTTTGCATTCTTTTCAGCAAAACCGTCACTCCATCTCACTTACTGTTCATGTTGATACTATTAACGATTGACCTGTGCTGGACCAGATCTCTTCTTTTAAATGGCGCGTAAATTCATCTTTCGCCCACATCAAATTTGACCTTGAATAACCAAATTTGAATAAACCCAAACCATAGAATGACCAAGTAAAAACAAACAATCGCCTCAAGGTGAATACGTGACATTTTTCGTGAATTCTATCTGACCCCTTACCCCTGGAAAAATACACCATATCCTTTAAAATAACCAATTAGGATTTCCAAAATTAGAGATGTGGAAATCAGTCTAAAGCTTCAAGATGTAGTTTCGACGTTAAGGTCGATTTAGTTTACCTCCCTTTGAATCTCCGACCACCATCTAAAAACTGAATGACTCGTATTCGCGAAACAGAAAATCGCCGGTCAAATTTGAAAACAGTAATTGTTAAAGCTGTTTTTATCGTTAAAAATGACGTTTTTCTAGATTTTCAACTTTAAAGTTACCAATTCGCAATTTGAAATACTGACTTGGTTAAAAAATATTTTTACCTAGCAAAGCGTAAGCTTTGCTTAAGTTAACAGACAAAATTTTGAGGTGATCTCAAAGTTCAACCAGTGCAAACTGCCACTGGAGGCTTAACTACTAATCAGTTGAATGCATACACCATAAAAAGTAGTCCTGGTGTATTTTAAGAATATAACTAACTGTATTCAAATTGTAGTGCACTCTTTCACAAGCATGCTATGTAACCCATTCCCAATCAATTCCGCTTTTTTCAGCATCTCAAGAAAATGCTTTGGAAAACATTGTGGACATAGAAGAAATTGCTTGTAACAAGCAATTTCTTCAATGTCCACAATGTTTTCTTCCAAACTCCACTATCTTAAAATTGTCGTCTGCAAGCTTTGCTAGCTTACAGTACTTTTCAGTACTTTGATTTTATTTGCGTTTTTAAATCCTAATAGTTAAACCATCCGCTCAATGTCACTTTTTACGCCTTTCAAGAAATGGGCTTAGAAAATGAAGAAACTGCTTAACCCATTCCCATACAGTGAAATTTTAGACATGCCCAAATTGAAAGAAGTTGCAGACGACAATTTAAAGTTCGAATTTCTGGGTAGAAAACATTGTGGAAAATGAAGAAATTGCTTGTAACAAGCAATTTCTTCATTTTCCACATTGTTTTCCAAAGCTTTTTTCCCTTTGGGGCGTCTAAAGGCGTCACTGAGTTGGAATGGGTCAAATGACCAAGATCTTTCATTTTTCAACAAATTTGAAGTTTCACCTGCAAATTCTTTGAAATTGGACCAGCCTAAAAGTTGATGTTTTGGAATGGTTTAAGCATACATGAGCACACATTTTCCCATTATCGCATAAGGGTCTGACTGGCTTTCTCCCAACTTCGATTCGGTCTTTTCCTTTTGTAGACATTTTGCACGATATCTGCCATCGAATAATAACTGTTTTAACACATTTCCAGACGGCAAAAATTTTAAACTGAACGAATTGAAGGACGTTGCAGACGACAATTTGATGTTTATGAAATATAAAAAATCTTTTCTTTGTGGGTAGAAAAAAATGTGTGGAATGAAGAAATTGCTTGTAAAAAGCAACTTTTTATGCTTTTCCACAATGTTTTCTAGAGTTTTTTGTCTTCAGAGGCGTCAAAAAAGCTGGACTGTATGGGAATGAGTTAACACAACTAATAATGACATAGCATCAGACAGTCAATATGTATTTTCGCGTTTGATTAAAAAATACTATTTTGGAAAAAAAATATGTATAATTAATAATCAATGTTGTTCATCAACGCGCGTACTTGCATAGAATAGATTCTTTTCAGTTACATAATAACACTTAATCAATTTGATGAAAACGTTTGATACTAAAAGTACCGATGGGGGAGGGGATCACCCGCATGAACAGATTGGAATACAACCAGTGACAACTTTTACTTCGGTGACCATATTCGCCCAAGAAAACGAGTCACATGACTATGACTTCCCTTTAAAAACAAACAAAACCCAAACAAAACAATACCCCCCCCCCCCTCAAAAAAAAAAAAAAAAAAAAAAAAAAAAAAAAAAAAAAAGAATAAAATAAAATAAAAAAATGGCGGTAAAATGGCTTCATCAAAATTAAAGAACATTTAATGGTTATTTATTATTAAACTCTCAAAAGCTATTGTTCGGACAATTTTTACATTGTCACAAGACTTGTTTTCTTGTAAGAATATGTTTCTGTTTCCCTGTAATTAAAAATGTTAATTGCATATAAATAATCATTCATCATTGGGCGACCAAAATGTCATAACTAAAGCGTTAATCAAGTTGCTGTTACGATCTCTTCGTCACAAATATACGAAGTTCATTTTTCTGTTTTTTTTATCCACTCCCATTAGTATGATTTATTACCTTAATATTTGAAGATCTTCATAAGATCCATTAATGTTATTCGGTTCAATACATATGAGTTATTAGATTGTGTTATATCTTTATAATATCTTAATTGAATCTGTCTAAACGATA
The DNA here is from genome assembly GCA_946902895.1 of Fragum fragum. Lineage (NCBI taxonomy): Eukaryota > Metazoa > Mollusca > Bivalvia > Cardiida > Cardiidae > Fragum > Fragum fragum. The sequence continues at coordinate 43,145,757 of OX336375.1, forward strand.
TGTACTTCTAAAACATAAAACTAACTGACCGACCAGTCTTCCAACTAATAAAAATTTAACCCTTTACTGTTTTCAAAATATTTACACTTGTCCAAATTCAAAAGGACAGCAGACAAAAATTATAAAGTATGTACAATGAAAAAGGTAGCCATCCTATTTGGTAGAAAATATTTTGGAAAAAGAAGAAATTGCTTGTTACAAGCAATTTCTTCTTTTTCCAGAATGTTTTCTCATGTAAAATTTCACAGGGACGTGAAATAAGGTATTGTACGAGGAAGAGTTAAGATAAATTCTTCAATTCAATATCAAACATAATCGATTTCACATTTCTTGTCCAAAGGTTGAAAAATAACAATAATCGAAATGTCGCTTTTGAAAATATGCTTTATTTTACAGAAATTCCTTCCATGGAAACTAGTCCCTTTGCGATAAAGCAACAAAATAAATCAACGAGCCCTTGACATTGGATATTTTGCATCGAAAGAAATGGTCTGTTCTGATAATAAGAAGGGTCAGAATGAATACAAATGCACTCGAACAGTTTTTAAATTATACAAAGTTGAAATATGAAGAAAGATGTATTTCAAGTAACTTTTTGTGTGAATAAAAATCCAAAGGCATACCCTCTCCCTTTGATACAGAAACCCATTCAATGAATGAATGAATGAATGAATAAATAAATAAATGAATAAATTGATGGATGGATGAATGGATGAATGAATGAATGATTAATGAAGGAATGAAAGAGTTAAAGGATGAATGGAATTTTACAGCGCATCAAGGGCTGAGGGCATTTAGCGCGCTAAAACAACGCTAGAGCGCCTGATTTGCTCCACTGGCCTGAATTTACTTATCCTGAAAGTAATATTTGATAGAGGAGGCATTTCATTTAAAAATCAAAGTACTGAAAGTACTGTAAGCTAGCAAAGCATGGTTTTGTTAAGTAATCCATTACATCTTAGACTTGTTCAAATTGATAGAAGTTGCAGACGACAATTTCAAGCTCGTGAAATTTAGAAAAGTTTTGCCTTGTAGGGTAGAAAACATTGTGAACAATGAATAAATTGCTTGTTACGAGCAATTTCTTCATTGTCCACAATGTTTCCGAAAGCTGCTTATTTGAGATGCAGGCAGAATTTACAATATTCCTGAAAAACATATGAACTACTTTTTATGGCGTAGGCATTCAATGGATTTAGTGGTTAAGCCTCCAGTGGCAGTTTACACTCATTGAACTCTGAGAAGACCTCAAAATTTTGTCTGCTAGCTAAAAAGGATCACATTTTTGTAACTTACTTTAAGGGAGACAACTTTCTTTTATGCAACAAATATTCTAAGGCAAAAAATATCTATTACTCCCCTGCAACAGTGATTCCTAACTGAAATTTGGCCATTCTTACAAAGCTTCATCATAAAACAAATAAAATTCATTTAAAAAATCTGATTAAGGATAACCAAAAGATCATCAAGTGAAACTTGGTTGAAAACCATACTCCAAATTTCAGTATATGTCATATATTGAAATAAGCCTCACTCATAAAAGTCATTTTCTTTAACCCTTTCCTGTTTTCAAAATTCTAGAACTTTCCAATTTTGAAAAGAACCATTCAGTAGGACAGAAAACATTGTGGAAAAGAAGAAATTGTTTGTTACAATCTTCCATTTATACAATGTTTTCTTTATTGTAAAACCACAAGGGTGTAAAAACTAATGTTTGATCAGGAAAGGGATAACCCAGCAGATTTGAATGAATCGGATAAATAGTCACCAAAAAGCATTCCTAAACATTTTAGTAAAAATCGATCAACTGGTTTCTGAGAAGATCTTTAAAGTCTTAATTATATTCCATATATGGAAATTAGCCCCGCCGATCAAAGCAATGGTTATCATCCGATCCAAATTCTTTGAAAGAATCCGATTACTGGTCACTCAAAGTGGTCAGCTAAAGAGTCACCCTGTGAAATTCGATTGAAGTCTATCATGTTGTGTTTAATAAAAAGATCTCCAAGTTTTCAGTGCTTATATGGAATAAATCCATGTCTTTTCATCCGATCATTTTTTAAGGAATGTTACGAAGGGTTACACGACGATAATTCCTCTGAAATCTGGTTGGAATCAATCAACTGGTTTCTAGGAGAAGATTTTCAAAGTTTTTCGCCATATTTGAAAATCAGCTTGGCCTATTAAAGCCACATTTTCCTATCCGATCAAAATTCTTTAAAGAATCTGATAAACTGTCACTTATAATCTTTCATGTGAAGTTTGAATGAAATCCATCAACTGGTTTCTGAGATGAATATTTTCAAAGTTGTTACCATATATGGAGATAAGCTCCGCCCATTAAAGCCATTCGACCAAAATTATTTGAAAGAATCTGATAAAGAGTCACTCAAATAGCATTCCTGCGAAATTTAGTTGAATTCGATTAAATACTTTCCGAGGAGAAGAATCTTAAAGTAAAAGTTTACGGACGGACGGACACTGCGCCATGACAATAGTCCGCTGGCTTTCAGCCAGTGGAGCTAGAAATCAAGTATAAGTAAAAATGATATATTATAAGGAATACTGTGTCAAAGATAAAAGGAATCGATAAAGGACTATTGATGACAGCAATCAATGGTCTGAATGTGATAGAGTCTTGAATTTATGATGATATATTTATAATGCATCAGCACATTTCAATATTTCTTTGTCTAATTCTACAATGAGATCTGTCAAAGGAACGACTACCTTTACGGGGTGAAAAAATATCGACCCTGGCCAGCCTGAGTGAACTTTGTAGGCTGACGAGATTTGTCGCACCTGTCCCCAGCTGTATAGATGTCGGTTACATTTCTGTTAACTAACAAGACCGGCTATCTGCGTTGTACAACAAGACATAACCGGATGGTTAACTTCGATAGGTCTCTTTTTCAACGACTGTTTATTTTCAGAAACTATAGAACTGTTTCAATCTCTCTATAGTACCAAAACATTTTTGGTCATTCTAGATTCCTATTCTAGAATAAATCTGTTTTTCAACATATATATTGATAAGTATTTAGAATGGCTATTCTCCCTTATTGTACTGTACTGGGTCAAATCTCTTTTTCAATATTTGTGTTTAATTTCTCACCATATATTTATTATCAACAGAACTATCTCGGATTGTCTTCTACTGGGACCAATTTTTTGTTTCAATAATTGTTTTAGCGAGTTACCGCGAGATCTCGAGTGACAGGTTACATTTAAAAAGTATAATCTGTGATAAAAAAAGAACAATGTAAATAATGGAATGGTATGTACACATTTTTTAATACATTTGTGACCGATCAAGCAAATTCAGAAATCAAATATTTTGATAAAAGAGATTTGGTTCGATAAAGATTAATCAGGACCTGTATCTAAAGAATTAAATTTATAATAAAAAGGGCTTGTCGATTCTACTGTCAGAAATTTTGAAAAAAGAGGACGAATTTCAGCCCTTGTCAGCATTTGCATCCTGTACAATGCGATCAGAGTCGATTCTATACCCGTTCAACAATAGTCCTTTTAGCAAGATTGTAAACATAATAAACACAAATAATTTAATTGTCAGTTTCGTCTATAAAAAAAGAGCGATCTGATTGGTCGAAAAATTTAATTCATACCTCCATGAACAAAATTTTGAGCACGCAGTCATTTTGTATGCTTTCGCATAAAATAGTTCCATACAAAAAGGTATCAAAATTTGTTAAGTTGTTGCATTTTTCGCTCGATGCTATTAAAATATAAGAAATGAAGAGAATATTTTTTGTTTTCATGGAGGTATGAACCGAAAAACCTAATCACACAATGTATGAATCCGCTTCGCGTATTCATACAGTGTGATTAGGTTTTTCGGTTCATACCTCCATGAAAACAAAAATATTCTCTTCATCTCTTAAATGAATCGATACTTGACGGATCGCAACTGTCAAAATATTCATTGACCTACCAAATCATTAATTTAGAACAAACGCCAACTTTGAACTCCAACATTCATTTTAAGCGGTTTTGTTGGCTTAATAACTTAAACGTCGTAGCTATAGCTTAAGTAAAGCTGTAGTCACACCGTTTAGGTCGCCAGTCAACGATGTGCATTTATATGTCACAGACCGCATATTTTACAGAAATGCTGAGTCTGAGGTCAGTGGGCGTGGCCAGCGATCCACTTATTTACTAATCACTCTCCATTTGATTATAAGACGACAAAGTTATTGCATTTACACACGTTGTTTTAGCTTGCACTCCACTTTCAGTTTCTGAGCAAAAAACGTCGCCATTTTGAGAATCCCTCGTTCCGGAAGTGACGCCACCGTGACTGGTTTTCTGCCTCTGTTTCTTTTCCTCATTCCCACTTGTACCGACCACCGGATGAATCGCAGTCCTGATGTTAGTTTTGTAAGCACTGAATATGTCTAGAATTTCCCCAAAGAACGGCACAATAATGATGAAAATAGTTGCTCCAAAAGCCCAAACTTTAGACAGTGTAACCTGTGCGGATGAAAAGATGAAAAGAAAATGAATTCTTTTCAAAAAAATGTCCCTAACTGACATTTTCTTGCTTTTTATACCTTTTATACTAGATTATAAGAAATGAATAGAATGGCTTAATTGTTTCGATGAAAGTATAGAAACCAAAACATTAATGTATTTAGTTTCGTATCTCATTGAAAAACAAAACTAATGCCATTTTCATGTCTGAAACGAGCCCGCTGGTCAAATTAATCCTTAGAATCGTCTCGTTGGGACGAATTAATAAGAATAAAAAGGATCCAATAATATGTTAAACTTACGGATATGTATTTTAGAATAATAGACAAATCGGAATGTCAACCAAAAAATCCATCGTCCAATCAAATTATTCATTTAGACAGGAAGTGAACCTTGATCTCTGACATTCGACGACATGCACGTGAAGCATATTTGTTGGTTTAGGGACCAAAACTTCGTAACCGCAACTTATTCAACATGTAGCTACGACCTTTAGGTTGTCAACCAACTAATTTACTTTTTGTTGCATGTTACTGGACATAAATTTTGACAAATCCAATGTCGAAGTGGTTACCAGCGATCATTTTCATAAAATCTTTGGTTTCAATGTAGACATTTTTTTTAGTTACAGCAATTGCAATGCTCTAAAAAGCAATTACATATATACATAATCGACAATCCCTAATTATAAATGAAAGGCAAGTTTAATTCCTAACATATTTCTTTGCACAAACGACATCTTTTTTAAGTAGTAGCCTACTGAGCTCGGGTATTCACTGTCACGTCAAATTCAAACTTTGTTATTGAATTTCATAACGATAGTTTTGATTGGTCGAGTCATATGTCTCGACCAATCAGAGCCATTGTTATGAAATCTGTAATTTGGCTTCTGAACACGGACCCTGATTTACATGTAAGGATAAGAAGTGCGCAATAATAGTTCTTATTTTTCAGAATATCCTAGCAGTATCAACATTTTAAATCAAAGTACGGAAAGTACTGATGATTGACGTCCGTGTGAGAATTGCATGCGAGAAATGGAGAAATTGCTTGTTTCACTATGTTTTCTACCCTATCTAGACCATAGTTTTCAATCTCAAAGCGATTTGATTTGTCGTCTTTAACTAGTCTAAAATTTTGTCGTCTGGTAGTTGATTGAAATCCCTAATTCAAAAAATAACATCTTTAAATATATGCAAGTGTATTGCTAATCATTCCCGCAATACAGCTGGAATGCCGAGTTCTCAAAGTAGAAGACAAATTACTCACTATATAATTGAAAGACTTCGCGTTTTTTTAAACCGTGACCGTATCTACGCTAAGCGGGTTATTGCTAGCGGTTTTCGTATTTAAGAGGAATCTTTACGCGTTCTACGAATTGTATAGAATCCTCGTATTTCGCCATTTTCAAAATGTACACTTGTCGGGAGGAGGGAGTCAGGTTTTGAAAAATAATAAATCGAGCCTAGCTGGGCACTACTTCTCTTCTAACATAGTAACATCCCAATGAATTTTCAAATGTAAAGAAGGTTTTTGGTTTATCGACATAAACGTCGTATCAACAGCCGGTTTAGCGACTTAAACGTCGTAACTACAGCTTGTTTAGCGACTTAAACGTCGTAACTACAGCCTGATGTTTAGGTCGCTTAACCATTTTCCTTTTTTTTACATGTTACTGGCCATATATTTTGCAAAACACGCCGTTTTATATTTGAGAGGGTTGATTGATCGTCGGGGTTTAACGCCACTTTTAACAGTATTTCAGTCATATCGCGGCGGCGTGTGCACATAACCATTGATTCCTCGTATTTATCACCCCGGTACTACCACTACAACCTTTCCAAGCCTCAAGCTGCTCACCTCACTACGGTTTACGATTATCCACCCATTGATGGGAAACAAATGTTAGAATGATATTTATCGCGACCGGGATCGAATCCGTGACCCACAAGGACTACAAGTCCTACGCGCCACCACTGCGCTATGGCTGCGGTAAATATTTGAGAGGAACTTCCGGTAGTTACTCAGTTGGCGTGCCCAGTGATCTATTTTTACCTACAGCCACCAAGCAGCGTACAAAACAATCAAACAGATTAACAAAAAAAAACAAAACAAAACAAAACAACAACAAAAAACAAAACAACAACAAAAAAAAAAAAAAACAAAACAAAACAAAACACACACACACACAAAAACATCAACAACAACAAAAAACAAAACAAAAAAAAAACAAACAAACAAAAAAAAAACAAAAAAAAAAAAACAAAACAAACACACACACACACACACACACACACAAAAAAAAAAAAAACACACAAAAACAACAAAACAAAACAAAATAAAAAAACCCCCAACAAATAAACAATCATCAAACAACATCAACTTTAAAGTCAGTGTGCAAAAAAATAATGATATGAATGTAGTTTTTATTAGGACACCTTCCTCTGAAGGTTAGCTCAGGGCTCATGAAGAGGTCATTTATCATTCCAAGAAAATACAGGAAATACTTGCCCACTGGAAGAAATTAGTCTCTGACATAACGGAAATAGCTACCATGATACACGGCCATATGATGACAAGGACAAGAGTGAGTGAAACGGAACCAGCCATAGCCGTTATCTTGGCTCCTCGAAACGCTTTCTGAACATCCTGAAGACTTGGACGATTGTCTAACATATAAGCGCCTGTAAGGTTCAGATCTCTGAAAATAAGTATATATGCGGTTAATTTTGATAGAAAATAATAATGGTTAAATAATAATAATGAAATGATATTTTGGCCACTGTTTTAAGCAAGCACATTTCTTTTGAATGTGTCCCTCGACATGTGGAAAATGAACTAACTATAAAAAAACACGATGTTGAACTCAGGCAATAAGGTTGGGCAAATTAAATATCGTAAGCACAGTTTATTCAGTCGCTCATCGATTCATTGTATATCTTGTGTTATCGACAACATAATTCACATATCGCGGCTGTCAATCAAGGAATCAGCCTACAAATGAAATCACTTATTCAGCCCGGACCTGAGCTTTCAACTCCAACATTGCATGGCCGCCAAGCAGAAATTCCTGTCGGAATTAATAGGCGGGGCATAGGGAAACAGTGAGCCGGGCCAGCGATTGTCAATTTACCAATCGCTGGCTCAGCACACTGACACCCCGTTGGCACCGCCTATTATCTCAGACAGGAAGTTCCGCTTAGATTTTTAACGGCGTTATTTTGTAAAATCTATGGCCAGTACAATGAAACAAAATAGTATAATGGTAAAAATGGCGCCCGATTTTGGAGTTGAAAGTTCAGGTCCGGGCTGAATAAATGATTTGATAGGTCAGTTGATTCCTTGATGGACAGCCGCGATTTGTCAATTAACAAACACAATCTGCAATATCGGAGGTCAGTGGGCATTGTCATTTGCATATACACTTGTATAAAGTTTTTGTTACTGGTATCCATCAAACCCTGGCAGCCCGATTAGCTCAGTTTGTAGATCACTTGACTTAAAACCTCAATAACAGAGGTTCATGCCCTGGGCTGACCATATCAACTAACTGACTAATTGTCTTTCGGATGAGACGTTAAACCGCGATCCGTGTGACGGTGCTACCCATCGAGCACGTTAAAAAACAGGCGGAGCTCTCAGCAGTTTCGTCCTGTATCCTTGCACTATCCCCCGTAACAACTAACCGTCTAATGGGGGCGTCGCGAATTTGAGCATGTGCTACGGTATAGCGACGATAACTACACTGAAATTCACACCCCTTATTTTCTCCATTTTTTGTATTGAAATGTACACAAATAACAAGTTAGTTGAAAATAAAATGTTTAGGCTAAACGACCATGCAGAAATGTTCTGGGATCTCAACCCATAACCTCACTACAAAATGTTGGACTGGTCCAAATTTAAGGGTACGCAGAGGATAATTCTAAGTTAATGAACTTTAAAAGATCTTTGTATTTTAGGGTATAAACAGTGTGTACAATGAAGAAATTGCTTGTAACAAGCAATTTCTTCATTGTACACAGTGTTATCCAAAACTTTTTTCTATGTGGCACTAAAAGCGTGATCATGTTAGATTGGATTAAGGAATAAATGCTGCTGTCCACTTGTCTAAAAGAATTGTTCAATCTCAGCAGAGGTAAAATAGATTGTTCACAAAGAAATTTAATTTTCAAATGAACTTTTCCTGGGACAAAGCGGTTTACGGCACAGTGCACAGTACCCCTGCCTCTTTAAGGGATGGTCAATAGAACATACTTGGCGTAGAGCTCTGTCCACGGGCTGAGTGGGTTGTCAATATCTCGCGTTTTCTCCCAGACCTCAGTCTGATCTGTCCGCGGTCGGGACAGATAACTCGCTACTACGGTGATTATTCCCCCTGATAGTAGGGATACTAAGTTGCCCGTGAGACTAGGAACTTCTCGAACTGAAACAAAAAAACAAACTAGGTTTTATCTTTTGCAAAAATGTCTATTGTAAGATAAAACATGAAAACTTTCATCCACTGTAATCTCTCGATGTCCAGTAACTATTTTTCTCTCTCTCTCTCTTATGACTCAAAAGTCCACAACTACAGTAACTAATTTACTTATTTGAAACCCTGTTGTAGTGCTAAAAAGTAAGAGTAAAGGAGACAACTTGTCAATCATTTTTTTAACGACCCTGATCAGGTATAAGCCATTAACACTTTACGTCACGAGAACAATACTTTAACGTTTTATCGACAAAACTAAACTAATATGTACAGAAAAAGGAAAGGTTTATAAACTTGAAATGAATAAGACTAGTGAATATAAGTTAATGTAAGTTCTTGTTTGTTTGAGTGGGGTTTCACGCCGCTTTCAACAATCTTTCAGTTATATCGCGGCGGCTGGAGCACCTAACAATGGAATCCTGGTATTTCTCACACCAGTACTACCATGACATCCTTTCCTAGCCTCCAGCTGCTATCCAACATAGGTCTACGACTATCGACCCATTGGTTGGAGACAAATAGTCAGAAATGATGAGTGCCGCCGTCGGGGATCGAACCCGGGACCTCTAGATTGACAGTCCAACTGCGCTATGACGGCGGCCTTAATGTTAGTTGTAAATCATCTAAGAGTTACCGGGACTTTAAAGATGGGTTTCTTACTTGAATTAACCTTGAAGTCCCGAAGACCCCTAGGATACGATGCTGTGATGCTGATCCATGATATGAGGGCAAGGGTGGAGCCTCCAACGCTACCGATGATTAAAGCAAGGCCGGTAAGTCTCTCCCAAAACATTGACAGAGTTATAGGGATTACCGCCGAGTTGATGATGACTCCCATCAGCAAGTGAACGATTGTCAGGTTAATCTATAGGGAATATTACAACAGTGTCTTTTTCTATGCGTTGTTATCGTGTTCGAGAATCGTGTGTAGGTATTTTTTATTGGATGAGACCGAAGGTCGAATCCAATAAAAAATACCTACACACGTTTCGAGAACACGATAACAACAACAAGAAAAAACACACTGTTGTAATATTCCTTTTATTATATACCTTTTAGGAAATGACATTAAGAAAATGGCTAAGAAATAACCAACTTTCCGAAAAACCCGGAACGTCAATACACAAAAAAGGAGTCCGTGTTTAACGGTACTCGACGAATACGGTTTTTTGCTACACGCCGAATATTGATTTTTTTTCTGTCGAGTTGTATTTGACAGCCTGGTTTTACTCCATATCTTTTATAGGTATATAATAAAAGGAAATATTTATGAGATGAAGACACCATTTTTTGTTTTCATTGGAATGTTAAAATAAAAACCAAACCCAATCATACTGTATTCTAGACTGGTGAACCTGTCCCGACAACGCATCGCTAGATTCAGGCAGGTCAACCAGTCAAAGCGGATTCATAGAAATTTGATAAGGTTTTTGGTCAAAACAAAACATATCGTCTTTATGACTTATAATTCAATATGACGTAGATAAATATCATAAAAGACGACAAAGAAGTAAACATTTGGAACTACTTTGCCCACAATCAATAGAAAAGAAATAGTTCCATAAACAACCTCTTCTAAGGAAGGTATGGAACTATTTTTTATCAATCAATCAGAAAGATGGGACACAGGAAATATCCCCCCACCGCAAAAAAGGCAACCGTTCGTGTTATAAGATACTTACATTCAAGATGTTGTTTGACAGTCAGAAATATAAGAATTAAGAAACACTAATCAATGTATTTGAATAACAAGAGGCCCATGAGGGCCTGAGACGCTCTACTGGTTATCAAGTTTTCCGTTAAAAAAATCTGATATTTAAGGAAGTTAATTGCTCAAAGAAGAATGCATAAAGAAAAAAAGGGGGCTTTATCCCCTTTATCATTTTAAGCAACAATCCTCAAGGCCCCTTTTCCCATGTTTCATGACGGATCCACTCCATTTCCAAAAGAAAGTTACCTTATGACCCTACAATCATTCTGTGAATATTTCATCAGAATCTGACAATAATTGTGGACTTAATCACATAAACAGGATTGTTTTGAATGAAAATCAATAAGGTCCCTTTTCCTGTGTTTTCTGATGGATCAATTTCATTCCAAAAGGAACTTTCCTTACAACTCTACAATTGTCCTGTGAAATTTAAAAGACAATTTGATAATGATTGTGATCTTCATCACATACACAAGAATGTTTTGAATGATAATCTGTAAGGCCCCTTTTCCTGTGTTTCGAATGCCACAATTATTCCATGCATCTTTGAAGAGAATCCAATAAAACTGTTGACTTTATTGTGTTAAAAAAGATATTAAATTCAAGTTCTCATAAGGCCCCTTTTCTCGTGATATTTTACTGGTCGTTTTATCATTCTGTGAAAGTTAAAAGTGAATTCGATGAAATATTGGGAATTCATTATGTTTACTAGAATATTTTAAAAAAAATCATATGGCCCCTTTTTACTTGATGGATTGTACCAAGTTCTGAAAAGAACCATTTAAGTATTTGTACAATCATTCTGTGAAATTTTGAAGTGAATCCGGTGAAATCAAGGGACATCATTGTGTTAACCAGAATATTTAAGAGAGTTTTTCATAAGGCCCCTTTTTATGTGACACTTGCCATAATAATGTTGTTTTGTAATATTTTTATAAGGTCCCTTTTCTTGTGTCACTTAACCAATCAGACCTAATTTACAAAGGAACAATCCAAATGATGGTTCAATCATTCTATTAAAGTTTGAAGAGATTCTGATAAAGACTGAGGTCATTGTTGTGTTTATGAGGATTTGGTAATAATTTTTCATACAGCCCCTTTTCCTATGATACTAGACAGAAAGAAACAATCCTTATGATGGTACAAACATTCTGTGAAAGTTTGAACAGAATCTGATGAAAACTGCAGACTTTATCTTCAAGTGTCAAATTTTTGAAATAAAATTTTCATAAGGCTCCTTTTCCTGTGATACTTGAAGGATCAGGTCTCATGTCAGCATCAACAATCGTGATTATTGTACAATGATTCTGTGAAGGTTTGAATAAAATCAAATGAAAGCTCTGGACTTGGTTACAAGGATTATAGATAAAATTCTCTAAAGGCCCCTTTTACCATGATACTAGACAGATCACGCCTAATTTGAAAAGAAAGAATCCTTATGATGGAATAATCATTCTGTGAAAGTTTAAACAGAATCTGATGAAAACTGTTGACTTTATTGTGGTACAATGATTTAAAATTAAATTTCATAATGCTCCTTTTCCTGTGATACTTGATGGATCAGGTCTAATGCAAACATCAACAATCATTATTATTGTACAATTATTCTGTGAATGTTTGAAGAAAATCCGATGAAAGCTCTGGACTTGGTAATAAGGATTTATAAATGAAATTTTCATAAGGCCCCTTTTCCTGTGCTTCTTGACAGTTCAAACGCTGTTATGAAAAGAATGATAGTTATGACCTTCCAATCATTCTGTGAAAGTTTCAACAAAATCTGATCAAAGCTGTGGGCTTTATTATGTTAACAGGGTTTTATTAATTGAATTTTCATATAGCCCCTTTTCCCATGTTACTTGATGGATCTGAACCAATTCCAAAGGGAACTCTTCTTACAAAAGTATAATTATTCTGTTTGAGTATAAAGACAACCCAATCTCATCTGTGGACTTACAAGCATTAATTAAGATTTTTTTAATTGAATTTTCCTAAGGCCCCTTTTCCTATGTTTCTCAATGGATCAGACCCAATTTGAAAGACCCAATCCTTATGATGGTACAATCATTATGTGAAAGTTTGAAGTCAATCAGGTGAAATCTAGGGCCATTACGTGTTAACTAAGATTTTTTAATTAAATTTTCATCGGGCCCCTTTTCCAATGAAACTTGATGGATCAAACCTACTTCCGAAAGGAACAATCCATTTAATGTAATAATCATTCTGGGAATGTTTTCAATCCAGTTTTAATCGGGCCCCTTTTTCCCGTGGTCCTTGACTGATCATACCAAATTTTCAAAGGAACAATTCTTATGATGGTACAATCATTCTGTGAAAGTTTGAAGTCAATCAGATGAAAACTGTGGACTCTAGAGTGCTAACAAAGATCTTTGAATTAAAATTCAATAAGGCCCCTTTTCCTATGTTTCTTGAGGAATCATATCCGATTCCAAAACGTACAATCCTTATGATGTTACAATCATTCTGTGAAAGTTTGAAGATAATTCGTTGTAAATTGTTGGCTCTAGATTATTAATGAGATTTTTTTATTTAACATTTCATAAGGCCCCTTTTTCCTGTGTTTCTTGAAGGATCAAACCAAATTTCAAAAGGAATAATCCTTATGATAGTACAATCATTCTGTGAAAGTTTGAAGGGAATCCGATGAAAACTATTGACTCCAGAGTGTTAACAAGAATTTTTTAATTAAATTTTCATAAGGCCCCTTTTCCCCTGTTTCATGACAGATCAGACCCATTTTCGAAAGGAACGATCCTTATGATTGTACAATCTTTCTGAGAAAGTTTGAAGAGAATACGATGAAAACTGTGGACTCTATTGTGTAAACGAGGATTTTTAATGGAGTTTTTAATTGAATTTTCATAAGGCCCCTTTTCCCATGTTTCTTGACGGATCATACCCAATTTCGAAAGGAACGATCCTTATGTTGGTACAATCATTCTGTAAAAGTTTGAAGAGAATCCAATCAAAACTGTGGACTCTATCGCGTAAACGAGGATTTTTAATGGAATTTGATTAAATTTTCATAAGGCCCCTTTGCCCATGTTTTTTGACGGATCATACCCAATTTCGAAAGGAACGATCCTTAAGTTGGTACAATCATTCTGTGAAAGTTTGAAGAGAATCTGATGAAGACTGTGGACTCTATCTCGTAAACGAGGATTTTTTAATTAAATTTTCATAAGGCCCCTTTTCCAGTGTTTCTTGACGGAACATACCCATTTTCGAAAGGAACGATCCTTATGTAGGTACAATCATTCTGAGAAAGTTTGAAGAGAATCCGATGAAAAGTGTGGACTCTATCGCGTAAACGAGGATTTTTAATTGAATTTTTTAATGAATTTTCATAAAGCCCCTTTTCCCGTGTTTCTTGACGGATCATACCCATTTTCGAAAGGAACGATCCTTATGTTGGTACAATCATTCTGTGAAAGTTTGAAGGGAATCTCATGAAAACTGTGGAGTCTATCGCATAAACAAGGTTTTTTTAATTAAATGTTCATAAGGCCCCTTTTCCCGCGTTTCTTGATCGATCATACCCATTTTCGAAAGGAACGATCCTTATGATGGTACAATCATTCTGTGAAAGTTTGAAGAGAATCTGATGAAAACTGTGGACTCTATCGCGTAAACGAGGATTTTTAATTGAGTTTTTAATTATATTTTCATAAGGCCCCTTTTCCCGTGTTTCTTGACGGATCATACCCATTTTCGAAAGGAACGATCCTTATGATGGTACAATCATTCTGTGAAAGTTTGAAGAGAATCTGATGAAAACTGTGGACTTTATCCCGTAAACGAAGATTTTTTAATTAAATATTCATAAGGCTCCTTTTCCCGTGTTTCTTGACGGATCATACCCATTTTCGAAAGGAACGATCCATATGATGGTACAATCATTCTGAGAAAGTTTGAAGAGAATCCGATGAAAACTGTGGACTCTATCGCGTAAACGCGGATTTTTAATTGAATTTTTTAATGAATTTTCATAAAGCCCCTTTTCCCGTGTTTCTTGACGGATCATACCCATTTTCGAAAGGAACGATCCTTATGAAGGTACAATCATTCTGTGAAAGTTTGAAGAGAATCTGATGAAAACTGAGGACTTTATCGCGTAAACGAAGATTTTTTAATTAAGTTTTAATTAGGCCCCTTTTCCCGTGTTTCTTGACGGATCGGACCCAATTTCGAAAGGAACGATCCTTATGATGGTACAATCATTCTGTGAAAGTTTGAAGAGAATCCGATGAAAACTGTGGACTTTATCGCGTAAACAAGGAAAAGTTTAACGGACGGACGACGGACGGACGGACGGACGCACGCACGGACGCCGGACGGGAAAAAGCCATCGCTATTGCTCCAGTGGCCTTCGGCCAGTAGAGCTAAAAAAACCTATAATCAATAAATATCGTTATTTATCCTGGATTTTTTTTAAATCTTATTTTCATTTCTATGTGAATCCAGTATGTTAGCCATACGGTGAAAAGTAGCATCCATTGTGTTCTCTTAAACAAATATTCAAAAAAAGATTGGCTCCAGCAGAGGTCAACCAAAGGTCGAGTTCCGAAAACACTTCTACGGTTAGATAGAATAGCCATTCCAGATTCAGAAAATTGTGAAAGGGCGAGGAGTTTTGACCTTTGTCAGCCTGCACAATTCGCGCAGTTTAACAACAGTCGATTCTCTTCGGATATCGCAGGAGGCCAGACGGGTTACACAAATATTTGATTATCCAGAAAAAACGTTACTTTATATCGTTGGAATAAAACCTTAATTTGATGACGTCATAATAATTTTATTGATATTTTTCTAAGTGATTTATTTCATAAAAGTAATATAAAAGTATATGAGAAATATTTCATATTGAAGAGAAAATCGCCAAAAATCAGTTTTTGCCATTTTAGAAGGTTTTCTAGCATGACAGACCATTTTTATCATTATCAACTACTTTCCAAACTGTCCCGCCTTTTTACGCCCCTCTAGGTAAAAGCTTGGGAAAACATTTTGGAAAATAAAGGAATAACCTTTGACAAGTAGTTTCTACATTTTCCACAATGTTTTCTACCCAAAAGAACTTAAAATTTCATACACTAAAAATAATATTCTGCTACTTCTTTCAGATAAGATCGGTCACTTCTTTCAGATAAGACCAGTCTAATTCTTGACTGAGTGGGAATGGGTTCAACTGATTGATCAATTGAATTGGGTTTAAACGCCATTTTCAAAAGTATTTTAGTCATATCAGGGCGGCTTGAGCACCTGATGGATTCCTGGTATTTCTCACACCAGTACTACCACTACATCCTTTTCTAGCCTCCAGCTGCTATCCCACTTAGGTTTACGATTATCCATCGATTGGTGAGAGACAAAGGGAATGGGGTCAAATAGAAAGAGTCACCTCCAGTGTATGTAGCAATATGCTTAGAGGTATGATGGCTAGAGTTGTCCACAGAAGACACCAGTTCTTCAGCTGAGATAAATAGTCCGTGTACTCTCTAAAGGCACCGTGAGTCCTGCATGTATAGGGCGGCTTGATGGCTCGTTTACAGAGCGCTCTTTGTCTGGTAAATAAAATGAAACATTATTTTTAAATGACTGAGGGTCAATCTCTATGAATAGTCCGATAAAAGACAGAGAATAAAAAAAGGGGAAATCTAAAATGGAGTAAACAAAATTATCTAAAATTTTCTTATTTCAGGAAATCCGAAGCCGTGTACTAAATATTATTAATTTCAAAGACAGTTAAATATTGTTGTAAATTAAAAAGAAAATTTGGGTTGAACGAATAGACATTATCAAACATGTATTTCAAGCATATAAACATTAGAATACAGTTGTAGTTGAGAAAATAGTTGTATTGATTACATGAAAAAAGCAAATATAAATCATATTCGGAAGGCCCTGAAGTACAAAAAGTAATATGAGCGTGTGCGTGACATTTCCAACTATTCCACATGTGCGCCAAGTAAAGACTTAGATCAGTCTGTGCATCCACACAGTCTGATCAGAGTCTTCACTCTGAGCTCTGTAGATAGATACTGACCCAAAGCTTCTTCAAACAATCAGCGATTATTCTGAATGTCCCGAATGGCTGTTCAGGGTGCCCAATGGGTGCGAGTCACGCACCTGCGAAATTGTTGGAAATGTCACGCACAGGCTCATATATAAGTTAGGAGTACCTATCGTCCTGTGTACATTCGCAACAATTTGTCATACTTTCACACGTGCATTTGTCACGTGCACTAGCTTTCCGGCCTCTGCCTCTACCGCATAGTATACAACTATTAGCATCAACATTCAGTCGGTAAGGCTGAAAAAACCCGATAGTTATCAAAATGTGTATGAAAAGTAATAATAGTTTTTCATGAGTATTTCCCTTCCTTTAAATAACCAACATATATAAATTGATTGATTGAATGAAGTTTAACGCCACTTTTAACATTATTTCAGTCATATCGCGGCGGCTGGAGCACTAACAATGGGTTGCTGATATATCTCACACCAGTACTACAACTACATCCTTTCCTAGCCTCCAGCTGCTATCACACTTAGGTTTACGATTAATTACCCATTGGTGGGAGAAGAAATTCGGAAAGGATATGTGCCGCCGTCGGGGATCGAACCCATGACATCCCATTATTAATGATTAGGAGTTTGATGCGCTACCATCTGCGCTATGACGGCGGCGTCAACCTTTAATCAAGCGCCTAAGGGACATACAAAATGCTTGCTTAAGGCACGTGCTTACTTAATACAAGTTAATTTCTATCAATTTGCTTTATTTACATTATGATTTTTTTCCCAAGCTCTAAATGTCCAACCTTTGTTAAGCAAGCGCCTAAGGGACATACAAAAATGCTTGCTTAAGGCAAGTGCTTGCCTAATCCAATTTAATTTCTATCAATTTTTTTACATTATTATTTCCAACCCTTAAAATGTCCAGCCTATATTAATCAAGCGCCTAAGAGACATACAAAAATGCTTGCTTAAGGCAAGTGCTGATGTACTGTATTTACATTATGATTTTTTCCCATCCTTTCAATGTCCAACCTGTATGGCCCATTCCGAAAATACGTTGAAAGAGTTATTGCGCTTGAATACTCTCCCACGTGGTGAAACTACAAAACGGTCCCAATTCTACTTCCGGGTAGCAAATTTAGATAAAAGAAATGTCAGATAATAAGGCATTAATTAAATCGACTCAGAAAAAGGAGTTTATTGTTCCGTGTACTTAAATTATCGACGGAAAATAATTGATGGCCAATCTATCATGACAGACGATGGACACGGCATCATCACTAAAGCTCGCCGCTAATAAAAAAAAAAAGCGAGTTTCAAACTCTAGTTAGGATAAGAGTAACCACTGTTTATAGGGACAAGGAGTATATATAATGAATAAAATATGTACAAAAAGATCTCCTCTTAGAGTGACTTGTCTCTGAAAAGGATTATAAAGTAAATAAGGCCTTAGTAATGATTGGTCCCATGTCTTTAACCTATTACCGAATAACGCAATTTTAGACTGGTCAAAATTAATGTTACAGACAACATTTCAGATATAATATAGGTGAACTTCAAAAATGGTCCTAGGAAATACTTTCCTTTATATTGCATATAAATCTGCGTTTGAAGTTCACATTTCATTTGTGTACACCATATCTGTTTTTGAATAACAAATCTTTTGCTTTCTTCGAAAAATAAAGAACAATAGTAATTTAAGTGTTGAAATGCTTTGGAATGCGCATGTTAGTAAAAAAGTCAAAATGTTTCCTCAGGTCAAACACATTTTATTAGAGGTAAAATGCAATCACACTCAGAGGTGAACGAACCTTTGTAAGATACCAAATAAGAGCTGTTTGTAAACAGCAAAACTAGATTCAACTCCATTGAATGCCTGGGTAATAAATCCTTGCTTTCCCTTTACAAAACAATATAACTGGTCCAAATTGAAAGAAGTTTCAAATAACAACTTTAAGTTGATAGAATTTAAATATCTCACGTATAGGGTAGGAAACATCGTTGAAAATGAAGAAATTGCTTGTTTCAAGCAATTTCTCCATTTTCTACAATGTTTTCCAAAGTCGTTTCCTTTAGGGGCGTAAATAAGCGGAAGCTAGTTAACACATTCCCACATAACAAAAGCAGGATGGTTAGGGAATGAGTTAACCCATTCTCAGACAACAAAATATTAATATGCTGGTCCCAATTCAAAGGAGATGCAGATGACAAGTTTAAGCTGATTGAATTAAATAATTGTTCATTTATGGCAGAAAACATTATGGACAATGAAGGAATTGCTCCAACATTGTAACAATTTCTTCATTATCCAAAAGGTTCCCAAATTGCTTTTCTTGAAAGGTGTCAAAAGGCAGCAATTGTGTGGTAATTGGTTTACCCATTACCTCCTTATCTCTTTTTTTCTACACACTAGAGAACATAAAATGTCGAAAACATAATGAGAAAAGGAGAAGTTACTTGTAGCAAGGAATTCCTTTTCATCCACGAAATTAATCGCCTTCTGCAACTTTCATTTAAGACCAGTCTAAGATTTTGCCTGGTAAGGGGTTAAAAGATTGACTTACATTGTAAGGCCCATTATAAATGAGCGAAACAAATCTTAAGTCATTGCAGAGATGTAGAAATTATTGCACATTAAACTTGAACAAAATGTTGTCAAAGTCTAATGATGACTTTCTTTTGAATACCCCTTAAATGATATACATCATGTTATTTCTTTAAAATTGTTTCAGAATTTATGAGCACAAAGTTATTCCAGAGAAATTTATAACATAATCCATCAAAGTAAACGAAAAGAAATGAGAGATGAAATTTAGACCTTTGTCAAAATAAGTTTTCTTCGATAAAAGAGAAAAAATGTATAAATACAGTTTTGATGGAAATATTTTTGAAAAGAATGAACTTCTCATTCAAGTTTCCAAAATAAGTTAAACGAAACTAAAACAAGAAAATATTAAAGGGTTTGCAAGGATTATTTACCAAGAAAACTTAAATACAGCAGATGTGACAAAGAGATGACTTCTTATGATCAAAGTAAAGTACACACATGACATGCTGATAGGACACACGACAATGCTTCACAATGATATATATAGGTTTTAATTTGCAACCCCTTAACAATTTCCTGTTCAATCCCTTGTTTTTACGTTCTTCCTTTCTTCCTTTTCCACAATATTTTCTATCCTAGTGAATGAATATTTTTAAGATAAAATTGAATTGTCGTCTGCAAGGCCTTTATTTTTTAACCGGGTCTAAAATTTGGAAAAACAGTAACATATTTATAGGTTAATCTATTTTAAGTACGTGTATTTGATGATGCTGGACATATTTTTACATGTTAATATGATGATAATAATCCTGTTTCAAATAGGAGGGTTTATTGTTTTTTTTTCTCAGTATAATTCTTTATCCATTCCTTTTTCTATGTTA
This sequence comes from Fragum fragum, assembly GCA_946902895.1. NCBI lineage: Eukaryota > Metazoa > Mollusca > Bivalvia > Cardiida > Cardiidae > Fragum > Fragum fragum. The sequence continues at coordinate 43,165,901 of OX336375.1, forward strand.
TAGATAAGTATTACTTATGTTAAGGAAAAGATCTTGAGGAAAATGGCTGGTAAAAAAATAAATAATCTTTCCACATAAGACTTCATTCTAATATAACTTTGACATAATATGAATCTGTCAAGGTTATTTTTAATGAAATATTGGTTGAAACACATAATTTGAAATTAAGCTGTCGGTCTAAAAACATCTTAGTTTTCAGTTTTCTTTTTGAATTACTGGCACGCAAGTATTTCATCAAATAGCAAATTTAAAAGTTGAAAAGTCGATGTTTTCGTCTGGTAGAAAGTCGTCATCCTCCGTGGTTCACGGAGTTCTATCAAAATTTGCTACCCGTACAAAGGGAAATCACTCTAACGACTTTGGGTCAAAGGGAAGTAAACCACGTTTTCGGAAAGGGCCATTAAGCAAGTGCCTAAGGGACATACAAAAATGCTTGTTTTTACCGCCTACCTTTAGATAGAGTTGATATATATCGTAGACAAGTATAGACGTAACGGCTACAACCTCGGCACTACCAGTTGATACCACAGCCATGACGACCATTACAATCATCATCATCTCTCCGGCTTTACCGTACAGTCGCTGAGCCACAGTCGGCAGGACAAGACCTGAATTTGAGTAAAACATCGGTTATAAAGATACTTCGAATAGAACATCGGTTATAAAGATACTTCGAGTAAAACGTCGGTTATAAAGATGCTTCGAGGTGGATTGAAAGTATATCGTTCTATCCGAATATCGTTATATTAGATGACTACAGTGAATCGTGTATTAAGCGGCCACTAAAAGGATGACATAAGGTGGTGGCTTAACCTTTAGTGTTTTTTTTTTTTTTTAAATTTTTTTTAGACTTGTCAAAATTCAAAGGTGTAGAAGACGACATTAGAAAGTAAGTACAATTAAAAAATTAACCATCCTATATGATAAAATATATTGAGGAAAAAAGAGGAAATTGCTTGCTAAAAGAAATTTCTACTTTTTCCGCAATGATTTCTCAAGTATGATATCACAGAGTCGTAAAAATCGGGGATTGTACAGGAGAGGGTTGAAAGAATGGTAGCTTAAAATACATTTTTGTGAAGATGTAAAGGATTGATTAGATTGAATACCTATAAATTATTACAGAATTCTCGCTTGACCCTTTCCCACTCAGTGTTGCTTTTAGACGCCCCTAAGGAAAAAAGCTTTGGAAAACATTGTGAAAAATGAAGATATTGCTTGTAACAAGCAATTTCTTCATTTTCCACAATGTTTTTCTACCTAGAAAGCTAAAAAAATCCAAAATTTCATAAACTTTCAATTGTCGACTGCAACTTCTTTCAATTTGGGCCAGTCAAATATTTGCCGTCTGTAAATGGGTTAATGTTGCTGGGACACATTAGAATCGTGCCACCGAAACTTTTCTTATAAGTTCAAACAATAAAGAATTCTACTATGACTTTAGGGTTTTAAGCAAAATACCGTCACTTCTTAAAAAATTGCTTTTAAAAATGGGGTATTTCGACCATGGTCGCTAAATAGAGATGGCCGCTCGAGCAAGATCGACTTTAATTTTAATTTAGCTAAATTATTCCGTCGGGATTAAGAAGTCAACTTCGTCATAAGTGATATATGATATAATGAGATACGATAGCCACGTTTATTGTATTTGTTTACCGGAATTCTAATCTCATCCCTTTTGAGCGTTACAGCGAATCAATTTTCAATGTATTTTCTTGCTTTTTTGTTTTGATTTTTATTTAAAAACAAACAATCAAACAAACAAAAATACAAACGAACGAACGAACGAGCACAAAAAAATAATCACGCAAACTTTTTCAATCACGATGGAAACCTTGAACTCGCTAGTATTAGATAACCACCGCGGCTAGACCCCCGTCAGAAACATTGCGATCAATTCTGTAAATTAAAGCTATAATGAGTGTTTTGGTAGTAATGACGTTCCTAACAGCTCTAAAATTCCGACTACAGCTTGCGTAATTAATCTAGCATCATTAATGTGAAATCTGAAACTTGTGTCCATCAGATTGAAATAAACAGTCTAATGGGTTTTTAATAATACAGCTTTGCTTCTGAAGTTTCTTCTGTCTTGCAACTGGTATTGAAACTTTGAATATCTTACGAGTTATCTCTTTCCCGTACAGTCCCTGGTGTGTTTTTTGCACTTAAGAAAATATTGTGAAAAAAGAAGAAATTGTTTGTAACAAGCAATTTCTTCTTTTATCACACTATTTTCTACCTTGGATGGTTTCATTTCAAATCACACTCTTTTTTCATTCTTGTCTCCACCACCATTCAAATTGGACGAGTCTAAAGTTTCGAAAAATAGACTCGACGATAGTCATGTTGGTATGATATGTATGTTGTATGTTGGCTAGATATTTCACAGTTCAAGTCAAGTACTGGTGATACCAAGAAAGCCCATAAATAAGTAAACATCGTCGTGATATAACTGAAAAATATTTATTGCGGCGACCGATTGACCTACCGACCAACCAAGCGACTGACCGACCTACCGACCAGCCAACAACCCAACCAGTCAACAAACCAACCAAGCAACCAACTAAGTAAGCAACCAATCAATCGACTGACCGATCTACCGACCAGCCAATAAACAAACCATCCAATCAACCAACTAACCAACCAACTAACCAACCAGCCATCCAATCCTCTAAACAGCAACCAACAAAACTGCCCACTAACCGACCGACAAAAAAAGGCATTTGGTTGTACGATAGGGTCCAACACTACCGCAAAATACGTTGATTTGACGCTCCTAAAAATATTTAGATCAAACAATTTACTTACTATCATCATTTTATAATTTGATTTTTAGTTTCGTCTATCAAAAACGGGCTTTCTGATTGGTCGAAAAAGATTATCCACAACTCAATGAACAAAATTTTGAGCAAGCAGCGATTTTGTGTGCTTCCGCACAAAATAGTCCCATACAAAAAGGTATCAAAATTTGTAAAGCTTTTTATTTCGCTCGATGCTATTAAATTATACGAAATGAAGAGAATATTTTTTGCTTTCATGGAGGTATGAACCGCAAAACCTAAGCACACAATGTATGAATCCGCTTCGCGAATTCATACAGTGTGATTAGGTTTTTCGGTTCATACCTCCGTGAAAACAAAAAATATTTTCTTCATCACCAAATGAAAAAAAAAAAAAAAAAAAAAAAAAAAAAAAAAGAGAGAGAACTAGATTGTGTTTTCTATTTGTTAATAACGGATTACGATTGTCTACAAAAGAATTAATCGATTAATCAGACAACACATTTAGACCGGAAGTGAACTCTAAACTCCAAACATTGGCAAGCATTTACGTTATGCGTTTTGTTGGTTTAGCGACCTAAAAATCGTAACTATTCAAGTTGTAGTAACGACTTTAAGTCGCCAACCAATTATTTCAGTTTTGTTACATCATATTTGCCATGGGATTAGCAAAATAATGTCGTTTAACCTTCTGTTATAGCCCAGTGGTTGCCATGACAGCCGAGTGGTAAAGGTACTTGACTTGTGACCTGAAGGTCAAGGGTTCAAGGCACACCGTCACCGGAGTGGGATCATAGAGCTAGACACTTAATAGCCAACACCAGTCTACCCAGCTGTATAATTAAGTAGCAGTGGGCTCCTCTTTCAAGGACATGAAGACATCCAGAGTGTGAGTGTTCGAGAGCGACTATATAAGCTCGCAATAAATAGGGAATATTACAACAGTGTCTTTTTCTATTTGTTGTTATCGTGTTCGAAAATCGTGTGTAGGTATTCTCCATTGGATGAGACCGAAGGTCGAAACCAATAAAAAAATACATACACACGTTTCACAACAAATAGAAAAGCACCCTGTGTAATATTCCTTTTATTATATACCTTTTAGGACATGACATTAAGAAAATTCTCTTAAATGATTTAGAAATAACCAACTTTCCGAAAAACCCGAATGTCAATACACAAAAAAGTAGCCCGTGTTTAACGGTACTCGACGAAAACGGTTTTTTAGGTACACGCCGAATATGGATTTTTTTTCTGTCGAGTTGTATAAGATGGCCAGATTGTAATCCATATCTTTTATAGGTATATAATAAAACTAAAATCTATAAACTAACTATATATATGGTAGCTGATCAACCTCCTTTGCGATGAGGGACGTTAGGTTGTTTTAATATTAGAAATTAACAGATTATATGCGCTTTTTGTTTTTGTTGGAAATACGATCGAAATGTTTCCAGAGTTAATGATATTGACAGATTTCCATGAAAATTTAATGGAGGAAAAATATCTGTTTTTTTCAAAAGTTGTTAATGTCATTTTCACGTTAAATGTTTTATTTCTTCGTGTTAATTCTATTAAATTCACATAAAATTTTAATTTAATTAAGGGATGAAGAGACTATTTTTTCTTTTCATGGAAGTATGAACCGAAAAACCTAATCACACTGCATGAATACGCGAAGCGGATTCATACATTGTGTGATTACGTTTTTCGGTACATACCTCCATAAAAACAAAAAAAATATTCTCTTCATTTCTTATACTTTAATAGCATCGAGCGAAAAAACCGAAAGCTTTACAAATTTTTATACCTTTTTGTATGGGACTAAATAAGGCGGAAGCATACAAAATCGCTACGTACTCAAAATTGTGTTCATGGAGTTATGAATAATTTTTCTCGACCAATTAGAATGCTCGTTTTTGATAGACGAAAATAAAACTTAAATTATTGTAGTATGCTTCGAAAGTCCAACACCGGAATCTATCGGATGGTATCGTTAGTGTTCGGGTGGAGTATATAACGTCTGAATTGTGGAATCCATGCAGTGACATAATCGATAACTCATGGAAACCACAAATAAGAGACTGTTCTAGTGAATTGAAAGATATAATGAATAATCACTGGGGTAATCCAGATATGAAAAAATATTTCACGAGGATGCGTTGTTAGGCGTTGAAAAACGAGTGCGCAGTATTATATACCTTATTATTTAATCTTTTTATTAAAATATCGAAACCGGCCTTTTTGATAGAGAGAAAGTCTGTTGAAACAAGTGCGGATGAATACATGATTAAAGATTTATTGACGATATCAACATTTATTACACTGAGAAATCCCAAGATTTCACATCAAAAATATATTTTGCTTCTTTACTTCCTTTTTTGACTGCTGAACAGTTATTTTCATTACAAAATCATCTTAATCCCGTTCTTTTAATTGCCTTAAAGCATTTAAGTGAGGAGTTTAGAACTTGAGAGCAAACATTGCGTCCAAAATCTGTTCAAGACCCACTATAAGTCCATTATAGATAATGATAATAAATGCCACTATAATGATGACAATAGTTAAGGTAATGAATCTGACTATCTCGCTGACAAACTGGTAAAAGGTGACTTACTAGTATTCGCGAGGTCGCAGATTCAAGCTCCGCAGGCAACAGGGTCTGTTAATGCACATAACAGACAGTCATAGTCTGCCATGCTTTAATTAATCTTGTCTTGCTGAACCCGGAATAATTCTGTTTTGGTAGGAGACAAAGAAAAAGATAACAATTCACATATGTGCAGTCTGACCTTGCTCAACACCATCTGTTTTGTCCCTATTTGATATAACAAACCTTGAATTGAAAACCACTGAAACTAGGCCACAACCTCTCTATCAGATATATGAATACATAGGAACAATCATTCGACCATCTAAGATTTAAGTTTCAGTCGCAAACGAACTAAAAAAACTAAAACAACTCAGTAGAAATAAATAATGACAACAATAACATACAATCAATACTGACCTAGATTAACATCGCTTTCCTCGAGCAATGGGGTGTTTTGTCGTGCACTCAGTGCAATGTAAGCTAAACCCATGGTTGTTGCCAGGGCGAAGGGAATCGCGAACCAGACCAGACCACCAGCAAGGAATCCCAGCACTCCCTGTCGAGGTTTGGCAGCCACACTGCTCTGCCAGTAAGACTGGTCAACAAACGATGTGCCGAAACCACCTACAAAGATGTAAACATATGGAGATTGGTACCCAAAATACTTGTAACCCAGTAACCCCGTTTCGCGATAAGAGACTATCTTCGAGGTGTGAAGAGAGCCCCTAACCCATTACCAGACGGCAAAATCTTAGACTGATCCAAATTGAAAAGAGTTGCAAATGACATTTCAAAGTTAAAGGAATTTTAGATTTTTTTTTTGTCAAGCAATTTCTTCATTTTTCACAATGTTTTCCCGATTGTTTTTCTTGAGGGGCGTCAAAAAGCGTCATTCTGATGTAATCGGTTAAACACCGAGGATAGCAAAGCCCGGCAAATGGTCACATTTTTTGCTTATGATGTTTATACCCTAACTTCGAAGTAAAGAGGGGGTTCTATTAGTTTCGCTATGTTTGTCAATTCTTGCGTAGACTTTCTTGTTTCTGTGCTGATCCAAGAAAGTGCCCTATCGTTTTCTGGTCACATTGATCAAAGATCAAGGTCGAAATGTACTCTGATAACATATTTCACACTTAAACTCAACGTCATTTGACCTAAGACCCTAAAACTTCATAAAAATTTCATCTATGACACAAGGAGGTGTGGGTAACAAAGGTCAACTGTGCTGCTAGAGTGGCAAAGCGCTGGTAGGGGTTATAACTCTTTTATCAAAATTTGCCATTTTATTCACGGAACACTACCAATGTCATCAAAAACATAAAATAAGGTGTGTCATAAAGACGTCCCTTAAATTTAACCCATTACCAGACGACAAAATTTTAGACTGGTCAAAATTCAAAGATTTAGACTACAATTTTTAAGTTAATCTAAGATTAACAATCTTCGTTGGATAGGAAATACTCTATACACTTTCAACAGTATTTCAGTTCTCCCTTGGCGACTGAAGCTCCTTACCATGGATTCCTGGTATTTCTCACACCATTATTACCACTATATCCCTTCCGAGGCCTCCAGCTGTTCGGGGTAACATTTTGGATGCTTGCATATTTGAATTTGGTCACGAAAGCGTGGGAACCCCCCCCCCCCCAAAAAAAAAATACCAGGCGACAGAATTTTAGACCGGTCCAAAATGAAAGAAAGTTCAGACGATAATTTAAAGTTTATGGAATTTTTCAACTTTCTGGGTAGAAAACATTGAGGAAAATAAAGAAATTGCTGGTAACAAGCAATTTCTTCATTTTCCTCAATGTTTCAAAAAAAATTGTTTTTTTTCTTAGGGGGGGGGCGTCTTAAAGCGCCATTCAGTGGGAATGGGTTAAATAAAATTCGTTTAGAATTGCTTTAAATATATTTACTCATGAATTCTCCCTCCCTTAGCTTGACGAAACGTTATGGGCCAGGATATTTTAACCACTTCCAACACAACTGAATTTTAGACTGGTCCATATACAAAGAAGCTGCAGACGACAATTTCAAATTGAAGGAATTGTAAATTGTTTCACCTTTTTGAATAGAAGACATTGTGGGTAATGAAGAAATTCTTAAAATTCCTCGATGTGTTCATATTCAATGGGCGTAAAAAGGAGGGCTTGTGTGGGAATGGGTAACACGTACAAAACTACATCGAGTCGAATTTTCCATAACGTTGAACAAATAGAACTCTCAGATCCGTTAAGAGTTTCCAATCATTAGTTCTGATTCAGACTATCTAACAAGTGTTTGAAAATTTATGAGTTATAATCGAGACACATTTCCCATTAATAATAGTAAGTGATGGCAATAATATGGGCAAAAATGAAGACCGGGGAAAGATTAATTGATGCAGCAGCTTGTATGTAACAAGACGTGTTGTAATTTACTTCGATGCTGAAAACATCTCACGTAGAGAATTTTAGGCCTATTCGCGTCTTCCTGTCAAATTCTGCACGATAATCTCCCCTCCCAAATAAACTCGCATAGACCTACCAATTGACCAATCGCTGGCCCCGCCCACTTACTTCGTTAATCCCGCCCATTGACTGCGACAGGAAGTCCCGCTTCGATTTTAACGGGAGTTATTTTAAAAAAGATTATAGCCAATAGCATGTTATAGTTGGTTTGCGACTTAAGCGTTGTAACTAGTTTGAATAAACTGTAGTTATGAAGTTTCAGTCGCCAAAGCAACAAAAAATGTTTAAAAAAATGGCGATCAATGTTGGAGATCAAACCTCATGTCTGGTAATCATCCCATGTCTAGATTATTAAAGTTGTGATTGCAATGTACCTCGATAAATTGTGGAAATGAGTCTGTTTTTCATTGTGTAAATTTTGGCCATAGCCAAGCCTTGCGACTTTGGTATCTTGTCTAGAACATTCTTCCCCCCCCCCCCCCCCTGCACTGAATTTAGTTGGTTCGTTTAACAGATTAGAGAATTATAAAACCCCGTTTTACCAAATTCTCAGCACTTGGTCAAGATTGTTATTGTTACTATTGTTACATGCAAACGTTTGTATACCCCAGTTAGAGGTCTGAAAGCTAATAAAGTAGATTGAAATTGATTTGAATCGCGGCTGTCAATCAAATATTCAGTCGACCAACTAAATGACTGGCTAAGAAAAGAAATGAGTTTTGAACTCCGACATTGGCCGCTGTTGCATTTATCTTTTTTGTTGGTTGGCGACGTAAACGTCGTAGCTACAGATTATTCAAGATGTAGTTACGACGTTTAGATCGCCAACCAACCATTCTACTTTTTTGTCACATGCTACTAGCTATAATCTTTTGCAAACGAAACCTCTCCGCTAATAATCGAAACGGAAGTTCCTGTCGAATTCCATTGGCGGGGCTTCAGAGTCAGTTGGCGGGGTCAGCGATTGGTCAATTATCAAGTTCTATCAAGTTAAATCGAAGGTATGCGTCCAAGCAATCAATAGTAAAAGATGCTGAAAACCCCATATTTACAGATTCTAACATTAATTATTGTTTACTTGATGACAGATTACGTGTAATTGCCCCTGGGTTTCCATCCCATTAAGTATCTGTCTCTCACAACAAAGGTCGATATAAATGGAAGGTCATGTTTCGCTATGGGGACCATTTTATTGTAGTCTCTGAGGGGTTGACGGCTGACGGCGATTTTTCTAAATTGATACATGTTAAGCTATCAGAGACCATTAGATCGCACACTCCAGACACTTGGACTGTTTTATTTTAATTAAGGAGAACCTTGTAACAGAACTAGACCGGCGGGATTTTTTTTAGAACGGTTCAAGTTCAAAGAAAAAGAATTTAAAGTGAATGTAAATTTAAACAAGAGCACCGCCCATGGGTGCCAACGCTCGGCTGCAGGTGCTGGATAATGCAAAAATTCTAAGTCGAAAAGAGGGCATAACTCTTACAAAAACACCTTTAGAGTTATCCCCTTTGATAGTATAGATAGCTCTTGTGATGGTCAATACACATGCAAAGTGTCTTGAGGATATCTTCAATAACAACAGAGATATGACCAAGGTTAAGGTTTGTCACGCCAACGCCAACGCCGACGCGAATGACGCCAAGGTGATCACAATACTTACAATTCTCCGAAAACAGCCGAGCTAAAAATGCATGCCGCCTAAAATAAGCAATTGTCGGAAAAAGAGAAAATACTTGTCAGTTAAAAAAGAGAAAATACTTATCACACATTATTTTCCTAAGACTTTTTTTATTTAGTACACAAAAATTAAGCAATTGTATTCAACTTTGTGAATTGATATTTTCATTGATTTTACGGCGCTTAAAGCCTGTTTCTAAAATATTTAAGATATATTGTGGCGGCTGATTCCCGTGGTCATTTCTCACTCCGGCAACCAAAACATTTTACCTAAGTTACCAGCTGCTCGTTATCATTTTCCCATTTAAGGCGCATAAAATGGGGCAAAAGTCCACTTTAGGTTTACACTCTAAAATAAACGCGTGCACGCGTAAATAATACAGTTACATTTACAAAATTTAGGCGTGCCCACATAATTACCGAGCGTTCAAGGGTTTAAAAAGTGCACGTACGCCTAATTTACAAGTGCACGCACAATTTCAAGTAGTTTACTTTTTACGCGTGCATGCTCATATTTTGGAAGTGCACGCGTTAAATAACGCGTGCACTTTCAAAATATTAGCGTGCACGCTTAAATTAAACAGGTTTACCTATATTATTTACGCGTGCATCCGTTTTTTAGGCTCAGACGATTTAAAGGGGACTTTTGATCCAAACGATACACCATACCCATTGGTGAGAGACAAGTGACGTATATCACGATGGCTTCTACTTCGATTTTAAACGGCGTTATTTTGTGAATTTCTTAGCCAGTAACACATGTATGTTACAAAAAGTTGAATAAGATGTGGGTACGATATTTAAGTCGCCAAACCAACAAAAAAGTTTCACAAAAAATTGCAGCCAATGTTCGAAGTTCAAAGCTCGACTACTGGCTGAATGTATGATTAAATTGGTCGTTGGATTCCTTTATTGACAGTCGAGATTGGCAAGTTATGACAGAGCCCGGGCGCAAACCAACGACCCAAATATTTAAAGCACAGCACGTATCCGGTTGAGCTGACCGTGCTCTTCTAAAATTGGCCAATACTGTCTACATACCTGTCTACATACTCCCCTGGCAACGCCCACTAACTCCAACAGAATGTCCCGCTTCGAAGTTAAACGGCGTTATTTTGCAAAATTTATGGCCAGTAGTATGTAACAAAAAAACAGTATAGTTGGTTGGCGACCTAAACGTCGTAACTACATCTTGAATAAGCTGTAGTTACGACGTTTAAGTCGCCAAACCAACAAAATAGATTAAGAATAATGGAGGCCAATTTCGGAGTTCATAACTAATTTCTGATCTGAATGAATGATTTGATAAGTCGACTTGTAATTTGATTGACAGTCGCGATTGGTAAATTGGTAAAGTTTTTATGAATAAGATACTCGACTTCAGTTTAACCACAAAAAAAGTAATCTAATTGCAGTAACTTTAGAAATATTGAAGGCTTTCAGACATCCCACATTCCTACGGCCGTCTTCAGATACAAAAGGAAATTTGAGTTAAACAATATAATTCAACGGGGAAAAAATTGTCACTTGTTTACAAACAAATCTTTTAAAAACAATGTTAAAAAAAACATTGGCAACTTTGTCTATCGATTACTTATCAAGGTTTCTTCCTATATAAGCTATACAACTTAACCCAATCCAAAACAACATTTACGACTTTCGAGAATAAAGGTTTAGAAAACATGGGAGATAAAGAAGAAATTGCTTGTATCAAGCAATTTTTTCATTATCAACCATGTTTTCTACCTCAGCAGACAAACAGTTTTTAAATTTCACCAATTAAATTCGTCGTATACTACTTTTTTGACTTTGGAACAGTTTAAAATTTTGTCGTTTGGGCATGGGTTAAACTTTTTAACATGCATTATATAAGCATCTACGCAAGACGGTCTTCCCCAGGTTATCCATTATCGCATTCGGATTAAAGTATGCAGCATTCTGTTGCCATTCTTTTTTCTTACTCAACATCTCGTGAACTTCGCATTGAATTTGTTCCGTGTCCTGATTTTCATCTCAGGTATTTTAATATCCCATTCCCCGCGGAATTTAAAACAATGGAGCCAGAATAAAATAACTCCCTCGCCTATATGGATGAACTAGTTCAACTTCAGGGGTAATTAATGTTAGATGGTAGATAACGTAACAATTACTCAGAGGTCTAGATAATAGGGGATAAAACCATTCTAAAATCCTTATTTCTCGAAGAAACCCTATGTTGTGGGTACTCATTTGACTCGTCTCGACCAATCGAATTAAACACCGAAACATGAAGTGAGCTTTGAACCCAGGCGATTGTCTATATATATATTTAGAATGAAACTATTCATTTTGATTGGAAATTAACTTTGAGCTCCGACTTTGGTCGCCTTTTCTGTTAAGCATTTTTGTTGGTTTGGCGTCTTAAACGTCGTAACTACAGCTGAATCAAGTTATAGTTACGACATTTAAGTCGCCAACCAACAGTGATATTTTTTTACATCTTACTGTTCGTAGATTTTCTGTGGTGATGTGTTAGGTATATATCGGGCGATCTTTAGTTTGTGCTATTAAGGATAACACAAGTCTTGCTATAATTTCGGCGATTTCATCTATTTTCCAACAAAAACGTGTTAAAAAAACTTGAGATCTCTACATGGTGCTTCGTGGAAAAAAATCGCACGGTAAACCTTGTATTAAGCGACCACTCATTGAACGGCTAAAAAGTTGTCGCTTTCGAGAATGTTCTCCGAAAACACATTTCTGTGAAATATATCAAAAATTGTTTCGATTGCATAGATAAATCATCATGGGGAATTCTCGCTAAATCATTTGTTGTTGAGACTCATTAGAATCGTCTCATTGATTTATTTATGATATGCCTTAATAATTTAATTTGTAGTTTAGTCTGTCAAAAACGAGCGTTCTGATTGGCCGAAAAAAATTTATTCATAACTCCATGAACAAAATTTTGAGCACGCACCGATTTTGTATACTTCCGCACAAAATAGTCCCATAGAAAAAGATATCAAATTTTGTAAAACTTTTGTTTTTTCGCTCGATGCTATTAAATTATAAGAAATGAAGAGAATACTTTTTGTTTTCATGGAGGTATGAACCGAAAAACCTAATCACACAATGTATGAATCCGCTTCGCGTATTCATACAGTGTGATTAGGTTTTTCGATTCATACCTCCATGAAAACAAAAAATATTCTCTTCATCTCTTAGATAAAATAACCCTCTTCTTATGTCATCTTTTTATTTTGAAAGAGGATTTTGATTATGGTCGCTAAATACAAGAGGTCGCTTAATGGAGGTGGACGCTCGAGCAAATTTGAGAACTTCTCTTCATACTCACTCGATATAGTAGTCAGCCCAAACAAGAGTCCGGAGTGAGATAAAATTGTCAGAAAACTCCGCTCTTCGTTCCCATCTGGTCCTTGGCTACACTTGATGTAATTGTAGACCCGTTCTATGCTTCCTGAGAAAATAAAACAAAGGGTACATGATGGTCTGAGACACTCTACCGGCTATTTGAATATTTCTTAGTGGCAGCTGCTTGTCAGAAAACGTGTTTTGATGGCGGCCAAAGTTACCTACATGAAGTGAACGTCTATGACAAAGAAGTTTTATTTTCCGAGATAGAATTATCATGAGCACGTCATGCTCTGGCGAGCTTAAAATAAACTGTTTCTTTTAAGCTGGTAGAAGATTAAGGGCCATGTCACAAAGTAAAAGCCCTTTTCCGGATATAGATCTGTGTTGAATTTGACCATTATGCGATATATAATTATTAATTTTGTGTGCTAAAACTGTCTCTTTCCTTACGCACGCGCCTATGAGTAATGGACGAGACTCCGAACTCATTTACCCCGACCACTTACTCCGATGCACCCGTCGATTGACTCCAATAGGAACTTCCACTTCGATTTAAAACGGCGATATTTTGCAAAATATATGGCCAGTAGCATGAAACAAACAAGAGGACAATAATGGTCCTATATCACCCCCGGGTATGATTGCTCAAGGCTTTACAATAAATACAAAATATCAGGTATCAAGGTATATTAAGGATCCCGTATTATAGCATTAATTACCAGAATATGGTAATTCTTTGAAGTATTTCGGTAGAGAATCAATAGCCATTGATGCATACCAAATATCAAAGCTCTAAGCCTAATCGTTTAAGATGAGAAAATTTCGAGCAATTCCTTCTTTATTCCTGTCTAAAATCAGGGATTGCACAGAAAAGTGCTAATTTTCAGAGAACGGTTATTCTTTTGAGTATTTTGGTGGAGGGTCAATAGGTATTGATACATTCCAAATATGATAGCTCGAAGCCTTATGGTATGGGAGAAGAAGATTTTCAAAGGTTACCTTATTTATCCCCATGCAAAATCACGGATCGCATAGAAAAGGGCTAATTTTCAGAGCACGGTAATTCTTAGAAGTATTTTGGTAGAGGTTTCATAGTATGGCAATTCTTATGAGTGTTTTGGTAGAGGGTCAATAGATGATTATTTATACCAAATACCAAAGCTCTAGGCCAAATTGTTTGGGAGAAGAAGATTTCCTTCTTTATTCTCATGCAAAATCAGGGATCGCACAGAATATAGAATAAGGTAACATTTTGAAGTATTTTGGTAAAGAGATATTAGATGATGATTTATACCAGATTCATAGCTGTAGGCCTTGTGGTTTGGGAGAGGAAGATTTTCAAGGATTTCCTTCTATATTTCTATGTAAAATCACGGATTGCATAGAAAAGGATTACTTTTCAAAGTAATTCTTTGAAGTATTTTGGTAGAGGGTCAATAATTGATGATTTATACCAAATATCAAAGCTCTAGGCCTAATGGTTCGGGAGGAGAATATTTTTTCACTAGGTTGCCATGGCAACCAAAGTTCTTTATGGATTCCAATTCTTTGACGTATTTTGAAAGATCAGAACTTAAGGATAATTTTTGTAAAGTTTGGTTGAAATTGCATGGTTAGTTTAGGAGGAGAAGATTTTTTGGTAATTTTGGACAGACGGACGGACGTCGGACGATGACCGATCACTATAGCTCACCCAGATCTAAAAATATAATTGTTGGTCGGCGACTACAGCGTATTGAAGTTTATGTCGCCAAACCAATACAAATGCTCAAAAGAAGTTAACTTCCAGTCTAAATGAATGCTTTTATTGGTCGACTTATAATTTGATTGACGGCGCGATTGGTCAATTTTCGAAATACGGACAACAAATTCGTCAGTGCAGGATCCGATCTCGAATCACTGGTTTACGGAATATCCGGATGTCCGTTTCGCCGTGACCACACACACATTTGAAACTCCTACAATCATTGAGCGGCCATCTCGCCAGCGCACAAAATAACCTACAAGAGCTAAACAGCACGATTAACGTCGGTTGAAACGTCCCGCTAATTTACGATTGGCAGCTGTCTTAAGCCCGATACCACACACGAAAATTTAAGCGTGGTCCTAATTCAAAGAAAATGAAGAAGGCAATTTAAACTTTTTGAAATTTTAGATTTTTTCATCTTTCTGGGTAGAAAATATTATGTAAAATGAAGAAATTGCTTGCGACAAGCAATTTCTCCATTTAACACAATATTTCAAAATTGGTTTTCTTGAAGGGTGCCATCAAGCGTCACTGTACGGGAATGGGTTAAAATGATCGGAATGCTAATCAAATCATTCATTTAGGTCTGAAGTGAAATCGTTCGATATTAATGTGGAGCATTTGTGTTGGTTTTGCGACCTAAACGTCGTAGCTACAGTTTATTCGACGATTGTGTAGCTAACTAACGTCCACGACAACACATTTTACAAATTAATGTCACTCATTACTTCAGGAAAAAGTGGATATTTTTTTATATTATTTGTATTCCGGATTATCAGAGTCCCCATTGATCTTATAATAAACAACAGTATCATTCTGCAAATAAGGACCATATTGAAAAAGAAAACATAAGATATAGCCCCTCAATCCCTGATAAATTTGAATGTCCGTAAAAGAGTGCTTTAACACATTCCAAGGACGCGGCCAGAGAGCAGTTGGTAGCGCGTATAGGACTCCTAATCACGGAGTCCCGCGTTCGATCCCCGGCCGCGGCGAATAGCCTTTCCGACATTTTTCTCCCATCAATGGGTGGATAATAATCGGAAACCTATGTGGGATGAGAAGCTGTAGGCTCGGTACGGATGCAGTGGTAGTCCTGGTGTGAAGAATTCCAGGAATTCCCGGTTCGGTGCTCCAGCCGCCGCGATATGACTGAAATACTGTGAAAAGTGACGTCAAACTCCGTTCAGTAAATCAATATTCCAATAAATTCCCGCCTAATGACGCACTTCGAGAAAAAAGCTTTGGAAAACATTATGGAAAATGAAGAAATTGCTTGTGCTAAGAAATTTCTTCGTTATATACAATGTTTTCTACTCTAAAAAGCAAGTATTTCTAAACTGAACTAGCTCAAAATTATCGTCTTCAACTTCTTTCAATTTGGACCAGTCTATTATTTCGTATCCCTGTAATGGTTTAAATACCTAATGGGTTTTCCGGATTATCGGGGTCATCATAAACCCTTATGATAAACACCAACATCAAGATACAAATGAGGGCAGTGTTGAAGAAGGACACGTAGAACGTGGCCCCTAAACCCCCTATAAACGTGTAGGTCCCTATCACCGCCACCATTAACACAGTCGCGTATTCCACATCCATATTCTTTGTGAGGCCCGACAGGACGGCAGCGCCACCTGAAATACATGGAAGTTGGATGAGTGTTCATGGAATTCTGTATTTATTAAACGAGTAATCTATAATCAATTTTTAGTTTCGTCTATCAAAAACGAGCATTCTGATTGGCAAAAAAATAAAAAAAATCCTTTCTCCACAAACAAAATTTTGAGCTCGCTGCTTTTTTGTATGCTTGCGTACGAAATAGTTCCTCTCAAAAATTATCAATGTATTCTGTCTATAAAACGACCGATATCTTGCGATGAATAGATAGATAAATGAATGAAAACAAAAGCAAAAACAAAAAAAGATATATAGATACATTGTAAGTGACTAACCGAGCATAGAATTTGCCGTCACAATCAAATTGGTGATCAAGGCATAGCACACGAACACTTTGTGAGCATTGGTTCCAAATCTGGCACGAATAACTTGTAGAAAGGTCTTCGCTCCTGGGGCTCGAATCTTTAACTGCACAGAGACCATGGCAAACAGAAGAATCTGTATCGTAGCCCCGGCTGCATACCAAAAAGGTCCGCTGATTCCGTACTGATACAGAATACGAAAAAATAATATATTAGAGTAGCCATACAAAATATTGTATTAGATTCGAGCTGCTTAGGATAATTTTCTTCAAATTTTCCTCTGTGGCGAGAATCAAATACAAGGTTTTGCAAAACTACTACACCGTATTACATACCAGCAAAGAGTAATAAGCGCCTAAAACAACCTTTTTTAATAATCCTAATAACATTTTTCTCGAAATTATGTTATTTTACAGGGAAGTGAGGTCATCTTACCGTAAAAGTATGTCTGATATGGATTTTTTCGACAGCAATTCTGTCTGCATCCAATGAATTTGAACTATTATTACAACATCTTATGTTTGCTTTGAACTTCGGAGGGAAATTTTGATATTTCACGAGACCGAGCATAGGCTGATTAGAGTCTTTACTTAGCGCACATGTGTAATTGTTGTTCCATTATTCAGATGTGGGAAAAGCGATTATCTGTGCTCGTTGCCAGACGCAGGTGGCATTTAATTGTGTGTGTTTTTTTCTTTGCTTTTTTCTCAGACTAAATGCCAATTAATTGTCTCTGACATTTCGGCTAGACAAAACAGCTCAAGAAATTTCACGATTGTTTGATCTGTAATATTGATAAAACCTTAATAAACAAATTTCCAGTACTAATCATACATTGTAGTGCAAGAGCAACGTCAAATTATCGAACCTTGGGTGTCCCTGAAATATGTTATTCCACATCAGCATACAATATATATTTTTGTTTACAAGTCAAATACATCTTGTTAAAAATTTCTGTTAAAGCGGATCGTGAACAGAATTTCATGAAAAAAATTATATTTATCAAACAGTATTTCCTTTTAAAATAGTTATAGCGGTAATGTTCTTTCTTCATGTGAAATCTACTAAATTTATTATGAATCTAATCTAATGTAGTATAATAACTTTGCCGTACTTTGAAACATTTTAATTCATCGGATTACGTCGTTTGTCTTCGGGTAATGCCGGTAACGGCTGACTGGCTAGCAGAAGCCAATGACGTAATTGATACGTCATTTAAACCACAAATAAGGCAATTGCAGGGCAATCGACAGGAAACGTGTCTCCCGAGACTTCCGGTTCGATTCAGGTTTTACTTCGTTGAGTAATTTGGCTTCTTTTAACGCGAAATATCCTTGCTTATTTTCTTGTTTATGAACAGTCATTTCGATAACAAAATCAACTTAATAACTATCTTTCAATTGTCTGTAAGTAAAACGGTCAGAGATTTGAAAATCGAGAGCAAAATTTCATCCATTCTTTCATAATCTTTGCAAGAGCCGCTTTAAATTTATACAGAGAACAAGTCTTATCTAGATTGATTACATTTACGGTTATGCAGAGTTACGTAGAAATAATTTTGGGAAAAGGAGTAAAAGCTTATCACAAGCAGCTTCTCCTTTCCCCACAATATTTTCTCTCATATAGGATGGTTTCATTTTAATATACATCCACCTTTCATTTTCGTCTGCAACCCTTTTCAATGTCCACCAGTCTAAAATTGCAAAAAACAGGAAAGGGTTAACAAAACTATATCAATACGTTTTGATTTTGAATTTAATAACGGATAAAAAATAAGGTGATCTATGCCATAATGTCAAATTGACATTGTTCGGGCCGAACATTTTATAAAACCGGATCTAAAATGAAAGAGGAATGCCACTAAAAAACCCCATCTTTTGTGGACTACAATTATAGTTTGTGTTTAATAGGCCAATCGCTGGTCCCACCAAATGACTCCCTATGCCCCGCCCATTGACTCCTACAGGAAGTTCCGCTTCGATTTTAACGGCGTTATTTTGCAGAGTTTATGGCCAGTAGCATTTAACAAAAAGTAAAATAGTTGGTTGATTACCTAAACGTCGTAAATGCAGCTTAAATTAACTGTAGTTACGACGTTTAAGTCGCCAAACCAATAGTAAAGGTTAAAAAAAATGGCGACGAATGTATGAGTTGATAACCTAAGGTCCGCGCTGAAAAATTATTTGATTGGTCAGTTTATTTCATGATTGACATTCGCGATTGGTAAATTGAAGTGTCGCTAGCTTAGCTCACTGTCTAACCTGGCCACGCCCACTGACTCCGATAGGAAGTTCCACATATATAAAGACGGAGGTATTTCTTTACATAAACTATGATCATTAACTTGTTACATAAAAGGAAAAACCGTTGGTTGGCGATCTAAATGTCGTAACAACAGTTTGAATAAGCTGTAGTTACAACGTTTAAGTCTCTAAACATTGAAAAATGCTTGTGAAAAATGTCGACCAATGATGGAGTTCAAAGGTCACTTCTTGTCTTAATAAATGATTTGATTGGTCGTTTTTTCTTTGATTGACAGCAACGATTCGTCAATTGTCCAAGTGTTATCGAGACTTTAATTATTATCTTCTTAAACCTAGATTTTTCCCCTTTTGGCATAAGGAATAATCAAAGCTCAGCCTGCGAATAATTAAAGCCTAATCTTAGTCTACACCACCCATGTGTCCCTATCTATCCAGAGGTGTTTTTAGACTAAGACAATTTAGACCCAAAATCATTTTTCAGCGCTTTCAACCCTTTGATTTTATCATATTTCTGAAAAAAAGTACATGTTGTATTTAATTAAGCATGACAAGAGTGAAAGTTCTATAGATGTAGAAGTTATAGTGAGTAATCAAAGGTCAATTTTGTCTATACAGGTATAGACAAAATTGACCTTTGAACACCCTCTATAACTTGTACATCTATAATTAAGCATGACAAGGGTTCAAGGTCTTATACAATACCTTACTAGCCACTGTACAAGAGAACAACAACGTAGCCGCCCATGTCCACTGTGAAACTATGGTGGTAGCTGTTAGTCCAACACTCACACGTCCTCCAGCGTCAAATGCTGTGTCTAAAGTATTCTGTAAAAAAAATAAATAAATAAGTAAAAGCACTGAAAGTATTTTTGGGGGACGTTCCTGGTTTCGGTTCTCTTCTCTTATCTTTCAAAATACCGTTTATCGAGAACTCTTTGAACGCAAGGAGTATACACGGCAGCATGTGGGTAGGGGCAGAGGTTTGATTATTTTATGAAATCAGTCACCTGAATTTTTTTCAAACAAGGTGTGAAATTGTCACAAATATGCCCGTCATACTGCTTGATGTCGAGTTGGAGAGGAAATTTAAATAAAAGTCTAAAAAAAAAAAAAAAAAAAAAAAACAACAATGGGCAATAACTCACAAGGATGTTGTGGTAGTACAGGTGTGAGAAGCAGCAGGGAACCAGCCGCGATTAGAATGAAATCCTGTTAAAATTGACAATAAATATCATTCAAATAAACAAACAAACAAATTAATCTGAAAAAAAAAAAAATTCGAAATGAAAAGCATAACCTGAGCTGGATCCGACCTTATTTTAGATATTTGTCTAACAATAATCCGCGAACTTTTTTTGCACCATGGGTTTCATTTAGTTTCAAGGTTTAATAAGTGTAAAATTTTCAATGTGTTCACAATCTTTCTTCGTATTGAAGGTCCGTAGGAAAGTCGTGGCCATGGGTTTCGGCCCCTCAGCATTCTGGTCCATTTTCGTCTTGATATTTGAGGGATCACCAAGTTCACTTTAACACCCTTTCCGTAAGTACTGGAGAAACGTACTTTGTAGTAATAGGAGAAATGGGTATTAAGCAATTTCTGCTTTCATCACAATCTTTCTTTTGTTTATCTATGTAACTCTTATTCTATATTTTTAAGTTTTCAAGTTCTTTGAAATTCCGTCTACCAATTTCATTGCCGTCTTATCCCGAGTTAAATTGATTTCCTATCTTAACAAACAAAAAAAGGGTCTTCACCAGTTTAAACGAACAGAAAGAATTGAAGAAAGGAAGCCGAAACGGACCTTATTGCTCAACACCACCGTAACTAAAAATTGGCATTTTTAAAGAATAAGCCATCATGGGTGCATTGGACTTTTCTTCTATACATGATGTCTTACACTGAGAGCTATTATCAGAAATGTACTAAAGAAAAGCGGAGGGACATTATTATTAATTCTCTTTAGTATGAACTACTCATTTGGCGACTATACATAATAGATAGTCGTATCTTAACCCAATCCCACACAATGACGCTTTTATACGCCCCTCAATATGAAAGCTTTGGAAAACAATTGTGGAAAATGAAGAAATTGCTTCATTATTCACAATGTTTTCTACCCAAAAGACAGAAATTTTAAAGATTTCACAAACTTTACATTGTCGTCTGCAACTCCTTTCAATTTCGACTGGTCTAAAATTTTGCCAAGTGGTAATGGATTAAAGTGCAGATGAGCCTTAATGTAATAACGAAAACATTACAAACAGGGAAAAAAGTCTACCAATGCGCCCATGGATATTGCCGATATCATTAATATTATGACAACTTGTTTCAGTTACTCTGTCTTAACCTTTTCCTGTTTTGCAAATTTTTAATTTTTTATACCTGTCCAAATTCAAAGGTTTTGCTGAAAAGAATTTGAAGTGGACTTGATTTGAAAATTAACCATCCAGTAAGGTTTAAAATATTGTAGAAAAAGAAGAAATTGCTTGTTACAAGTAATTTCTTCTTTTTCTACAATGTTTTCTCAATTTAAAATCACAGCGACGTAAAACAAGCTAGGGTTGAACAGGAAAGGGTTAAAAAAAAGAAAGAAAAAAATATTGAATGTAAACTTTGGAATTTCAGAAGCTAGAGCTAAATAATATTTGACACTAAAGAAGTATTTTATTGATCAGTAATTCAGTATTTAAATAGTTCATTCACCACGTTCAGTATCTAAGTACATGTAATTCATTCAAAAACAATTAACATCTGGACCCGAATTAAAAACGATTTACGTACTTAGTTGAGAATTTACTCAAACGTCAAGTTGAGATTAAAAATGTATTTCTGCTATGGCAATTCTGTGGTAATTGCATGAAAATAATTGACAATATTTGTACCTTGTTACGTATTACTCTTAATATGCAATTGAAGTTGAAACAAGATATTTATTAATGTTTGAAGTTTGAGTAAATTCTCAACTGAGTACCGAAAAAGTTTTATAGCGCTAGGTTTGGGAGAGGATTCTTTGAAAAGTTTCTCGAGCACATGACAGACATATAGCCTTGCCTATTTCCCCGCCGACTTTATGCACATGGGGATAAAATCGTTGATTGATTTAATTTGGTTGAACGCCACTTTTAACATTATTTCAGTCATATTCCGGAGGCTGGAGGACCTAACCATGGATTCCTAGTATTTCTTACACCAGTACTACCAATACATCCACTCCAAGTTTCCAGTTGCTCATCCCTCATAGGTTTAAGATCGACCGATTGGAAGGAGACAAATATCGAAAAAGGATATTCGCCTCGATCGGGGATAGAACCCGGTACCCCATGACTAGAAGTCCTACGATCTCCTATTGTTAATTCATTGATGGAAGTAACGACGTAAAATCAGAATTAATAATACGCATTCTAAAACATTTGCGGAAAAGTGTATAGTTGCTTTGAGTACTACATTTAAGAACACATCTTTCATATTCGCAAAAACAAAGAACATGTCAAATTCGGAATAATGATCGATAGAAAAAAATAACTTTTTCTTACCGTTATGTCAGTCGGATATCTACCTTGTCTGCTACCCTTGTCGTATAAGACTGATATGCACACGTGATTCGTGAAACACCTCGAATGCTACGCTCGAGGTGTTTCATGAATCCCGTGCCCAGGTCTTTCTCATACTGTTCGTTTCGCCGCCGTCATAGCGCAGTTGATCGCGCGACGGACTGTCAATCTAGAGGTCCCGGGTTCGATCCCCGACGGTGGAACTCATCCTTTCCGACTATTTGTCTCCAAACAATGGGTCGACAATCGTAGACCTATGTGGGATAGCAGCTGAAGTCTAGGACGGAATGTGATGACGGTGCTGGTGTGAGAAATACCAGGAATCCATTGTTAGGTGCTTCAGCCGCCGCGATATAACTGAAAGATTTTTGAAAGTGGCTTAAAACCCCATTCAAACAAACATTTAAGATTCCACGGCGGCGGCGCATATCCTTTCTGACATTTGCCTCTAACCAATGGGTGGATAATCGTAAACCTAAGTGGGGTAGCAGCTGGAGGCTAGGAAAGGATGTAATGGTGGTACTGGTGCGAGATATACCAGGAACCCCCATTGTTAGGTACTCCAGCCTCCGCGATATGACTGAAAAATTGTTAAAAGCAGCGTTAGTATCACAGAAATTGCGTGATATTACTAGTCATTATCTGCTCCTGAAACTGACTCCTTGATTTAACATTGTGAATCATATCCCGGTTGAACCGGAGGTGTTAAGGCCAATGATTGGCAAATTTAACGTTAAATTTAATCGATACACCAGTTTCGTCAATTTTTAGCTCGGCTGTTTTCTGAGAAAACCCGGAGCCCTCGGCAGCGTCATCGTCGTAGGAAAACTTTGACGTTTTGTAATATTTCTTGTATTACTGAACACATTTACTTGAAACTTGGATTATATGTTCACTATCAAAAGAGCGATCTATACCAACAAGGGATTAGCTTTTGATACATTTTGAAACGAATTATGCCCCCTTTTTGACTTAGAAATTTGACCCACTATCTAGCGCTTAAACACACTGGAACTTGATCTTAATACATTTTGCCGGTTCATTTACCTAAGTATGATATAAATAATTATAGATAATAATACTTAAGCTAGAGAGTAAGAAGGTAAATTAGGTCACTGACTTTGCCAGATTTTAGAAATATCTAAATGATCAAGTGCCAGTGCTTAAACAGCCAAGTGTTGGCATTCGCATGCGAAGCTCTTGTTTAAATTTAGACTTAATTCATGGTTATCGAATCAAAGAGAAGAATCTGCAGTTAATCAAGTCCTCCTAAGTTCGACAGAGCTCAGATGATAAGATACAAAATATGACCCAAATTTAAACACGACCCGTCAATCTTATTCACGGATCGCTGTTGTCAATCAAAGAACTAGTCGACCAATCAAATCATTGATTTATATCGGAAGTAACCTTTGAACTCCAAAATTGGCCGACATATATGTTTAATATATTTGCTTGTTTGGCGATTTAAACGTCCTAATTGCAACTTTTCCATCTGTAGTTACGACGTTTAGGTCACCAACAATCCATTTCTTCTTTTTATCACATGTTACTGGTAATAAATTTAGCAAATTACTCCGTTAGTGCCTAAGACGAATTTTCTGTAGGGCTCAGTGGGCGTGGCCATCGGAGGCCATCGGAGACAGAGGGCGGGGCAAGCGATTAGCAATTATGGAAATATTCATCAGTTAGAGACCGTTCGTAAGGAACTTTTTGGAGTGCAAGATTAAGTTCCATACTCATTTTTTTCACAGATACATGAAATAATTTTTTGTGGTAAACATGAGTACAGGAAATTTCAACTTATGATATTATGACATAGACTGAAAGCTTCCGATTTTACCCGTTACCACACATTAAATTTTCATACTGGTCTAAATTCAAGAAAGCGTTAGACTAAAATTTCAATTTGAGATAATTATAAACATCTTTGCTTTTTTGGCTAGAAAGCAAGTTGGAAAATGAAAAAGATGCTTGTAAAAAGCAAATTCTTCATTTTCGACCTTATTTTCCCTGTGTCTTTTCTCGAAGGGCGTAAAAAAGGTGGGTTCGTGTAGAAATGGATTGAATATTTCAAGTATATAATAGTCACCACATATATGTATGTTCATCGCAATGATTTAGAGCGAAAATAAACCACCACCACTACCATCACCAATAACAACAGCGAAGAAGAAGCCTTGAATGATGGAGACTTTAGAAAAGCAAGTGGTGTATAAAAAGAACACATTCATAATCTAGTTTGAATGTTTCGAAATTCTTTGAATTCTTAATCTCTTAATTACCTTAGAAACCTTGGTTATTTGGTGGAAGTGATTTGACACAATTGTAAAAAGTAACCGATACAACGCAACCTGATGCCGAATTCACCTAGGGTTAGGGAATATGAACAGGTATTTCGTTGCGTTTGACGTTATGACCAGGGAGGGAGTAAAATTTCTGTCAAAAAAAGGATCCAGTTACATATTTGGTGTTGTAATAACCCTAGAATCAGATAACGGCATTGCTTTGTAATGACTGACGAGATCAACACTTTCTCACATAGCCCACCCTTGTTTGTTATAAAGAACGGCAGTCATAAATATCGTCGGTGCCTGAGAAAAAAAGCTTTTACAGAGCTGTAGTTACGACATTTTGCTCGCGAATCGAGGCTATCGTTGTCTTTTATGCCCGAAGAAACACTGTTTGAATTAATCGGAACTTTTCGTTCAATTCTACGGATCAAATTCTGTTCCAGAGTTTACGGTATTGGTCGAGTGTGTTCCGATTGTATTCGAATAGCGTCAACATGACGACATGCGGTATTTCTCGGTCCCGAGATTCCAAAATATTCAATTTCACTCGATTTTCTTTGAAACAAGCTGGGCCTAACGTAATCTAGAATAGAAAAAATTCTTAGACTCGTCGTGGCCCGCCGTATTATTATAAACTCAGTTAAAGAGTCTCCTTCACAGATTTATGAAAGAAAAGCCGCCGTCTTGCACAGTCGGTAGCGCATCAGACTCCAAATCTTCAATTATGGGATGTCATGGGTTCGATCCCCGGCAGCGGCACATATTCTTTCCGACATTTGTGTCTCACAAAAGGGTGGATAATCGTAAACCTAAGTGGGATAGCAGCTGGAGGCTAGGAAAGGATGTAGTGGTAGTACTGGTGTGAGAAATACCAGGAATCCATTGTTAGGTACTCCAGCCGACGTGATATGACTGAAATACTGTTAAAAGAGGCGTTGAACCCTACTCAATCAATTCAATCAATATGAAAGAAAAATTTTGGCTCTCAATTCTCAAATTTCTAACTGTAATGCTTTCAGACATTTGAAAGAACACGATTAATCTGATTTACATGAAAATGAGAGTTCATAACTTTTAAACAAAGAAAGAAAGCAAAAATATTTCACGTTACGAGACCCCAAATAACTCAATGAAATACAACCCTAACAAAAACGTAATTCATCATGTAAATACGTTATATATATATATATATATATATATATAAAAAAGCAAAGCATTTTGATAGACGAAACTAAAGTTAAATCATTTACCCAATCAAATGTATAGAATCAATCTGTCGCAAGCAACCACCTCTATTCAGCGACCACTTTCATTAAGCGACCAGCATCAAAATTCTCTTTCAAAAAATAAAAAACCTTCGTAACTGGACGTTTTTTTCTAATAAGATCGTCAAAATCAAATCCTATTTTGGTGTATTCCATTAGTATCGTCTCGATGAGACGATTCTAATGAGTTTTACCAACATAAGCTTAGCAATATTTTTTTCATGTGCAGTCGAATCGACCCTCCACATATGTCACAATATATGTATTAAGCAAACGTTCTTTTAAACGACCACTTTTTGGCAGTCCATTGAGTGGTAGCTTAGCCCATTACCAGACGGCATAATTTTAGACTGGCCCAAATTGAAAGAAGTTGCAGACGACAATTTTAAGTTTATGAAATTTTGGATTTTTTCAACTTTCTGTGTAGAAAACATTGTGGAAAATAAAGAAATTGCTTATTACAAGCAATTTCTTCATTTTCACAATGTTTTCCAAAGCTTTTGTCCACGGGGGCGTCTAAAAGCGTCACTGATTGGGAATGGGTTAATACAATTTTGACTGTACTAGTAAGGGTTTTGAATATCGTGAAAATTTGACCATATGACCATAAGATGTAGGCATGGTAAGTGCAAACTGTTGAAAGAACAACAAAGTGCGTTAGCTACCAGAGTTAACACTTTAATATCATTTTTTTTCTCTCTCAAAAACGTCTAGATCTGGGACAGCAATATGTCGGCATATAATCATTTTTTATTAATACGCCAAATTAACGTAGATTCCTACCTTATCTTTATATATCTTCTTCCTTATAAGGACAAAAAGCCATGCAATAAGTGTCGTAAATATTCCGAATCCCGTGGCCAACAATAGAGTCTCGTGCTGCTCTATCGAGGGTTTTAACCCCTGTGACACATTCACCTCTGCTGTTAAAATATAATTCCGACAAAACGAGGTGTTTAAAACATACCAGTTCGCCATTACTGGCTTTGAAATTAAATATGAAATGTTGCCATGGACCCGGGAGTTAATATCCGTTAATTCCGCAGTATCACCGTTCCTAATTGGAAACACGGGTAATATTGGCTTTGACTTAGTGACGAACAAACAGATATCATATTCCGGCTGCTTTTCCTATCAAAACATGTCACCAAATATTCTTATTGACCATTCGGTGGTCCCGCCAACTTACTTGGATACGCTCATCGACTCCGATTTTAAACGGCGTTATTTTGCAAAATTTATAGCCAGTAGCATGCAACAATAAAGTGAAATGGTTTGTTGGCGACCTAAACGTTGGAACTACAGCTTGAACAAACTGTTTTTAAATGGCGTTATTTTGCAAATGTATGACCAGTAGCAAGTAACAAAAAGAAGATTGGGTTGGCTGGCGACCTAAACATCGTATCTACAGCTTAATTAAATTGTTTTTATGATGTTTAATTCGTCAAACCAACAATTAAAGCTCAACAAAAGTGGCGGCCAATGTTGGAGTTTAAAACTCTCTCCTGGTACAAATGAATGATGTAAGTAAATCGGTCGATTGTTAACCCTTTCCTGTGCAAACACTGGTTTTTACGTCTCTGTGTTTTTATACTTAGGAAAACATTGTGGAATAAGAAGAAATTGCTTGTCACAAGCAATTTCTTCTTTTCCCACAATATTTTCTACCCTCCTGATTGATTATTTTTCAAATGAAATAGACTTTGAATTGTTGTCTGAAAAACCTTTGAATTTGGGCAGGTCTAAAATTTTGCAAAACAGGAAGATTGTTAAATTGATTGGAAGCCGCAATTGATAAATTGAAGGATAAATGGTCCCACCCGCTTAGATCCGACAGGAAGTTAAAAAAATAAATTTCCAAAATTTATAATCAGTAACTTGTAAAGAAAAGTTAAATGGCTGGTTAGCGTTCTGAACGTCGTAATTACAGCTTGAATAAGCTGTTGTTACGACGCTTAAGTCGCTAAACGCACGAAGATGCTTCATACTGTTGTCGACCAATGCCAGAGTTCAAAGTTCACCATCGGTCTAAAAGTGTGAGTTGATTGGCCGATAGATTTTTGAATGTCCTCCGCGATAATCATTCTATAGCAAAACATATCAATAAATGTTCAACTTACGGTCTATTTGCCCTCTGAAACCGACGTATGACCTATAGCAACGCATGTTTAACCTATTTCCAGACAACACAATTTTAGACTGGTCCAAACTGAAAGAAGTTGCAGACGGCGACTTTTAGATGATAGAAGTCAAAAAATCTTTTTGAGTAGAAAATATAATGGACAAAGAAGGAATTGCTTGCCACAGAGAATTTCTCAATTTTCCACAATATTTTCAAAAGGGGCATCAAAAAGGGTCACTTTGTGGGTGACGGTTAAAACAAAATCATCTACTTACGAGAGGGAACGATTGTGAACAAACTTTGACCTTGAGCTACGAACTTGAATCTGCATGAACTAAAGATCCAAATGGAATTTCTACTCGTAATAAAGAAAAATGATTCCAAGTTATTTTGGAATCAATCCATAATAGTAAGTGTTCTGGTCCGGGAAAATAAGTACAGACGGATGGCCGCATATAAGCATAAAACGAAGCTGTCATTGTGATAATTATGTATTACACGTCGGACCCTCAATTAAAAGGTCCTAGATTCGATCCCGAGTCGCGGCAAATATCTTTTCCGACAATTTTATCCCATCAATGGGCGGATAATCGTAGACCTAAGACGGATGAGCAG
Source organism: Fragum fragum (assembly GCA_946902895.1). Lineage (NCBI taxonomy): Eukaryota > Metazoa > Mollusca > Bivalvia > Cardiida > Cardiidae > Fragum > Fragum fragum. The sequence continues at coordinate 43,194,605 of OX336375.1, forward strand.
CTTGAGACTCGGAAAGGAAGTAGTGGTGTAAGAAATACCAGGAACCCATAGTTAGGTGCTCCAGCCACCGCGATAAGAACGAAATACTGTTAAAAATGGAGTTGAACCCCAAAACAAAACTACGTATCGATCGCCGCAAACATTTAAAGAACCAAAATATATATTTAGATAGAAGTTTTGAAAGAAAACATTACCCAGTTTACAATACATTTATTTGTCATTATAACTTCATTTTGATTAGAAAGAATCAAACAGTAAGAGATTCATTCCTCATGGGAAAAAAAGGAAAAGCAAAAAAAAAAAAACAAAAAAAAAAACAAAACGAATAAAAAACAATCTGCATTAGAATCAATATAGGTAAAATTTTAGACTGGTCCTATATGAAAGGAGTTGCAGACTACAATTTAAAAGTGATGACCTTTTTAGATTTTCCGACTTTTGCGGGTTGAAAACATTGTAGGAAAAGAAGAAATTGTTGGCTCCAGCAATTTGTTCATTGTCCCCAATGTTTTCCGAGCTGTTTTTCTTGGGGTTCGTCGAAAAGCGTAATTTTTTGGGAATAGTTAAACCTACTGTCTCTTAAAATATTTACGTCAAACACACTAAGATATGTAGACAATGAATACCTAAGAGTTCATTGCTTTGCCACATATAGTGTAATTTTAGGACAAATACATATTTTTTTCACTTTGGTCACTGCAAAGCGAGAGCATAATCGAAATTTGGACTCAAATTCTTGCCCATATTTATACGAAGCATTTTTGTCTATTCAAGCTGTTATTACGACGTTACGGTTACCGACCGACCAATCTACTTTTTTGTTCGGTGTTACTGACCGGCCATAAATTTTGCCAAAAATAAGGCCGTTTTATATCTTAGTACAACTTTTACTTGGAGCTCAATGGGCAAAGCCGGCGATCCGTCTATTGACAAATTGCTGGTCCCGCACATACTCCGTTAGCTAAGACAGAAAGTTACGCTTCGATTTTAAAGGGCATTATTTTGCAATATGTATAGCCAGTGGTATTTGATAAAAAAGTAAAGTGGTTGGTTGGCGACCTAAACGTCGTAACTACAGCTTGTTCAAGCTGTAGTTACGACGTTTAAGTCACCAAACCAACATAAATGTCTTGTAAAGATGTAGGTGCTCAAAGGGCAGAATGAATGATTTGATTGATCGATTGATTCCTTGATCGACAGCCGTGATTGATCAATTGTCTGTCCATTCGAAAGATCACCTTCCCGGTAATCAAAAGTATTTAATGAGAAATTGAAACATCCCAGCATAAAAAATTTGCTAATCGTTACCAAAATAAATATGCGAATCCCCACTTGATCATGAAATTGACGGGTAGCCCCTATAAAAAAAAAAATCATGATTGACCAATCAAATCACTCATTTAGACCAGGATTACTAATTGAACACCGACACTTATATAAGAAATTTTGCTTGGTTGATTCCAACCAAGAATTGTTAATGATTAATAAATTATAGAAACTAACGTTTATCGACATGCGGTCGACTTCGCTTGTTGGTTGTCAGTTGACGTAGCCGGCGATCCGTCGATTGGCGAATCGCCAGTTGCTAATGACAAATCAAATGACCAATCAAAATAGAACTCCGTCACTGGCCGACATTTTGTTTACCATTTTAGTTGGTTTGGCTACTAAAACGTCGTAAAATACAGCTTATTCAAGCTTTGACTGGCGAGCCTGTCCTAATCTGACGATACCTTATCGGAGAGCAGCGTAGATGGGACAGGTGTACCAGTCTAATTCAAGCTTTACCGTACGAGGTTTATGTGGCCAACCAACAATTTAACTATCTTGTTCCATTTTCCTGGCTATACATTTTACAAAAGAGCGCTGTACAAAATCGAAGTTGGATTTCAGCGGGCGGGGCCAACCTTGAGACCGGATATGATATAACCAAATATTTTAATTTTCAGTTTCGTCTATCACAATCGGGCGTTCTGATCGGTCGAAAAAAAAAAAAAATATTCATAACTCCATGAACAAAATTTTGAGCACACAGCAATTTTTTAATACTTCCGCTCAAAATAGTCCCATACAAAAAGGTACCAAAAGTGTAAAGTTTTTGCTTTTTTTCTCTCGATACTATTATATCATAAGAAATGAAGAGGATATTTTTTGTTTTCATGGGGTTATGAACCGAAAAACCTAATCACACAATGTATGAATCCGCTTCGCGTATTCATACAGTGTGATTAGGTTTTCGGTTCATACCTCCATGAAAACAAAAAATATTCTCTTCATCTCTTAACAGTCCAACAGACGTACCGGCCTGACTCCTATAAACTCATAATGCGGAATCAATTGATTTCATTTTGTATCTGTTTTTTTTTGGAAATGGACTCGAAAATAAACTAATATATTCGACAATAGATAACATTGCATTAATAGATACATAAAGAAAATAGCTTTTCGACCTCGCAAATAGCTTTTTTACTTAGCTTTAGTATTATGCCAAATGTATTTCTTTTTTTAACGATGAATTTTGTCAGTAAGTATTTCAATTTACCAATCGCTGGCCCCGCCCATTTACTCCTTTGGCTACGCCCACTGGCTCAAAAGGAAGTCCCGCTTCGAATTTAAACGGCGTTATTTTGCAAAATTTACGGCCAGTAGTATGTTACAAGTAGTATAGTTGGCGATATAAACGTCGTAACAACAGCTTGAAAAAGCTGTAGTTGCGACGTTTAAGTCAACAAACCAACAAAAACGATTAATAAAATGGCGGCCAATATTGGGGTTCAAAATCATATCTGATCTAAATGATTTCTCTGGTCGACTGTTAATTTAATTGACAGCTACGATTGATCAAATGTAATAAGAAAACATTTTTTCCGTTGGATTCAATTAACTAAAAGGTCATTTACATTATTCATTTTTAAATATTTAATAATATAAAATCAACCTTTAAATTTTCACTTACTATCTTCATTTTCTATAAACAATTATTTAGTAACATCTGATTGATGTTACGTTGGTAAACAGCAGAGGGGTTTTATTAATAGAAAGAGTCATTCAAGTCTTAAATCAAATGCACATTATGTCAAACAAGTTGTGAACATTTCCGAATGTTCCTTTTTGAATCATGTTGTTCTTTTTGTTGATTCATTTTTAAGGGGGTTTCTTTAATGCTTGTCGGTAGATATCGATATTTCTCGGTAGATTATCATTCGATAGTCCCCCCACAAAAAACAAAAATAAAACAAAACACACACACACACACACACACAAACAACAACAACAACAACAAAACAACCAAACAAAAACAAGAGCTGGTCACAGTCATGTGACAAATGCCCCAAAAGGACAGAGTCAAGCATATGGCACTTTTATTTGTTTTGTAAACACAACCACATGCATTTGTGATCTATACGTCTGGGTTTTAATAAATGAAATTTTAATACATATGATAATTTTCATAAATACAGAATGAAATCGAGAAATGCATAATGGACGGATTTTTCTGGGGTCAAAAGTAGGTCAAAGGTCAAGGACACTGGGTCAAGATCATATAAAGTGGTCCATCTAATTAAGCATCTGTCCAAATATGGAAGCAATCCATTGAAGAATAAGAGAGTAAATACAATTTAACCTTTCCGGACTCAATTTAACCATTCTGGACGCTCCTTTGACCCTAGATTGTGACCTTGACCTTTGAGATAGGAACCTGGGTCTTTTTCGCGACACGTCGCCTGAAGGTGGTGAACATTTGTATGAAAGAAATTTGTACCTGCGTGCATGATTATCGAAGTTACAGAGCGGACACGGCAAGAAGTCCTCATTTTTGACATTTGACCCCAGATTGTGACCTTGATCTATGAGATAGGAATCTGGGTCTTTTTTCGCGACACGTCGTCTTTTAGCGGTGAACATCTGTGCAAAGTTATATTGAAAACCACTATTGCATGTAGAATTTACAGAGCGGACACGAAAGCGGGCCGGCCGGCCGGACGGACTGACTGACGGACGGACAGACGGACAGTTCGATTACTATATGCCTCCCTTTGGGGGCATAAAAACCAGAGAAAATATTAGAATGATAAGAGAGGGTCATTCTTGAGTTGAATACCCTGTACATGACCCGTAGTCATGCATTTTACAGTACATTTCATGAAAGAAGTGTGATGATTTAAACGTCAAAAATATCATTCGTATCTGTTTTATCAAGCAATAAAAAGTTTCTTCAACTAAACTTGGAAGAGTAAATCTATCAGGATGGTTTAATGCTATACTGCCTAACACTGATAAGTATATGAACTCAGTGTCTGCATCAAAGACAATTAACCAATCTCCTCTGTCAACCAAGGAATCAACCGACCAATCAATCGTTTGTTCAGCCCGGACCTGAGCTTTCAACTCCAACAGTGACCGCCATTTTTTGATAACCTTTTTAGCTGGTTTGGAGACTTAAATGTCATAACTACAGATTATTCAAGACGTTTAGGTCGCCAACCAACCATGTTTATATATTTTGTTGCATGCTATTGGCCATGACTTTTGAAAAACAATGCCGTAAAAATCGAAGCGAAACTTCCTGTCGAAGTTAATGGACGGGGCCTAGGCAGTAAGTGGGTGGGACCAACGGTCGGTCAATTGTGTACTTAAACTTCAACTATTCACTCGTTAGATCGAAAAGGAACATGGAACGTCTTCCGGACATCATCACTTTGGTACATGACATTTGATACATCGTCTACTGTTTTACTCCCCATTATTTTGTGAAATATCAGCAATGTCGTCTTTTCCTTCATGTCTGAAAATTAAGGTTTTAAGTTTAAAACATACAGCAATATTTGATTTAAGCTTTTTTAAAACAAATTTGTTGCAATCTGATTGGCAAAAAAAATCGTTACGTACCTCAATAAAAACAGGAGGGCCATTATTACCTTAAATCGCCCACTTGAGATTTTTGTAAAGACAAACAATCTAGCCAATTAAGTCAACTGTACATAAAAATACAATTGCAGTCAATAAGGTGGGTCATAGAATAGATATTTTGTTTGATTCTAGGTGACAAATTTCGAACTTGTTATTCTTTATTCAAGACATATCGGAAATAAGATTTCTCGATGAAACCCCGTGTTGTGTGTTCTCATTTGAATCGTCTGAAGCACTTAGTTAAATAGTTTTTAGATGGAATAGAATATCGTTTTAAGATGGAACAGAATATTAATGAAACCGAAAATCCATTGTAATTCTACATTAATTTCTAAGATAGTCAGCATCTGGAACAAGGGGCCAATGAGGGCCTGAAACGCTCTACTGGGTATTAAGTTTTTCGTTAAAGAAATCTGATATTTAAGGAAGTTAATTGATCAAAGAAGAATGCATAGATTGAAAATAGCAAAATGGACTTTATACCTTTTATTATTTTGAGTAACAATCCTAAAGGCCCCATTTCCCGTGTTTTATGACGGACCCACTCCATTTCAAAAAGGAAGTTTCCTTATGACCCTAAAATCATCCTTTGAAATTTTCTATAGAATCGATAGTAAATATCGACTTTATCACGTAAGCAGGGTTGTTCTGAGTGAAAATCCATAAGGCCCATTTTCCTGTGTTTTCTTAAGTACCCATTTCATTTCCGAAAGGAATTTCCTTGCGATCATACAATCGTCCTGTAAGATTTTATAGACAAACTGGTAATGATTGTGAACTTCATCACATAAACAAGAATGGGTTGAGTGATAATCTGTAAGGCCCATTTTCCGGTGTTTCTAATGCTACAATCTTTGAAGAGAATCCAATAAAAACTGTGGTCTGTATTGTGTTAAGGAAGATATTTCATTTAAGTTCTCATAAGGCCCCTTTTCCCGTGATACTTTATTGTTGGTTTAATCATTCTTAGAAAGCTTGAAATGAATCTGATGAAATATGGAGACTTCATTAAGTTAATGATAATAATTATAAAAAAACAATATGGCCCCTTTTTACACGATACTTGACTGATCGTACCCAATTTTGAAAAGTACAATCTTTATGTTTGTACAATCATTCTGTGAAGTGAATGTGGTGAAATCAAGCGACATCATTGTGTTAACTAGAATATTTAAGAAAGTTTTTCCTACGGCCCCTTTTTATGTGACACTTGCCATAATCAGATCCACTGTCAAGATCAACTTTTGTAATGATGCAATCAATCTGTGAAATCTGTGTAATTCATTGTGTTAATGCGGATTTCATAAAGAAATGTTCATAGGGCTCCTTTTCTCATTATACTTTACGGAACAAATCAGGTTTCAAAAGGAATGACTCTAATGAGGGAAAATCAACCTGTATAAGTTTAAAGAGAATCAAAGAAAACAGTGGACTGATTTTGTGTCAAGAATTTTTTGTAATAAATTTTCATAAGGCCCCTTTTTCCACGAAACTTAACAAATCATAACAAATTTACAAAGGAACAATCCCAATGATGGATAGTTTGAAAAAAAATTGATAACGACTGAGGACTTTATTGTGATAATGACGTTTTGCAATAAATTTTCATAAGACCCCTTTTCTTGTGTCACTTAACAGATCAGGCCCAAATTACAAAGGAACAATCAAAATGATGGGACAATCATTCTATTAAAGTTTGAGAAGAACCTGATATTCTATATCTATATTGTGGTACAAGGATTTTGAAATAAAATTTCATAAGGCTCCTATTCCTGTGATACTTGATAGATCAGGTCTAATGTCAACATCAACAATCATTATTATTGTAAAATCATTCTGTGAAAGTTTGAAGAAAATCCGATGAAAGCTCAGGACTTTGTATCAAGGATTTTCAAATGAAATTTCATATGGCCTCCTTTTTTGACAGTTCAAACCCCGTTTCGAAAAGAATGATTGTTATGACCATACAATCATTCTGAGAAAGTTCAAACAAAATCTGATCAAAGCTGTTGGCTTAATTATTATTATTTTATTAAATTTTCATACAGCCCCTTTTCCCATGTTACTTGATGGATCTGATCCAATTCAAAAGGGAACTATACTTACGAAAGTATAATCATTCTGTTTGAGTATCAATACAACCGTATGAAATCTGTGAAATTTATAGCATTAATTAAGACTTTTTAGATTAAATTTTCATGAGCCCCCTTTCCTGTATTATTCGACAGATCAGACCCAATTTTTAAAGAACAACCCTTATTGTGGTACAATCATTCTGTGAAAGTTTAAAGTGAATCTAGTGAAATCTGGGGGACATCATTGTGTTTACTAAGATTATCTTATTTAGTTTTCATAAGGCCCGTTTCCCCTGACGGATCGAACCCACTTTTGAAAGGAACAATCTATATTATGGTAAATCATTCTGTGAAAGTTTGAAGAAAATTCGTTGAAATATTTGGACTCTAGCTTGTTAACTAGTTAATTAAACTTTCGTAAGGCCTTTTCCCCATAATACTTAATGGATCATAGCCACTTTCAAAAGGAACAATCCTTAAAATGGTACAAATATTCTGTGAAAGTTTGAAGGGAATCTGATAAAAACTGTGCCCTCTAGCATGTTAACAAAGATTTTTTATCAAACTTTCAAAAGGCCCCTTTTCCCATGATAAATGATGGATCATAACGAATTTTGAAAGGAACGATCTTTATGATGGTACAACCATTGAGAAAGTTTGAAGAGAATTTGATGAAACTTGTGGACTCTAGGTTGTTAACAAGGAATATTAATGGATTTTTCATCAAATTTTCAAAAGACTCCTTGTCCGTGTTTCTTGACGGATCATACCAAATTTAAAGAAGGTGCCAAATTGTCACAAGATACGCCCGTCACACTGCTTAATACTAACTGGAGGTTTGAATAGAACTGAGGTTATTTTGAATGAATATTTTTTCTCAAACAAAGTATGGAAAACAACAAAGGACAATAACTCAAATTATACGCTAGGTAGAGTTATGGTTCTTGTACACTGCACTCCCCCTTAGTGAGATCTATCCATCCATGAAGTTTCATGTTTCTAGCTATTTTACTTTTAGAGATAAAAAATTGGCTAGGTAGAGTTATGGTTCTTGTACACTGCACTCCAACTTGATGAGCTCTATCCATCCATGAAATTTCATTATTCTAGCTATTATACTTTTAGAGATATACCTCGGACAAGATTCAAGTATGAAAAACAACAAAGGGCAATAACTAAAAAAATAGGCCAGGTAGAGTTATGGTTCTTGTGCACTGCACTCCCCCTTGGTGAGATCTATACACCCATAAAGTTTCATGATCCTATCTATAATACTTTTAGAGATATACTCCAGACAAGATTCAAGTATGAAAAACAACAAAGGGCAATAACTCAACAAATAGGCAAGGTAGAGTTATGGTTCTTGTACACTGCACTCCCACTTGGTGAGCTCTATCCATCCATGAAATTTCATTATTCTAGCTATTATACTTTTAGAGATATACTCCGGACATGATTCAAGTATGAAAAAACATCAAAGGGCAATTACTCAAAAAATTGGCTAGGTAGAGTTATGGTTCTTGTACACTGCACTCCAACTTGGTGAGCTCTATCCATCCATGTAATTTCATGATTCTAGCGTCTTTACTTTTAGAGATATACTTCGGACAAGATTCAAGTATGAAAAACAACAAAGGGCAATAACTCAAAAAAAGGCTAGGTAGAGTTATGGTTCTTGTGCACTGCACTCTCCCTTGGTGAGATCTATACACCCATGAAGTATCATGATCCTTGCTATAATACTTTTAGAGATATACTCCGGACAAGATTCAAGTATGAAAAACAACAAAGGGCATTAACTCAAAAAATAGGCCAGGTAGAGTTATAGTTATTGAGCACTGCACTCCGTATTGAAGAGAAGAATATAACTGCCAAGTTTAAAGTCAATCGGACTTACGATGACAGAGTTATGCTCCGGACAAAGAAGTGGACACCGCCCGGACAACCGGACCCCCGGACGCCCGGACACCACGGGTGATCCCATAATATGTCCCGTCTTCGACGGGCGTATAAAAACGATCTTTATGATGGTAAAATCCTTCCGCGAAAGATTGAAGAGACTCTAATGGAAACTGTGCACTCTACAGTGTTAACAAGGACTTTTAATATTTTTTTACAATTAAATTTTCATTAGGCCCATTTTGCCTTGTGTCTCGACAGATCATCCAAATTTTGAAAGGAACGATCCTCATGATGGTACAAACAGTCAGTGAAAGTTTGAAAAGAATCCGATGAAAACTGTGGACTCCGGAGTGTTAACGAAGATTTTTTAATTGAATTTTTATATGGCCCCTTTTCCAGCGTTTCTTGACGGATCATTCCCGATTTCGAAAGGAGCGATCCTTATGATGGTACAATCATTCTGAGAAAGTTTGAACAGAATCCGATGAAAACTGTGGACTCTAGAGTGTTAACAATGAAAAGTTAACAGACGGACGACGGACGGACGCACGCCGGACGGGAAAGAGCCATCGCTATAGCTTTTCTGGCCTTTGGCCAGTAGAGCTAAATGGTATTGAAATACACCCTACATGTTCACCCGTCGACTTTATAATTGTAAAGCTGGCTAATATTATAAAACATTTCTGAATACTCCATTAACTTACCTCTAGAATAATCTTAAATATTAACCCTTATCATGCTGATTTTTTTCAGTATTAATTAGTAAAGTCAAACTCACTGCAATCACTAAATTATTTGGTCATTTACCTTTATTTAAAAACCAATCTCATCTATTCTTCCTTGAAAGGGGCAAGCAAGGGTTTATACTATGATCAGCCTGCATATCTGTGCTTATCTTTGTCTATACCTCTTGCAAAACTAGAAATATTTCGGGTTCAGCATGACAAGTGTAAAGCCGCGGATTTCTCGCCGTCAGTCAATAATTTCACAATTGATTTTGCTTTTCGTTAAAAAGCAAACTTACCTTCTGTTATATTTGCTTTCTCCATAGCACTTTCTGCATCAGTCTGTATTCTTAGCCGCTTTAATGCGACCACAATGTTCATTTCAACCTCGTCGTCAGTGGTTTCCACTACATCTGTGGTAATTTCACCAGCATCACTAACAACTTCATAGCTATCTGTCGGCCTAATGACGTTAATTTCTGGTGGTATGAAATTCTGAATCGCGTTGAATATATTCTCGCTTTCCCCGGAGTTAATAAACTTGATGCACTGAAAGGAAATAATCCCTAGATAATGATAATAATAACGAAGGCTGAGCAAAATTTCGTAGAAATTGTTTATGACTTAATAATCTATGAGAACAAAATGATATTGAAGGATGTTGAAGGACTATCATATGTGAATAGAACCTATAACATTAAGCTTATTACTTTTAGAATGTAGTTTAAATCTAAAATCTTTCAGACGACAGAAACTATTCGGGGCAAGTCTTGAGGAAACGTTTCTTATACATTCACAAATGCCTTTTATTTGTAGTTACATTTAAAACTCGAATATCTCCTCTTTGTCTCTTTATCTCTCTTTGATAAATTGCATTGTCCTCCAATTTACATCCTATTATAAAAGATTAATCTATTAATGACCTTTTCTTAGTGAACTGTAAATCGTTTTGATTTTATCAGATTATTTTCATTTTTCTAGTTAATCAATCAAGAAAGAACGTGGATTTTCAAAAAAGAAGGAAAAGAAAGCATAAGTCATTTAAACTCAGTGCCTATAATACTTTCTAGGCGCTAAGACTGACACATTTTATCTTAACCAATTACAAGACGGTAAAATTTTAGACTGGTTCAAATTGAAAGGATTTGCAGGCGACAATTTTAAAGTTGGTAAATTTTAGATTTTTTCAAATTTATGGATATATATCATTGTGTAAAATGAAGAAATTGCTTGTTACATTCATTTTACACAATGTTTTCCCAACTATTTTTCTTGAGGGTCGTCCAAAAGTGTCACTGTGCCGTAATGGCTTAAGATATCTACTTGCCTTGAAATTATAAGATCAAACTAATTGTATGCGGTAGGCATTCAGTTCATAAAAGAAGCTTCGATCTTTCAAATTGTGACCCACCACGAATTAAGGTTTGTCTATATGAAATAATGACCTTAGCACCTGCGAATAACCGTAAATGCTGAAGATAAGCGAATGTGTGGATTTGACTCGATTTCAAATGTTAACAAACTTGAGTTGCACTCGGTAACAAACAAGATGGCCGTTGGCCCTGGGGCGCTCACCTGAGATAAAGGCTCTTTTTCTTTCAACAGTCTAATTTCATGTTAAGGTTAGGATTATGAAACAAGTGGGCCACAATTACATATAAAGACTATGAACCTGGGGATCCGAAAGTCTAAATTACAAATTCCAAGGCTTTAGTGCTGATTTGAAAGAAGGAAAAAACTTTTTCCATGGGTTATAATTTCAGAAATAAGAAAGAAGTCTGTGAACTGATGCTTCATGCCTATAATCCCCCCCCCCCCCTGGGTCCGCCCCTGGAGACACGAGGATCATGATTTTAGCTATTTTGTAAGAGATCAACATACTGATGCTTCATTCAAAATATCAAGGCTCTACGCCTTCTGGGCCAGGAGGAGAGGATTCTTAAAAATTATTTTGAAATTTCACTTTTGTTGCTATGGAAACCAGAGTTTTAAATGGATTTCAATTCTTTTGGCTAATTTTAGGGGGACCATCTAAGGAACATTTCTGCCAAATTTGGTTCAAATCGGCCAAGTGGTTTGGGAGGAGATGTCATTTAAAAAATCGTTCTTTATTTCTATATAACCCCCCTTCCCCGGGGCTCTGCCCCTGGGGACCCGAGGATCATGATTTTAGCTAATTTGAAAGAGGTCAATATAATGATGCTTCATGCAAAATATCGAGGCTCTACGCCTTCTGGGTCAGGAGGAGAAGATTCTTAAAGATTATTTTGAAATTTCACTTTTGTTGCTATGGAAACCAGAGTTTTAAATGGATTTCAATTCTTTTAGCTAATTTTAGGGGGACCATCTAAGGAACATTTCTGCCAAATTTGGTTCAAATCGGCCAAGTGGTTTGGGAGGAGATGTCATTTAAAAAATCGTTCTTTATTTCTATATAACCCCCCTTCCCCGGGGCTCTGCCCCTGGGGACCCGAGGATCATGATTTTAGCTAATTTGAAAGAGGTCAATATAATGATGCTTCATGCAAAATATCGAGGCTCTACGCCTTCTGGGTCAGGAGGAGAAGATTCTTAAAGATTATTTTGAAATTTCACTTTTGTTGCTATGGAAACCAGAGTTTTAAATGGATTTCAATTCTTTTAGCTAATTTTAGGGGGACCATCTAAGGAACATTTCTGCCAAATTTGGTTCAAATCGGCCAAGTGGTTTGGGAGGAGATGTCATTTAAAAAATCGTTCTTTATTTCTATATAACCCCCCTTCCCCGGGGCTCTGCCCCTGGGGACCCGAGGATCATGATTTTAGCTAATTGGAAGAGGTCAATATAATGATGCTTCATGCAAAATATCGAGGCTCTACGCCTTCAGGGTCAGGAGGAGAAGATTCTTAAAGATTATTTTAAAATTTCACTTTTGTTGCCATGGCAACCAGAGTTTTTAACGGATTTCAATTCTTTTAACTATTTTTGAAGGGGACCACCTAAGGACATTTCTGCCAAATTTTGTTCAAATTGGCCCAGTGGTTTGGGAGGAGATGTCATTTAAAAAATCGTTCTTTATATCTATATAACCCCCCCCCTCCTGGGGCTCCGCCCCTGGGGATCCGAGGATAATGAATTCAGCTATTTTGAAAGAGGTCAATATACTGATGCTTCTTGCTAAATATCAAGGCTCTACGCCTTCTGGGTCAGGAGGTGAAGATTCTTAAAGATTATTTTAAAATTTCACTTTTGTTGCCATGGCAACCAGAGTTTTTAACGGATTTCAATTCTTTTAACTATTTTTGAAGGGGACCACCTAAGGACATTTCTGCCAAATTTTGTTCAAATTGACCCAGTGGTTTGGGAGGAGATGTCATTAAAAAAATCGTTCTTTATATCTTTATAACCCCCCCCCCCCCCTGGGGATCCGAGGATAATGAATTCAGCTATTTTGAAAGAGGTCAATATACTGATGCTTCATGCACAATATAAAGGCTCTACGCCTTCTGGGTCAGGAGGAGAAGATTCTTAAAGATTATTTTAAAATGTTACTTTTGTTGCCATGGCAACCAGAGTTTTTAACGGATTTCAATTCTTTTAGCTATTTTTGAAGGGACCACCTAAGGACATTTCAGCCAAATTTGGTTCAAATTGGCCCAGTGATTTGGGAGGAGATGTCATATATAAAATCGTTCCTTATTTCTATATAACCCCCCTTCCCCGGGGCTCTGCCCCTGGGGACCTGAGGATCATGGTTTTAGCTATTTTAAAAGAGGTCAATATACTGATGCTTCTTGCTAAATATCAAGGCTCTACGCCTTCTGGGTCAGGAGGAGAAGATTTTTAAAGATTATTTCAAAATGTGACTTTTGTTGCCATGGCAACCAGAGTTTTTAACAGATTTCAATTCTTTTAGCTTTTTTTGAAGGGGACCACCTAAGGACATTTCTGCCAAATTTGGTTCAAATTGGCCCAGTGGTTTGGGAGGAGATGTCGTTTAAAGAAATTGTTGACGGATGACGCACGGCGCACGACACATGAGGCACGCCGGACAAAAGGGGATTAAAATAGCTCACTTGAGCTCTACGTCCTCAGGTGAGCTAAAAACACAAAATATGCCGTCGGAAGTACTTCAATTTTACCCGTCCCCTGCGTCGGAACATATCCTTTCCGACAATTGTCTCTCACCAATGGTAGATAATCGTAAACCTAAGTGGGATAGCAGCTGAAGGCTAGGAAAGGGTTTAATGGAAGTACTGGTGTGAGAAATACCAGGAATCCTTTGTTTGGTGCTCCAGTCGCCGCGATATGACTGAAATATTGTTAAAAGTGGCGTTAAACCCATTCAATCAATCAATCACTCATACCCTCCTTTTGCATATTGATGATAAGAAGAATATTTTTTGAAAATGACAGGTTGTTTACACAGACTTTTTCTTCCTCGGAGGAAAGATCTGGCTTGGAGATATAAGATACGGACTACACGGTAAGTCCAAAATGAATACAAAGCTGCAACTGACCAAGTGCTGGCCCCGCCCACTTACATCTTTAGCTACATACACTGACTCCTTCGGGAAGTCCCGGTTCGGTTTTAAACAGCGTTATTTTGCAAAATTTATGGCCAGTAGGATGTAACAAAATGGTTGAAAGGTTAGATGGCGACATAAACATTTTTAACACAAGGCGGTCAATGTTGGAGTTTAAAGTCTCAATTCCGGGCTGATTGAATGATCTGTTTGGTCGATATATTCCTTGATTAACAGCCGCGGTTGGTCACTCATTCCCCCTTAGGTTCTTTTTATATCAAAATAGTGCCCAGAGATTGTTCCAAGAAATTTATGTAAGAAAATTCTCAAATGATTTAGAAGACAATGATCTTTGCTTTCACAAATATGACCATTCATTTTCAGCATGCAAGAAGAGACGTTGCGGCCTGCTCCAGGAAAGAAAACTTTGCTCCTTTTCCCATGGAAATTAATGTATTCGATGTAAATGTACGGCTTTAATTTTTTTGTATGAAAATTAGAATTGAATACTATTTGTAATAGTGAATATTTGAAAACAATTGGGGATTCAATTAAACAAGAGGACCATCATGGTACTAAATCACTCACACGAGAATTGTTGATCAAGACTTTATGATATAAACAAAATATAAAAGCTTTACGACTTATTTATTTGGATAAGAATATTTTTAAAGACTTACTCCTGTAGTCCAGAGGTTCCACAATATAGGGCCAATTTACAGTGTACAGTAATTCTTTGAAGCGTTTTGGTAGAGGGGTCAATAGGCATGATTACATGCCAAATATAAAAGCCCTAGGCTATATGATTTAGGAGAATAAGGCTTTCAAAGATTTACTATATTATTCCTATCTAAAATCAGGGATCGCACAGAAAAGGACTAATTTTCAGCATACGGTAATTCTTTTGGGTATTCATGTAGATGGTCAATATGCATTGATTCATACCAAACATTAAAGTTATAGGTCTTATGATTTTGGAGAAAAAGATTTCAAAGAATAACTTCTTATTCCTATGTAAAATCAGAGATCATACAGGAAAGGGCAATTTTTCAGAATACGGTTATTCTTTGAAGACTGTTGGTAGAGGGTCAAAATAGGCATAGATACATACATACCTTATACTTTTTCAGCTCTTCCAACCAATTAAACTTTAAAATTTCAACATTTGTCGCTATTTGTGGCCGAGTCTTCGTTTGTTTCTGGAACACAATGTAAGAAAAAAAAGATAATTATCTATTGTACTCATACTCACTATAAAATTTTAATTTGGCTGATTTTTGACTTGTTCACCTGCATCACGGGCATCAGCTATGGCTCTGAAACATATTGCTCACGGGCGTTCCCACGAGGCCGAGGTCCAAATATACTCTCTCAGATGTCAGCCGGCCTAACCACTGAGCCACGCAATGTCCCCATAAAACAAAATAAATGACAGCTAATAAATACCCCCGCCACCACTTTCACGGTAAAAGGTAGTATTTCTAGTATTGAGAAAAAAATTGCTAAATGTCACTCAATTTTCGAGCTTCGAAAGTAGTGTATTTCTTTTCGTTCTAGATTTTTAGAAAAAGAAGAAGAAGAGGAAGAAGAAAAAAAAGGAAAACAGTTTGTGCAACAAAATGATTAAGACAAACCAGGGATTCTTATTTTTCTTAAAAAGCTTTTTAATCAACTCCCTCGCTTAATGGTAAACACTTCGACCTATAATGCTACCTTTTTTTTTTAAAGACTTTGAATTTTCCTTGGAGAAACACTAGCAAATTGGATTGTTAAGTCTTTTGTTCAAAGGAAAGGTGTTTTTTTTTATTATCACTTTCCTAAGCTAGAACGATAGGCTAGATTTCAAGATGGAAGTCAATGCATTTTTTGGACAAAGTTAATGGCGCTGGTCGTGCCTTCGATAGCAATCGATTGTACTATTACTGTGCAAACACATACTTTTACCGGATTTGCAACTGTTCCCCCGCCCCTCCCAGCAACACTGTAAAATCAGTAATTAATTTGATCTGTACTCCAAAATTCAACGACAATCTCCAAATATAATAACAGACGCATAACACATGGTGCATTGTTCATTAGACACCCCTGAAGATTTCTCAGCATCAAACTCAAGCTTTGATTTTAACTTGATAGTGTGAGACATGCTGAATTTAAATCCTATGGCATACAGCTATTTGATCACAAATCATGTATGTATTTTAAAGATTGTTTTTAAAAATCAAATACTACGAGAGAGAACAAGAGCACTGCATGCGGATATTTGGCTATTCAAACGCTTGATAGTACGTAAAGCCTCCATGCTTATAAGGGGAATAATACGTTAAAAATGCATTAAAGTTAGCCCCCTTGCTGATAAAAATACTATTTTTGATAGTAAACATATTTTTATAGATTCGTGTGTTAAGTAATACCAGAGAAAGTCAAAGGTTTTGGACAACGACAATATTTACAACGACCTAGCATAGCAATAACTCGGGGTTTCCCCTTAAAAAGGCGAGCTGGAAAATCGAAATAAAAGTGTTAAAGAATAGTTTAACAATCATAAAACCATATAATGACGTCAACACGAATCGTGGATCGCATTCTCCCATATTTTTTTATGTTTTTTTTTAAACCGACGTTTGCACTGAACGTCATTTGTTGCAATAAATATTGCATGTTGGAAAAAACAAATAGCATGACTTCTTTTCAATACAATTGTAGAGTGTTTTGCATGTCTTCAATGGCTTTAAATTATTTCTGTAATGTTACAGAATGACAATAGAAAATTGAACAGTATTTAAACATGGCTCAAAAATGAATTTCGAATATTTTGTACAAGCTAGCTTTATTAAAAGTAAATTTACTCCATGACTTCTCGTAAAAAAGAGCTTCATTTAACATCAACAACAAATAATTATTTCAAAGCACTGAAATGGCAAACTTTTTTGCTTCTTTTTAATTACATTAGTTGTTCTGTGAATGGATGGATGAACCAAGTCAAGATTAACAAAGTCTCTGAAAAAGATAAAAAGATATTTTTTTTGTAAATTCTGATTAAAAAGAGTACTTTTTGTGTTTGTTGTTGTTTGAGCAAGTGCTCGAGTACAGAGCCCATATATGACCTCTGAAACATTACATAAAAACTTTGTAGAATTAAAATTGGTGATGTCAAAAGAAACCATATCTGAATATTTTAAGATTTCTGTTTTTCGGGTATGAATATTTTTGAGCATTTCCGTCAGTGTGTATCTATTCAAAATAGGACGCTTGAATGTATTCTTACATGTGTGGTCAGATCAATGATCTAGAGAAGGGGAGAGCCATAGCAGTAGATGTTGATATCGTTTTACTGGAAAAGCATTGTTCTTGAAATGATAGACGTAAAGTCGAAGCCCTCGAGTACCGAACGTTGGTAACGAACGGGCATTTAACCAATTCCAATACAACAGAATTTTAGACTGGTCCAAATTGAAAGAAGCTGCAGACGACAATTTCAAGTTGATTTTTAAACAATCTTTGGTCTTTTTGCATAGAAAGCATTGTGGAAAATGAATAAATTGCTTGTGACAAGCAATTTCTTCATTTTCCACAATGTTTCCTAAAGCCGTTTTCTTGAGGGACGTAAAAGGAGGTATCTTGTGGGAATAGGTTAAAAAGAATATATCTTAACACAAACTCAGCGATTTCAGTTATGTCCATGTTTCAATGTCTTAGTAATTTTGAATTGTTGAACTTATATTATGTCTCTTAAGCAATTCGGCGTAATTCAGAATTTCTGTCATTCTCCGAAATATCAGGTGATGTCTTTTCCGGGGATGAACATAAGTCTATTAGAAAATTCACACACACAAAAAAGCGGAGGCTTTATGCAAATTTGTATCGATTAACTACATTCGTCGGGTTTTCGTAGATGGAAAATGGCCGTGCCCTAACGTTATGCGTAACCCATACCTTTTAATTTCAATCGGTCTTTTAATACTTAGTTGATTATCTTTTTAGGTCACCTGACCGAAGGTCAAAGTGACCTATTATGATCGTGTTTAGTCCGTCGTCGTGCGCCGTGGTTAACTCTTTACATTTTCGACTTCTTCTTAAGATTCCTTTAACGGATTTCAACCAAACTTTGCAGAAAGTATCCCCATGGGAAAGTGCTTCAGATTTATACAAGTCATGAGGTTATCTCCCGTGGGGGCCCCAAAGGGGCCTTAAACGGGCAAAAAAGTGAACATCTTTAAAATGTTCTTGTCATGAACCAGCTGTTGGATTGGATTCATATTTGGTATTAAGAGTCTTTAGGCCAAGGTCTACAAAGTTTGTACCAGAAAAAAAAATCTGTCAAGAAATGGCCGTGCTAAGGAAGGGGTGGGGTAATCTTACACAGATACAACTTTGAAAATCTTTTCCTACCAGCCAAAAGACCTACAGCTCTAATATTTGTTATGTGGCATCGTCTGGTAGACCTCTATCAAGATTGTATAAATTGTGGACCTAGGGTTAGGATAAGCTCGTTCCCAGACGTTACAGGTCTAACATAGGCTTATATAGTGAAAAATTAAAAAAAATCTTCTTCTTCAAAACAGAACGGCATAGAGCTTTGATATTTGGTTTATAGCATCATCTGGTGCACTTCTATTAAGCTTGTATAAATAACTGCCACAAGGCCAGAATTAGCCCGTTCCCGGACATCAGAAATTTTACATAGGCTTATATAGTGGACACTTTAAAAATCTGCTACACTCAAACAGAAAGGCCTAGAGCTAATATTTAAGGTATGTAGCATCATCTGGTGGACTTCTATCAAGATTGTATAAATTATGGCTCCAGGGTCAGAATTAGCTCATTCCCGGACGTCGCAAGTTTTCATAGGCCTTATGTAGGGATTTTTTTTAAAATCTTCTACACCCAAACAGGAGGGTCAAGAGCTTTGGAATTGGGTTTACAGCATCGTCAAAATTGTAAAGTTATAGCCCCAGGGTTAAAAATAGCCTGTTTCTAGATGTTACAAGTTTTACATAGGTCTTATACAGTGAAAACTTTAAATTATCTTCTTCTCCCAAACAGAAAGGTCAACAGCTTTAACATTTGATATGTAGCATCATCTGATGGACATTTATCTGTTTTGTGATCGATGGACTAAGGTGACCGATAAGGCCAGCTTGGCCTCTTGATATTAAAATGTACTCGCTTTTCATCTTGCGGGGCTCCTTGTGTAAAAGTAATAGAATTTAAGCAGAATGTAAAGGGAGGGTCTAGTGTCTGACTACTGCAAAGCACAATTAAATAAATAATGTAAATTCTTTATGATGCCTTATACTAAGAAAAAGAGCCTCATATACAATATTTAATTCAATGTAAATTCCTATGATTCAATGAAGCTGTGATGGTTTGTTATAATTTGCATTATTTAATGAACTACTTTTGTTCTCGAGCGCTTGTTTCGCGATCGACACATACAAAGTATGACACTTATGATGTTTTTACACTAAGGTGACGATATGCTTGACACTGAAATATTTTTTCTATTATAAATTCAGTCATTTTTCACCAAATTAAGTATTTAAATCATACCTCTTCTCTACTGGTACTTTCTTCAGAAGACAAGGCGAGTTGCCAGAATTTATAATTCTTGTAGACCTCATCACCATCTAGATCTTCAAAGGAAACAAATGAACTTTAATGACCGGGATCCATATTCCATAACAAGTCTAAACCAACGTATGTCTTTGAATTTCATAAGAAGAGCTCTATCTTACCGAGATATATATGTCCAGCCCAATTATACTAGCCCTTATTTTGAAATACTTAATCAATTTAAAGAAAAGACTGGATCGCGAATACGAATACTTAAGTTTAAATAAATAAGAGCCGTGAAATTATGCTGTCTTGTCAAACCGATGCCTCATTACAAAACAACAACAGTAAGCCCAGAATTATGTGAAACACCACGCCAGCTTCAGTCCTTTTAGGAAATGTGACCTAGATAAGGGAGCCCGACTTTGTCAAATGGCCTCGACCTTGGTTTCTGCGAATGTGCATCGATGGTAACTATTATCAAGACAATTATGAGAATTGTGTCTTGAATAGACTTGAAGTAATTGATAATACTAAGTTCTTTAGTCAAAGTTTTGCAGAGGTTTCACATCGCCAAATGACTTGACCTTATCACTTGGCATCTGCGGATGCGTATCCATATTATCTTTCAAAATGCCATATATGAGCATTGTGTTTTGAATAGACCGAAGGAAATTGTTAAGTTTTTTGGTTAAGGTTTTGCAGAATTTTGACCTTGACATATGACCTTGACGTTGACTAAACGCTAGTCTATTTAAACGGATAAAAACCCTTTATAAAAACTCTGATTAACCTCAGCATGAGTATGATATTACCGGCGAATTGACGAATCGCTAGCCACGCCCGCTGGCCTCCGACAAAGCAAATCGATTAAGACGTAAAACAGCGGTTGTTTGCAAAATATAAGGCAATGGACACAAAACGAAATGTAAATCGTTGATTTTCCACACAAGCCCCTTAACTTCAACTTTAATAAGCTAGTGAACCGTAGTCCAAGCAGCCAAACCATCAAAATTATTAGAAATAACATAAATAGATTTTGTCAACAAATTAATTAGGTCAATACCTTTAAGTTTCTTTCGAGATTGGCTTGGGTACACCACTTTCAAAGGAATTTCTTTCGATTTCCCATCTTTTGTAACTACAAGCTTCAATTCATCTCCCTATTCAGAAACAAGAAGCGCTCACATAAAAAGGGCTTGAGGTACTTTAGGACATTGGGTTATCTCAGGTCTTTATCTAGGTAGTTTGAAAATCAAAGTACTGAAAAGTACTGTAAACTAGCAAAGCATTGTTTAGTTCAGTAATATTCCTGAAATATATAAGAACTATTTTTTATAACGCAGGCATTCAATGGGTTTAGTGGTTAAGACTCCAATGGCAGCTTGCACTCGTTGAACTTTGAGACGACCTCAAAATTGTGTCTGTTAGCCTAGTAAGCTTACAAAGCTGACGCTTTGCTGGCTAAAAATGTTGACCGTATAGAACTTCTAATAAATGGGCAAGATAAGGCAGACCGATTACCTCTTTGTTATGAAATCTGTATCTTCCTAAATCATTAAGCTGAAATTGAAGAATATAAGTTATGTAGTGAACTTCTCTGCCAATAATGTGTGTATCTGCAAGATTTTATAACCCTCTTTACTATACGCGTATCAGAGTTAACCTCATTGTACATCAAAATTATCTTTTATTATATCTTGTTTGTATTTGTGATCATGTTACATCAAAGAATCAATAAATATGCTACGTTAAAGCACGAAAAGTTACTACAGATACAGAGTTCTACTATTATGGAATATCTGGTTAAAATGTACCTCCAAAAGAAATGTACCATTATTACGAAGGGAGGTTTATCTAAAAACTTATGTTCATAAGTTACTTCCCGTAGCTAATCCGGGGGTCTAGATAAGAGAGGGTAACATTATTCTAAAATCCGTATATCTGAACGAGACGATTCAAATGAGTACCTACAACATAGGGTTTATTGCAGTATTGGTGAAATATTTCAATCTAAGATACGAATTACGCCCTCTATCTGTAGCTCTGAACCCCTGTCGACCTTTGTATCACGATGTTAACAAGTTTAAATCAAGAGGACCATGATGGTCCTTAATCGCTCCCCTGAGTACGATGGTTCATGGATTTATGATATATACAAAATAGCAAAGCCTTCTGTCTAATTATTTTAGAGAAAATGTTTAAGGATTTTCTCTTTTAATCCTAGGTATATTGATGATCCCACCATATAACCCTAATTTCCTGATTAAGGCAATGCTTTGAAGTATAGACATCAATACATACCGAATATAAAAGCTCTAGGCTTAATGGTTTAGGAGAAGATGGTTTTCAAATATTTCATTCTTTATTCCTAAAGAAAATTGGGGATCGCACAGTAAAGGGCTAATTCTCAGAATACAATTACTCTTTTAAGTATTTTGGTAGAGAGTCAATAGCTGATGATACATACCAAATATAAAAGCTCTAGGCCTTATGGTTTAGGAGAAGAAGATTTTCAAAGATTTCCTTATTTATTCCGTTGTAAAATCAGGGATCGCATAGAAAAGGGCTTATTCTCAGAATACAATTATTCTTTTAAGTATTTTGGTAAAGGGTCAATAGATAATGATATGTACCAAATAACAGAGCTCTAGGCCTTATGGTTTGGGAGAAGAAGATTTTCATAAATTTCCTTCTTTATTCTGTTGTAAAATCAGGGATCGCACAGAAAAGGACTAATTTTCAGAATACAATAATTTCTTTGGAGTATTTTGGGACTGAGCCAATAGGTGATGCAATATACCAAATATAAATGCTCTAAGCCTTATGGTTTAGGAGAAGAAGATTTTCAAAGATTTCCTTCTTTATTCCATTGTTAAATCAGGAATGGCACAGAAAAGGGCTAATTCTCAGAATACGGTAATTCTTTGAAGTATTTTGGTAGAGGGTCAATAGGTGATGTTATGTACCAAATATCAAGGCTTTAGGCCTAATAGTTTGAGAGAAGAAGATTTTCAAAGATTTCCTTCTTTATTCCTTTGTAAAATCAGGAATCGCACAGAAAAGGGCTAATTTTCAGAATACAGTAATTCTTTGAAGGACTTTGGTAGAGGGTCAATAGATGATGATACATTTACTTTTAAGATTTCCTTTGTAAAATCTAGGATCGCACAGAAAAGGATTAATTTTCAGAAAACAGTTTTTCTTTGAAGTATTTTGGTAGAGAGTCAATAGCTAATGATACAAACCAAATATAAAAGCTCTAGGCCTTATGGTTTAGGAGAAGAAGATTTTCAAAGATTTACTTATTTATTCCGTTGTAAAATCAGGGATCGCATAGAAAAGGGCTTATTCTCAGAATACAATTATTCTTTTAAGTATTTTGGTAAAGGGTCAATAGATAATGATATGTACCAAATAACAGAGCTCAAGGCCTTGTGGTTTGGGAGAATTTTTTTTCATAAATTTCCTTCTTTATTCTGTTGTAAAATCAGGGAACGCACAGAAAAGGGCTAATTTTCAGAATACAGTAATTCTTTGGAGTATTTTGGGACAGAGCCAATAGGTGATGCAACATACCAAATATAAAAGCTCTAGGCCTTATGGTTTAGGAGAAGAAGATTTTCAAAGATTTCCTTCTTTATTCCATTGTTAAATCAGGGATGGCACAGAAAAGGGCTAATTTTCAGAATACGGTAATTCTTTGAAGTATTTTGGTAGAGGGTCAATGGGTGATGCTATGTACCAAATATGTACCAAATATCAAAGCTTTAGGCCTAGTAGTTTGAGAGCAGAAGATTTTCAAAGATTTCCTTCTTTATTCCTTTGTAAAATCAGGAATCGCACAGAAAAGGGCTAATTTTCAGAATACAGTAATTCTTTTTAGTATTTTGGTAGAGGGTCAATAGATGATGATACACACCAAATATCAAAGTTCTTGGCCTTTTGGTTTTGGAGAAGAAGATTTTCAAAGATTTCCTTTGTAAAATCTAGAATCGCACAGAAAAGGATTAATTTTCAGAAAACAGTTTTTCTTTAAAGTATAGGTCAATAGGTGATGATATGTAACAAATATCAAAGCTCTAGGCCTTATGGTTTGGGAGAAGAAGATTTTCAAAGATTTCCTTCTTTATTCCTTTGTAAAATCAGGGATCGCACAGAAAAGGGCTAATTTTCAGAATACATTCATTCTTTGTAGTATTTTGGTAGAGGGTCAATAGATGATGATACATACCAAATATCAAAGCTCTTGGCCTTATGGTTTAGGAGGAGAAGATTTTTTAAGATTTCCATTGTTAAATCTGGGATCGCACAGAAAAGGGTTAATTTTAAGAGTACAGTAATTCTTTGAAGTATTTATGTAGAGAGTCAATAGGTGATGATATGTACCAAATTTCAAAGCTCTAGGCCTTATGGTTTTGGAGGAGAAGATTTTTTAGCAATTGTTTATAAACGGACAGACGGACGGCGGACAATTACCGATCACAATAGCTCACCTTGAGCACGTTGTGCTCAGGTGAGCTAAAAAGTCCATAAACTAATGCTCCAGGCAAGCAAAAACAAATTCTATGCCAAAGTATTCAGCAGAAGATAACTTCCAAAGTAGTCATTTTTTCACTCTTGGTGCAATAGTAACAGTTTTAAATTGATTTCTATTCTCTTTGCAATCTTAAAAGGGGTCATTTAACGCAGATACTTGTCAATTTTGGTAGGAATTGGAAAGTGAAGTTATCTAAAGGAACCCGTTTCATCACTAGACAGCCCCCAACCCCTGGAATTCCGCCCCTGACCAATATAGAGTCACAATTATAACAATTTTAAAAGAGGTTAATTAACTGATGATTCGTGCAAAATATCTAAGTTCTTAAACTTCTAGTTCTCCTGGTCAGGTAAATATGATTTTGAAAGTTTTATTTCTATTTTCAATTTTTGTTACCATAACAACCAAAGGTTATGAAATAGTTCAATTCAGTTAGCAACTCTTAAAGAGATGCACCTAGAGAACATTCCTATTAAATTTGGTTAAAATTTGCCAAGGGAGTTAGGGGGAAATGTGGACACAGAAGGCATTGCAGACCCAGGTTGGTCACAACAGCTCATCACGAACACGCTCTGCACAAGTGAGCTGAATAGGAATGTCATTGAAGACGCATATATAGACATGTATCAGGTATATATCAAGGTGTTAACTACAATTCATTTCTACTGTGCTCATGTGAGATCTATCTGCAGATATGTATCGGTTTACCCATTCCCAATACTCAACATTTGTGACTTTAATTTGTGACCAATGGTGATAGTTAATACCCGCACCAGAGCCTTGTTTATAAAAATTGAACAAGTTGAAGGAAAGATAATTCTTTTGCAAGGGGAGTTAGGAATTTAAAAAAAGGTGTTTGTAGAAGGGGTGGACTTCGTGACAAAAAAAAACTTGAGAGTTTTTGTACACAGACGGATGGACGTGCAGACATACAGCCAGATGGACAAACAGACCGACGTCGCATCACATCACCAGAAGATGCTAAATACCAAATACCAATATATCAGTTTCTTAGGTACTGACAATTTTAAAGGTTCATACTCAATACAAATGTTTTAGGCTATCTGGTTTAAGAAAGAAGATTTGTATAAATTCGCTTCTGTATAGTATGTGCCCAGATGGGGGTCCATCCATGACCCAAGAGGCATCATGGGAACTAATTAGACATAGGTCCCCTAAGATAGCCTATATGCTAAAAAGTAATGCTATTTACGGTTTTGTTTCAGATAAGAATATTTTTAAAGTTCTCCTTCTTTGTTTCTATGTAATTAGTAGCACGGCGGGACCAAAATTAGACAATCATGTGAAAACTTGACAGAAGTCCACTAGGTGATGCTGCATAGCAAAATATCTTAGAAAAATCTGCATTTTGGATTGTTTAATGCTTTCTTCCTTTCTCCTTCTATTTCAATCTAGAGTTGGGTGCACTTCGCAGGGCCTAAATATTATCCCAGGGCATCATGAATGAGGTCCCTTAGAAGATGATTCATACAAAATATAAAAGTTCTTGGTCTTCTGGTTTTAAAGAAATTTTTTTTTAAAACATTTCATTATTTTCATCTTTATTGACAAGTTTGAAAGAGATTCACACAAGGAACATATCTGCCAAGTCTCATCAAGATTGGCCTACTGGTTCCAGAAATATTTTAAGACATTGTTGACAGACGCACGGCGATGATGTCAACGACGATGATGACGACGATGGACTCCAGACATTAGACGATTACAATAGCCTACATTGAGCATGTTTTGCTCAGATGAGACAAAAAAATCTTAATTCAATATACTAAGGGATGAAAATAGAAAGACGCATGTAGTTGTAAGGATTTGTGCCAAATGAATTAAAATTCTTTAGTATAACGAAGTCGCCGACGCAGATAATAATGAATTTTCCTTTTTTCACACCAGTGCAAATATATTGTTAATTCTGAATTACAAGCTACCCATTCATGCAGAATCCTCATTCATTAATAATTTCTAGATCAAAGGTTCGTAACATTCCAAGGCTGTTTTCTCTCAAAAAGTATTTGTTAACGAACGAGAAAATTAAGACATTGGCATACCGTGAAACAATATTTGGAGGGATTGTATTTTGCTCTAAAAAGAAATCCGAATTCTAAATATTGGGTAAGTAACCTGAGCTAAAATTCAAACAATACACACTGTGTAATTCGAGATGCGTAGTATTTGAATTACGTATTTGTTGTGCTTCCTTTTTAAGAAATGAAGAGAATATTTTGTTTTCATGCATGGAGGTATGAAACGAAAAAGCCAAAACTTAATCACTCTAATGCATGTGATTAGGTTTTTCGTTTTATACCTCGTTGAAAACAAGAGGCCCAAGAGGGCCTGTATCGCTCCACTGGCTTTAACATCTCCAGATTTGAAGTCTGTAATTTTAGAACAATGCTTGTAGATGCTGGATAAGGCTAATCACAATAGACCATGTGATGAAGTGTTCAGGTGAGCTAAGAAAGGGTGTATATCATAAAACAAGATGTGTTTTTAAATCACAAATGCCAAGTTTTGACCTCTACAGATGACTGTGATCTTATCACATTACTTTGATATTTGCGCATGCGTAAACACAAGATCATACCAAATATAAGCTCAGAGGGATTTGTATTCTAACAAAAGTTTTTCTCAAGTGTACAAAGTTTCTTTCGCAATCAAAGATGGGTGTCCATGATATATCAATAGCATTATGATACAAATGTCTGTACTTTGAATGCCACGATGTTCCAATTTTATTTTCATTAAAGATGAATATATATATGAAAAGTTTACGAACATACGGACAGACGCACGCTCTGACGAAACACGCAAGACAGACAACGCCATGACAATAGCACTCTCACACTAATTTAAATAGTAAAATAAATATATTTCTCCCATAACCTGAAAATTTTGGTTTTGTTTAATATGAATTCCAACAAATTATAGCAGGCTTATTTCAGCTACAATGTTTTTCATAACTTATTGTCAGTATATCAAAATGATTTTGTTAGGTATTTGGAATATACAAATCTGTAAGGGAAGTTATTAATAAAAAATAATTCTATAGCTTCATAAGATGTATTTATCTCGCTTTGATCTATGTTCTATAAAATGTACCTATTCAGATATTCCTACACATGTAAACTTACACAATATTTACATCTCTTTGCATTTACTTGTTAAATTAATATTTCTACTAAATAAAGCTCACTCTGACTGAAAACAGCATTTTGAGGTCTCTTTACAACTGTTTTGTGATGATTTACTGGGTCTGACCCGAATTATACCAAAATATTTAATTACCCCTAACCTGCATACCCTTTACAAACAATACCAACATTTAGGTGATTGCAACAACTAAAATGATCTTAACACATTTTCAGGAACAATTTAAGTAAAGGGCCATCCATGGAACAATCATACCAAGATTCATTGAAAAAAAATCAAATTGATAGGGAGGAGAAGATTGTATAAGTTTTCAAAGTGAAAATTGGCCACGCCTTGTCACGCCCATATTTATGGGCTCAACAACATTCCATGAACAATTGTAAAGGGTCACCTAAGGAATATAAATACCAAGTTTAATTGAAATTTAGTGAAATGAGTTGAAAGTAGAATTTTTTAGATTTTAGAGTAAAAGAAGCCCCGCCCTGCCATGCCCAAATTTAGGGTGCAATCAAAATTTCACGAACAAGTAAAGGGTCACCCAAGAAACATTCATGCTAAGTATTGTTGAGATTGGTCAAATATTTTGGGAGGCGAAGATTTTAAAGATTTTGTAGTGAAAATGAGACCCGCCCCGCCATGCCCTTATTTGGGGGTCAATCAAGATTTCTTGAACAATTTAAGTAGAGGGTCACTCAAGGAACATTCATGCCAAGTTTCAATGAAATCGGCCAAATGGTTTGAGAGGAGAAGATTTCTTTAAAGATTTTAAAGTGAAAATAAGCCCCACCCTTCCACGCGCATATTTTGGGGTCAAACAGAATTTCTTGAACAATTAAAGTAAAGGATCACTCAAGGAACACCCATGCCAAGTTTCAATGAAATCGGCCAAATGGTTTGAGAGGAGAAGATTTTTAAAGATTTAAAAGTGAAAATAAACCCCGCTCTGCCACGCTCACAATTGGGGGTCAATAAAAATTTCTTGAACAATTTAAGTAGAGGGTCCATCATGGAACATTCATGCCAAGTTTCAATGAAATCGGCCAAATGGTTTGAGAGGAGAAGATTTTTAAAGATTTAAAAGTGAAAATAAGCCCCACCCTGCCACGCCAATAATTGGGGGGTCAATTAAAATTTCTTAAACAATTTAAGTAGAGGGTCATTCAAGAAACTTTCAAGCCAAGTTTCAATGAAATCGGCCAAATGGTTTGAGAGGAGAAGATTTTTAAAGATTTTAAAGTGAAAATAAGCCCCACCCTGCCACGCCCACAATTTAAGCTCAGGCATTCAAAATACCTTAGTGCTCAAAATTTTGTTCATGGAGGTATGAATATTTTTTAGGCCAATCAGAACACTCGGTTATGATGGACGAAACTAAAAATTACATTGTAGAAATATAAATTGATTGCATTTAACGGAAAAAAGTCCTTGTCAAACACATTAACAGATATGTTACCTGAAAAGACACATCCTTCTTATCAACGAGATTTCGCAAAAACTCGTCGTCATCATTTTGAACTCCCACAGTACACTTGATGTCCCGCGTATCTTTATTTACCTGTCAGAAAAGAGAGAAAGGATAAAAACACAAAGGAATAATTGTGGCCATAAATCATTCACCTGAATCTAAAATGTGTAATAGAAGGGAAATACCAAGGCTCACAAAATACTTTATCAGTATATAATATCTGTTTAGGAACACGTGTTTCCAAATGACCAATAGCTGGCCCCGCCCTCTTACTTTGTTAGCCTCTCCCATTGACTAGGACAGGAGGCCCCAATTCGATTTTAAACAATTTATATTTACCTCAAAATTTTACCCATTGGATGCAACGTCTGCATATCGCTTTTTATTATACATAATAGTGAAACCTGGTAAACGACCACCTAACCTCTCACGCTCTCTATATGTAGCGCATATTTACATAACGAAATTAGTCTGTGTAGTAGAATACTCGCATCGTTCGCGAGAGCCTCATAGTTCGAACCTTGCTACACGCTCCATTCTCCCATTCTCTCTCTGTCTCTATCTCTCTCTCTTACTCTAACAGAATTCAACCAAAATTCATAGGAAGGATCCTTGGGTGGCTTTTATCAGATTCATTCAAAGCATTTTGATCGGGTGAAAAATATTTAACGATATATACCTCAAAAGCGGAAAGATAATTATTGTGGGCGGGTTTTGTCCCCTATCGCACAAACTGGCAGATCTGCGCTTAATCGACAGTAGATTTGGGTAGAAAGTGAAACCTCCGATAATCCGACAATCAAAATTTTTCTGCCCAGTTTATTTATCATGTATTCCTATCTCAGGCTTTCAGAGCTTTGATTAAAACGGCGTTGTTTTCCGAAAACTGTGGCCAGTAGCATGTAACAAAAAAGTAGAAAGGTTGGTTGGCGACCTAAACGTCGTAACAGCAGCTCAAATAAACTATAGTTACGACGTTTAAGTCGCCTAACAAACAAAAATATTTCACAAAAATGGCAGCCAATATCGGAGTTTACATTTAAATTCCGGTCTGAATGAATGATTTGATTGTTCGATAAATTCTTTATTGACAGCCGCCATTGCTCATTTGTGAAAGAGAGTTTGAAAGCATATGCCTGATAGTATCTCTTCTACATTCAAAAGAAAGTGTTCACTTGTTTCAGCCATAGCACAATTACAGAGAGGGGAATCAACAACGTTTTATCAAAAGGTTCTGACAAAGGGAGCTGCGATTATTTCGAATTCGTGTGTGGATGACTTGTAGCTTTCTTCGCCTATAAAATACACTCTTTTTGGATTTTGTTTAAAAGGCAACAGTGAGCTTGGTTCCGTATTTCCATTGGTAGTGCATTCCATTCCTCAACTGTATAGGGGAGGAATTACTTTTCAAAATGTTCTATTCTGCACTGAGGAACTTGATTATTTTGTGAACCGCGTAGGCTATGCAACGATGTGCTGCCAGCAATTTGTGGCACTTATGAATTTAAATAATTCGGACTTAAGACTTTGACCATTTTAAAATATAGTATTAACATATTTGTTCTTCTTTCCTGCAAAGCTTCCCAACATGCTTCGTTTAAAAATTCCCAAGCGATGTTAATTTGGCACAGCTAGTCACAATATTTGCGAAGTCTTTGAGAATTTTGTCTTTAAGACATTATTGGCAGTTATCCCATATTACGTCCGTATATTCAAGCAAAGGTCGAATAAAAGAGAAGTAGATAGTTTGAAGAGATTTTCTATCTAAACGATGTCTAAGAGTAAGCAAAATATATTCTATCCCAAGTTTTATCCACCACCTTTTTATATAATATAATTGCCGTTTGCCATTTTAAATTAAAAAAAAAAAAAAAAAAAAAAAAAAAAAAAATAGGATGTATGTGTTTATTATGCTTTCGAGTAATAACTAAAGATTCATATTTCAATGAATAATTTTTCGTGTCTCTGCAATTGTTAACAATCTCAAACAAGAGGCCCATGAGGGCCTGAGACGCTCTACTGGTTATCAAGTTTTCTGTTAAAGAAATCTGATATTTAAGGAAGTTAAGTGCTCAAAGAAGAATGCATAAAGGAAAAAAGGGGGTTTATCCCCTTTGTCATTTTAAGCAACACTCCTCAAGGCCCCTTTTCCCATGTTTCATGACGGATCCACTCCATTTCAAAAAAAAAGTTACCTTATGACCCTACAATCATTCTGTGAATATTTCATCAGAATCTGACAATAATTGTGGACTTTTTTCACATAAACAGGATTGTTTTGAATGAAAATCAATAAGGCCCCTTTTCCTGTGTTTTCTGGTGGATCAATTTCATTCCAAAAGGAATTTTCCTTACAACCCTACAATTGTCCTGTGAAATTTAAAAGACAATTCGATAATGATTGTGATCTTCATCACACACACAAGAATGTTTTGAATGATAATCTGTAAGGCCCCTTTTCCTGTGTTCGAATACCACAATTATTCCATGCATCTTTGAAGAGAATCCAATAAAACTGTTGACTTTATTGTGTTAAGAAAGATATTAAATTCAAGTTCTCATAAGGCCCGTTTTCCCGTGATGTTTTACTGTTTGTTTTATCATTCTGTGAAAGTTAAAAGTGAATCCGATGAAATATTTGGAATTCATTATGTTTACTAGAATATTAAAAAAAAAAAAAAAAAGAAAACAAAACAAAACAAAAAAAAACAAACAAAAAAAAACAAAAAAAAAAAAAAACAAATAAAAAAAACATATGGCCTCTTTTTTTACATGATTCTTGATGGATTTTACCCAGTTCTGAAAAGAACCATTTAAGTGATTGTACAATCATTCTGTGAAATTTTGAAGGGAATCCGGTGAAATCAAGGGACATCATTGTGTTAACCAGAATATTTAAGAAAGTTTTTCATAAGGCCCCTTTTTATGTGGCACTTGCCATAATCAGATCCACTGTCAAAATCGACAATTGGAATGATGGTACAATCAATCTGTGTAATCCCTGGAATTTATTGTGTTAATGAGTTTATAGTGAAATCTTCATAGGGCCCCCTTTCTCATGATACTTTACAGAACAATGAAGGTACAATCATTCTTTAAAAGTTAAAGAGAATCAATGAAAACAGTGGACTGAATTGTGTCAAGATTTTTTGTAACAAAATTCATAAGGCCCCTTTTTCTGTGAAACTTAACAAATCAGACCCAATGTACAAAGGAACAATCCTAACGATAGTTTGAAGAAAATGATAAAGACTGAGGACTTTATTGTAATAATAATGTTTTGTAATAAAATTTTTATAGGGTCCCTTTTCTTGTGTCACTTAACAAATCGGACCTAATTTACAAAGAAACAATCCAAATGATGGTACAATCATTCTATTAAAGTTTGAAGAGATTCTGATAAAGGCTGATGACATTGTTGTGTTTTTGAGGATTTGCCGTTTGCCATTTTAAATTTAAAAAAAAAAAAAAAAAAAGGATGTATGTGTTTATTATGCTTTCGAGTAATAACTAAAGATTCAGATTTCAATATATATTTTTTCGTGTCTCTGCAATTGTTAACAATCTCAAACAAGAGGCCCATGAGGGCCTGAGACGCTCAACTGGCTATCAAGTTTTCTGTTAAAGAAATCTGATATTTAAGGAAGTTAATTGCTCAAAGAAGAATGCATAAAGGAAAAAAGGGGGTTTATCCCCTTTGTCATTTTAAGCAACAATCCTCAAGGCACCTTTTCCCATGTTTCATGACGGATCCACTCCATTTCCAAAAAAGGTACCTTATGACCCTACAATCATTCTGTGAATATTTCATCAGAATCTGACAATAATTGTGGACTTTTTCATATAAACAGGATTGTTTTGAATGAAAATCAATAAGGCCCCTTTTCCTGTGTTTTCTGGTGGATCAATTTCATTCCAAAAGGAACTTTCCTTACAACCCTACAATTGTCCTGTGAAATTTAAAGACAATTCGATAGTGATTGTGATCTTCATCACACATACAAGAAAGTTTTGAATGATAATCTGTAAGGCCCCTTTTCCTGTGTTCGAATACCACAATTATTCCATGCATCTTTGAAGAGAATCCAATAAAACTGTTGACTTTATTGTGTTAAGAAAGATATTAAATTCAAGTTCTCCTAAGGCCCGTTTTCCCGTGATGTTTTACTGTTTGTTTTATCATTCTGTGAAAGTTAAAAGTGAATCCGATGAAATATTTGGAATTCATTATGTTTACTAGAATATCAAAAAAAAAAAAAAAAAAAAACAATAAAGAAAACAAAACAAAAAAAAAAAAAAAAAAAAAAAAAAAAAAGACAACATATGGCCTCTTTTTACATGATACTTGATGGATTTTACCCAGTTCTGAAAAGAACCATTTAAATGATTGTACAATCATTCTGTGAAATTTTGAAGGGAATCCGGTGAAATCAAGGGACATCATTGTGTTAACCAGAATATTTAAGAAAGTTTTTCATAAGGCCCCTTTTTATGTGGCACTTGCCATATTCAGATCCACTGTCAAAATCGACAATTGGAATGATGGTACAATCAATCTGTGTAATCCCTGGAATTTATTGTGTTAATGAGTTTATAGTGAAATCTTCATAGGGCCCCCTTTCTCATGATACTTTACAGAACAATGAAGGTACAATCATTCTTTAAAAGTTAAAGAGAATCAATGAAAACAGTGGACTGAATTGTGTCAAGAATTTTTGTAACAAAATTCATAAGGCCCCTTTTTCTGTGAAACTTAACAAATCAGACCCAATGTACAAAGGAACAATCCTAATGATAGTTTAAAGAAAATGATAAAGACTGAGGACTTTATTGTAATAATGATGTTTTGTTATAAAATTTTTATAGGGTTCCTTTTCTTGTGTCACCTAACAAATCGGACCTAATTTACAAAGAAACAATCCAAATGATGGTACAATCATTCTATTAAAGTTTGAAGAGATTCTGATAAAGGCTGATGACATTGTTGTGTTTATGAGGATTTGCCGTTTGCCATTTTAAATTTAAAAAAAAAAAAAAAAAAAAAAAGGATGTATGTGTTTATTATGCTTTCGAGTAATAACTAAAGATTCAGATTTCAATAAATATTTTTTCGTGTCTCTGCAATTGTTAACAATCTCAAACAAGAGGCCCATGAGGGCCTGAGACGCTCAACTGGTTATCAAGTTTTCTGTTAAAGAAATCTGATATTTAAAGAAGTTAATTGCTCAAAGAAGAATGCATAAAGGAAAAAAGGGGGTTTATCCCCTTTGTCATTTTAAGCAACAATCCTCAAGGCACCTTTTCCCATGTTTCATGACGGATCCACTCCATTTCCAAAAAAAGGTACCTTATGACCCTACAATCATTCTGTGAATATTTCATCAGAATCTGACAATAATTGTGGACTTTTTCATATAAACAGGATTGTTTTGAATGAAAATCAATAAGGCCCCTTTTCCTGTGTTTTCCGGTGGATCAATTTCATTCCAAAAGGAACTTTTCTTACAACCCTACAATTGTCTTGTGAAATTTAAAAGACAATTCGATAATGATTGTGATCTTCATCACACACACAAGAATGTTTTGAATGATAATCTGTAAGGCCCCTTTTCCTGTGTTCGAATACCACAATTATTCCATGCATCTTTGAAGAGAATCCAATAAAACTGTTGACTTTATTGTGTTAAGAAAGATATTAAATTCAAGTTCTCATAAGGCCCGTTTTCCCGTGATGTTTTACTGTTTGTTTTATCATTCTGTGAAAGTTAAAAGTGAATCCGATGAAATATTTGGAATTCATTATGTTTACTAGAATATTAAAAAAAACAATAAAGAAAACAAAACAAAAAAACAACAACAACAACAACAAAAAAAAACATATGGCCTCTTTTTACATGATACTTGATGGATTTTACCCAGTTCTGAAAAGAACCGTTTAAGTGATTGTACAATCATTCTATGAAATTTTGAAGGGAATCCGGTGAAATCAAGGGACATCATTGTGTTAACCAGAATATTTAAGAAAGTTTTTCATAAGGCCCCTTTTTATGTGGCACTGGCCATAATCAGATCCACTGTCAAAATCGACAATTGGAATGATGGTACAATCAATCTGTGTAATCCCTGGAATTTATTGTGTTAATGAGTTTATAGTGAAATCTTCATAGGGCCCCCTTTCTCATGATACTTTACAGAACAATGAAGGTACAATCATTCTTTAAAAGTTAAAGAGAATCAATGAAAACAGTGGACTGGATTGTGTCAAGAATTTTTGTAACAAAATTCATAAGGCCCCTTTTTCTGTGAAACTTAACAAATCAGACCCAATGTACAAAGGAACAATCCTAATGATAGTTTGAAGAAAATGATAAAGACTGAGTACTTTATTGTAATAATGATGTTTTGTAATAAAATTTTTATAGGGTCCCTTTTCTTGTGTCACTTAACAAATCGGACCTAATTTACAAAGAAACAATCCAAATGATGGTACAATCATTCTATTAAAGTTTGAAGAGATTCTGATAAAGGCTGAGGACATTGTTGTGTTTATGAGGATTTGGTAATAATTTGGTAATAATTTTTCATACAGCCCATTTTCCTATGATACTCGACAGATCAGGCCCAATTTGGAAAGAAACAACCCTAATGATGGTACAAATATTCTGTGAAAGTTTGAACAGAATCTGATGAAAACTGCAGACTTTATCTTGGTGTAAAATTCTTAAAATAACATTTTCATAAGGCTCCTTTTCCTGTGATACTTGAAGGATCAGGTCTCATGTCAGCATCAACAATCGTGATTATTGTACAATGATTCTGTGAAGGTTTGAATAAAATCCATTGAAAGCTCTGGACTTGGTTACAAGGATTATAGATAAAATTCTCAAAAGGCCCCTTTTCCCATGATACTAGACAGATCACGCCTAATTTGAAAAGGAAGAATCCTCATGATGGAATAATCATTCTGTGAAAGTTTTAACAGAATCTGATGAAAACTTTTGACTTTATTGTGGTATAATCATTTTAAAGTTAAATTTCATAATGCTCCTTTTCCTGTTATACTTGACGGATAAGGTCTAATGCAAACATCAACAATCATTATTATTGTACAATTATTCTGTGAATGTTTGAAGAAAATCCGATGAAAGCTCTGAACTTGGTAACAAGGATTCATAAATGAAATTTTCATAAGGCCCCTTTTCCTGTGTTTCTTGACAGCTCAAACCCTTTTATGAAAAGAATGATAGTTATGACCTTCCAATCATTCTGAGAAAGTTTCAACAAAATCTGATCAAAGCTGTGGGCTTCATTGTGTTAACAGGGTTTTATTAATTGAATTTTCATATAGCCCCTTTTCCCATGTTACTTGATGGATCTGAACCAATTCCAAGGGGAACTCTTCTTACAAAAGTATAATTAATCTGTTTGAGTATTAAGACAACCCCATCTCATCTGTGGACTTACAAGCATTAATTAAGATTTTTTAATTGAATTTTCATAGGGCCCCTTTTCCCATGAAACTTGATGGATCAAACCTACTTCCGAAAGGAATAACCCATTTAATGTAATAATCATTCTGGGAATGTTTGAAGAGAATTTGTTGAAAACTATGGACTCTGTTGTGTTTACGAGGACTTTTTCAATCCAGTTTTTATCGGGCCCCTTTTTCCCGTGGTCCTTGACTGATCATACCAAATTTTGAAAGGAACAATTCTTATAATTGTACAATCATTCTGTGAAAGTTTGAAGTCAATCAGATGAAAACTGTGGACTCTAGAGTGTTAACAAAGATTTTTTAATTAAATTTTCATAAGGCCCCTTTTCCTATGTTTCTTGAGGAATCTTATCCGATTCCAAAAGGAACAATCCTTATGATGGTACAATCATTCTGTGAAAGTTTGAAGAGAATCCGTTGAAAAATGTTGGCTCTAGATTATAAATGAGAATTTTTTCCTAAAATTTTTACAAGGCCAATTTTTTCCTGTGTTTCTTGACGGATCATACCCAATTTGGAAAGGAACAATTCTTATGATAGTACAATCATTCTGTGAAAGTTTGAAGGGAATCTGATTAAAACTGTTGACTCCAGAGTGTTAAAGAGGATTACTTAAAAGATTTTTCGATTAAATTTTCAAAAGGCCCCTTTTCCCGTGTTTCCTGATTGATCTGACCAAATTCCCAAAGGAACTATCCTTATGATGGTAAAATCATTCTGTGAAAGTTTAAATACAATCTGATGAAAACTGTGGACTCTAGAGTGTTAACGAGGATTTTTTAATTAAATTTTCAAGCCCTCTTTTCCCGTTTTCTTGACAGATCAGACCCAAGAGAATCTGATTAAAACTGTGGACTCTATCGCGTAAACGAGGATTTTTAATGGAATTTTTAATTGAATTTTCATAAGGCCCCTTTTCCCATGTTTCTTGACGGATCATACCCAATTTCGAAAGGAACAATCCTTATGATTGTACAATCATTCTGTGAAAGTTTAAAGAGAATCCGATGAAAGCTGTGGACTCTATCACGTAAACGAGGATTTTTTAATTAAATTTTAATAAGGCCCATTTTTCCATGTTTCTTGACGGATCATACCCAATTTCGAAAGGAACGATCTTTATGTTGGTACAATCATTCTGTGAAAGTTTGAAATGAATCTGATGTAAACTCTGGACTCTTGAGTGTAAACGTGGATTTTTCATTAAATTTTCATAAGGCCCCTTTTCCCGTGTTTCTTGACGGATCATGCCCATTTTGGAAAGGAATGATCCTTATGATGGTACAATCATTCTGAGAAAGTTTGAAGAGAATCCGATGAAAACTGTGGACTCTATCGCGTAAACGAGGACTTTTTCATTAAATTTTCATAAGGCCCCTTTTCCCATGTTTCTCGACGGATCATACCCATTTTCGAAAGGAACGATCCTTATGATGGTACAATCATTCTGTGAAAGTTTGAAGGGAATCCGATGAAAACTGTGGACTCTATCGCGTAAACAAGGAAAAGTTTAACGGACGGACGACGGACGGACGGACGCAGGGACGCCGGACGGGAAAAAGCCATCGCTATAGCTCTAGTGGCCTTCGGCCAGTAGAGCTAAAAACGGGTATTTTCCCAATATTATAGTTTGTACAACGTTTGATCCTATCTAATCGATTGTATCCGGTGTATTTTCCCCATTTTAGTATGACTGCGCAATCCTGGTGTTTTTATGATTCTTCCATGGTCAGTTTATCTACATCTTCTGTGAGTTTTTAGTTGCCATCTAAAGATTCATGTCATTCATGCTTTGAAGGCGAAATTTGTCCAAAATCAAACAAAAGATATTTTCATTGCCTCAGAATCTAAGTGAAAATTTCCTGTACTTGATTCTTTTATGAGAGACTTGCTTTTCTTAAGAATAAGTTTGTCCCAATCTGTCATAATAACAGGTTTTTCTGTTCAAGATGATGTAATGAAGTCATTGAACGTGTTTTCCAAGGCTTAAACCATTTGTCTATTTCACTTGGCCTCGACTTGAGAGACTGTGTGCTGTAGACTCCGATTAACTCAAAATATTACCAGAGATATTTTGGAGGCGATAGGTCTGCGGTATCGTTCGAATCTGAATCTGAATCTGACGCCGTAAAATAAACGATTGTTTAACATGGTGTCTTAGTTAACTCTAGTCAGCCCTCACGATATGATATGAAATCGTAAAAGGTCTCTAAACCGTAAAAGAGAACACTGAAGCAAACCCCCCCGAAAATCCAAAACAAAATAAAAGAAACCAACCCAACCCCCAAAAAAACACAACAAAACGACAACAACAAAAAACCCAAAACAAACAAAATAAAACAAAACAAAACAACAACAAACAAACACCCCCCACCCAAAAGAAAGAAAAAAAACAAAAAAAAAAAAAACACACACACACAAAAAACAACAGAGTATCAGGAGAGCGGCGAACGTTCTTGTTATCTATTAGAGAAAAGAGTGATCTCGATATCTCTTCAATGGTGAGTATGACAAAGATTAAGGTAAACAGCCCAGTGTAAAACCGGCTATACAGTGCCAGGGCTATAATTTTCATGAATTAATATTTTACAAATAAATTTCAGGAGAAATCTCCGCAGTAATATCGATCCCCAGCCTTGTACAAATTGGTCTAACAGTTTTTCAGGTTGGAATAACTTAATATTAAAGAAAGTCCTAACTTCTTTTATGAAGTAAAGCAAAGCCAGGAGGAATTCCTAAGTGTCAACCAGAAATTCTCGAAAATTACTTACAGATTTTTATGGTTTCTGTTTTGTAGGATTTCATAGTTTAATATGGGAAAATGGTCACTATCTGTCCCTAACAAAAGCCACAGTGGCACAAACAGTTAAAATAAATTTCATTCCTCCCTTACTTTCAAAATTTGGATACCTTTGAATGTTTGTAAATCAGATTTTTCCTTTACAGTCTTCAGACATAGACATTTGACAATGTGATCTAGAGATTAGGAGAGACTTTTGAAATAACTCTCACATTTTCATCCTGATTAAGATAACTTAAAACAAACAAACAAACAAACAAACAAACAAACTAACAAACAAACTAACAAACAAACTATACAGACATCAATCAAGACCTTATATAACTAGAAATTGTCGCAAAGCGGACTAATAACCCCAACAGCGCTTGTCCATATACAAGTGTTATCCCTCAGAGGGCCGTAACAAAAAATGGATTTTTTATTGAAGGGTCATAAATCAGTAAAAAATAAATGGACAATAACCAAAAAAGGATATGCACATAGTCTGACTCATAGCGAGTCCTTCTGTGAAATTTGAATCAAATCCGTCCAATTTTTGCTGAGGATTGAGCTGACACGGTTTTTCACCAAAGGGCCCTAACTCCGACAAAAATCAATGGACCCTTAAAAAAAGAATATGCACATCTCTGCTTGATACTGGTTATATCAGTGAAATTTGAATAAAATCATTGTAATAGTTGCCGAGAAATTCAGCAGATTCAAAAAAGCTACAGACAAACAGACGGACGAACAAACCGACTCCTATGTACCCCCAAACAAAGTTTAGGGGGTATAATTATATGAATTTCAGTACTGTCCGCACTTTGATTGAATCAAAGAAAATGGTACAACTTGGTTCTCTGCGAATAAACCACAGCAGTAGCCGCCATTTTTGTTAACCTTTTCGTTGTTTTGGCGACTTAAACGTCGTAATAACAGCTTTTTCAAGCTGTAGTTACGATTTTTAGGTCGCCGACCAACTATTCTACTGTTTTGGTACATGCTACTTGCTATATACACGTATTTTGCAAAATAACGCCGTTTAAAATCGAAGTGGGACTTTCTGTCGGAGTTAATAGGCGTGGCAAATGGAGTAAGTGGGTAGGGGCCAGCGATTGGTCAATTGATAGTGATATAATAAGGTTGATGTGTTTTAAACTTCTAGGAAAAAAATATAGCCACTCATGAGCAGAAAAGGGGCAACAAAACAACTTGTGTGCCAAATTATCGAAACTGTGATATGAATGGCTATATTTACCCTAAAGCATGTTTCTCGCAATTTTTTATCTAAATTCAAGGATTGTAGATATCAAAACTATAATCGCTAAGGTATAACCTTTGTTGGTCAGCAATGGCTTAATAACACACACACACATACAACCCCCCCCCCCCAACAAAACAAAACACCAAAACTCTAATGAATATAAAGACTTTCCTGGCTTTAAGTATTTCGATTTAACTAAAGATGTTGCACATTATTGTGGAATTATTGGTATTAATAGGATTTCACAACTAGATTATTTAGAAGGCTTCCAGTCAATTCTTAGGCAGGTCATATACTGGCTCATACTTACGAAAGGAAACTTCTTCCACATGCTGTTTTCTGCACCTAGACAAATAAAACAACTATAGATGGATGTACAAGTTATGGTGAATGATCAACTGGGAGAGAGAGAGAGAGAGAGAGAGAGAGAGAGAGAGAGAGAGAGAGAGAGAGAGAGAGAGAGAGAGAGAGAGAGAGAGAGAGAGAGAGAGAGAGAGAGAGAGAGAGAGAGAGAGAGAGAGAGAGAGAGAGAGAGAGAGAGAAATAGAGGAAGAGCTATTTGCACGAAATGTTTCCTAGAGATACCGGAATCAATCGCAGACAAACAGTTTGACAGCGATAGACAGAGTCATAGAAACTGAGAGAAAGAGAAATACTTTATTTTACTATTATAAGTTAAGTCGAAAGAGAGAGAAAACAGATACATAGAAAAACAAACCAATTATTTAATTCATAAGTTAAGTTAATTACCTGCAAGTTTCAGTTCTCCTTTCCAATTTAACTAGACTTCCCTTGTTTCAGTCGAAGCGAAAACGAAAGTAAAACTTGCGTCTCGGCACCCACGATTTTCCGTAAATGATTCTTTTATGTCTCATGCATAAAAACTTTGAAAAAACTTTGAAAAACTTTGTCATAAATAATGAAACCCATTACCTTTCGCTCCAAACATTTTCTTCTCGATAGAGATTTTACTAAGATGATAACAGATGACAAAATGGAAAGAAGAAAAGAAAGATAGAAAAAAATGATGATAAAAAGTTCGAACCTAAAGGGTATCACTGTCTCTTAAATTCTTCGTATCTCCGGCACTAATTTGACAATTTGTGTAACTTCAAGTTTCGTTTTTGCAGTCAGTTTTTTCGCAAAATCCTCTCCATTGTACTATTCAAATTTTGACAGGAATTGCTTTTTCAACGCCAATTGAAGTCGATGTGTATTTTGGGATGACTGTTGGCATAAGGGCGAACGGCAGGGCGACGTCCAGGTTTTGTCCGAAGCTTACTTTTTTTTAAATAGGCCTATTACAATTTGTTGTTTTTCAGACTTGTATTTTGTCCGTAGCTAATATCTTAATATTTTTGAAGCCTCGTAGATATATACTTGAACAACAACTCTACCATACACACTTACTAAATCATTTCCCTTTGTTACAATACATAACAAAAATCCTTTATTCACTCTTGGTACATTATTGTACAACATGAGAATAAAACGCCTACATAAGTTTTAACAATAATCAAGTTCTAATAATACATATTTTAGGACACATGATTAGTCATCTTTATAAAGAAGGAAAAATATAAACATTTCATTGAAAGTAGGGCCATTAAGTTGACAGAGGTTGTTTATGACAGATTTCATTTTTGGGAAAAACTAATGCCGTAAATATGATCCAGTTGGGAATTCAGACAGTACACTGGCAGGTGCTCTGTCCCGAATCCCCACCCGATCATTATGCTGTCCTCAGTCTAAGCCGAACAAAGCAATTAATTACACATTCCGAATTTGTATCACTGTAAGAGATGGAAAATTCAGTTTTAAATAGCTCTAGTACAGCTGAGTTACAGGAAGTGTGGACGCAGGCTACTCTGCACACCTTGTGTGCAGCCCAATCTGCGCCCTCACTCTGTGCATTCAGATATTTTGGGAACAGAAATAAAAATGATAAGAGAGATAATTTGATAGTAATTTTTAGTCGCCATAGGTATCGATCTATTGATCGGAAAGATAATATGAGCATGTTAAAGGATCAAAATACAAAGAGATAATAATGAACCTTGCATTAAGTAACAAAACATTTAAACTTATAAATACACACTGATAGAAATGTATATAGCTTCCTACCATGGAGAATGAAAGAATAACAAACAAAACAGAGAAAATATTACACCTTAGAGTAGCTGTGGAAAAACGGCGGCTCATCCGTGGTTTTTGTAAACAAAAAATAATTGATAAGGGTAACCAGTGTTGTTGTTTTTCGGAATTGAATTTCGTCGGAAGTATGATTAGTGAATGTTCAAAAAAAGAACCACACAACAACAAAAAAGCCCAATTTCCGACTGAACAAGCTGTAGTTACGACGATTATGTCGCCAAACAAACAAAAAAGCTTAGCAAAAATAGCGGCAAATGTCTGAGTTAAAAACTCACTTTTAGTCTAAATGACTAATTTCATTGGTCGACTTGTTATTTGACTGACATACGCGATTGGTCAATTAAATAATCGTGGAATATAGTAACGATAAGATATTGACGGATCGCTTTGTCAATCAAAAGTCGACAGACAAATCAAGTCAAACAAAGTGAACTTTCTTAAATTAAGTAATGTACTATGTGTTAATCCCTAGTTGTTTCGGTCGAAAAAAAACAACAAAAAAAAAACCTTAACAAAAACAAAAGACCCCCACAATAAAATAAAAAAGAAAGAACAGGTTTTTGGGTTCCTAGCAACCCCCATTGTTCGAAGGCAAGAAAAACAAAAACAAAAACAAAAACAAACAAACAAACAAAAAAACCCCGCTGTTTTAGTTGATTCGACCGACCCTTATCAATGAATTTCGGCTATGCCCAAAATTAATGAACAAGTTATGAGAAGGG
The DNA here is from genome assembly GCA_946902895.1 of Fragum fragum. Lineage (NCBI taxonomy): Eukaryota > Metazoa > Mollusca > Bivalvia > Cardiida > Cardiidae > Fragum > Fragum fragum. The sequence continues at coordinate 43,237,861 of OX336375.1, forward strand.
CCACAGGTTTTGTTAAAATTGATCAAGGGCTTACGAAAGAGATGGCGTTAAAAAGATTTTTACGACTTCCAACGCACCACAGATGACCTCGACGCTCGATATCCCACGCAAAACGAAAAAAATAAACAAAAAACGGTTGATTCATAAGCTGACCTTGAATATTTGTTATTGAACGAATGAGCTATATCCTAACCCGAATCATTTCAGAGAACTGGGGGTGGGGGATAACTACTTTCGATTTCGTTTGAACGATAAGAACTATCACGTGGATACCTATGGTATAAAAGAACTGCCATCACTTTTCTGATAATGATGAACGCGAAACATAAGACAATTTTGAAATTTATTTTCGTTTTCTTTCCGGCAACGATTTTCATAACGCGCTTGTGACCTATTCTGGAATTATTGGAAGAGGCGTCTGTAAACAATTTCAAACTAGATTTCAGAATTCTTTTGCTGAGAAAGTCGTGGTGTCTTTAACTTATATGAATTTGAATACCAGATTCTAACACTTGCTGAGAATGGGATACCGATCGCTACTAAAGTCGTCTTTGGTTCATAGGAATATTCGACCGTAAATCAGGGCTTATTCAAGCCCAGGTGACGACATTTCGATCGCCTACAAAAAACGATGCATACTATAAATACTATTCATCCAATCTACTTAAGAAGAAAAGGTTATAAGGTAACTAAGTATTTGACGGGTCGACGCTTGCAATTAAGATTACCCTAGCAAATGATTGATTCGGACTGGGAGTTACCTTCGACATTCATGCTAAACATTTTCGTCGGTCTAGTAGCCTGTACAAGTTGTAGTAACGACGTTAAGGTCGCAAACCAACGATATGCTATTGTTTTATTGTCCTGCCCCCATATATACATTCTTTCGGGGGAATTTGATATTCGGGACTTAATCTGACATAGTGAAAAATAAAACAATTAGACTTCAAGTGCCTATAATAATGGTATTTAACCCATTACAACTCAATCCCTCCTTTTTACGCCCCTCAAGAAAAAAGCTTTTGAAAACATTGTGGAAAATGAAGAAATTGCTTGTATCAAGCAATTTCTTCATTATCCACAATGTTTTCTACCCAAAATAACGAAAAAATTAAAAATTCTATCAACTTGAAATTGTCGTCTGCAGCTTCTTTCAATTTGAACCAGTCTAAAATTCCACTGTGTTGGAATGGGTTAACAAGCATTCTGAAGTATTGCAAGGCAATACCAAGTCCTCTACCGGCTTTATATATATCCCTTGAGCGGTACCTTTTTTGGGTGGTAAAGGTATTACTACCCCTCCAAAATATTACAGTTGTATCAGATTTTATGAACAATTCTTAAACACACACACATACACACAAACATACAAAATAGGCGTCTCTTTTTGTTGTTTGCCAAATTATACTTCATAAAGTCACCTGTTCCAAGAGAATTGAGACCCTAAAGCCAAGTAAACTTTGAAAAAATGCTTTCAAGAACATAGGTTTATCAAAATATGTTGCCTTGAGCAGTTCATGGAAAGATCAACTAATAACTTCACCAATTACTCAAATTTTAAAGAAGCTTTGAATGGCATTTAAGGAGTGAAACAAATTTCAGAAATAATCCTTTATTGTTAGGGAAACTTTGTTAAAAACAAATAAATATTTGAGAGCTAGCAATTATTTTGTTTCCTTAAATATATATTTTACAACCTTCATTTACAGGATATATACCGTTACCAGAAGACAAAATTATAGACTGTTCTAAATAAAAAAAAGTTCCGGACAATTTTATCGGATGAAAATGTAAAAGTCTGACTTTTGGGGAAAGAAAACATTGTTGAAAATGAATAAATCACTTATTACAAGCTATTTCTTCATCTTGAACAATGTTTTCCAAGCGTTTTCTTTTCTGTGCACCGAAAGGTACGATTGGTATGCTACTATGAGTTGCCAAGGAGCCAACCTGAGGATGATCTATATATGGGTATACATGCAATTTTTCATATATAGATTGGCAAGTGTTTATGCCATTCTTGGACAATAGTGTTACAAGACAAGACTTGAAAATATTGCTTTGATTATAATAATCTACCCGTATTGGCTAATCTTAATGTATTGGCTTCAAAGTTATATATATTTTTGAATTTTCACACAAAATTGTGTCAAGGACAATCGAGTCGAAAGTGACGCAGTCGGTTTCAGAGTTGCGTTTCAGAGCTGATGATTACACATCCATTACCTTATAAAGTGCATCCAACGTGCCAATTGACGATAAAAAATACCCAATTTTACACACGTTCGCGTCCCGGGCGATATAGACTTGAATATGAACTTTATTAAAAAGGTCAAAAATGATATTTTCACTCGAATAAAAAATATCAGATTGAGATACTGACAGTCGGAAAAATACCCCGTAATTGAGAGAGGGGGAGAGAAAACAGTGAGAGAGAGAGAGAACGAGAGCGAGAGAGCGAGAGAGAGGGGAGAGAGAGAGAGAGGGAGAGAGAGAGAGAGAGAGAGAGAGAGAGGAAGAGAGAGAGAGGGAGGGGAGGAATTGGGAAAGAGATAGAAAAAGAGAGAAACAGAGGAAGAGTTATTTTCATGAAATGTTTCCTATGAGTTAAATAAAAGTGTCTTTATGTCATTTGGTATTGAAAAAATAGCGACTTTTCAAAAAAGATATTGTTCAAAGATAATGCGAAGATTATAAAACTTTAATATTTAGTTTTACCATTTGTTTTTTCTTTATTCGTAGCATTAAACGTCTGCAGTTGTTTTGTCTACAATTATTTGAGAATCTAGCTAACAGAAAATTCTTCTGCTGTTCCAATAATATATATTTGCAACATTACAATGTGGTTGTTAGTTCAAGCTCCGATTCTAACGATATCACTTAATACGATATACATCTATCGGTCTGAAAGGGCTCTTTTTACAGGAATACTTCTCTTAGAATGATATTTTGCATATAACAATTTATTTTTCGATCACCTGAGTAAAGAGGTGTTTACAGGGTTAATCTAATGGTTTATGAGTTTCGATGGAAATGTAGATGTTACGAAAACTGAACGATTGTTCTTATAAAAAGTAATCTTATTTAGCTCTTTAGAGATTTACTGATTCCTAATTGAATTTCAAGAAATAGCAAGATGAACTGACTGACTTCTGTCTTTACAATTTCTAACCCCTTGTTATATATATCGTCGGTGAGCGAGTAAATGTCGTAAGTACAGCTTTTTTTAAAATTCAAGTTACAATGTTATATATGAATGAGCAATTTTGTAAAAAAATTGGAAATTCAGTAAATTTGATAAAGCAAGACTTTAGAATTGACACTGTTAAAGGTGGCCATATAAAGTTTGGTTAAAATCAAATTCATTAGAACGTTATTTGATAATTCTTTGAAAATCAGTCAAAATGACGACTCAATGTTCCCTATGACGACTCAACGTGCCTGATAACTTTGAGTCGGCAGTCGAAATTTCTGGATTTTAAAACACTATTTCGCACACTTTTTGGCATAAAATAGATTTTCAAAATATTGAAAAGGGTGTCAAAATAGTCGTAAAATATTTCGAGGCACGATGAATACCATAAACACATTGAATTTGTCGAAATCCATTCATTACTATCAAAAATTGACGAGTCAATGTTCCTTTGTTCCTTTGGGTTAGACTTCCCTTGTTTCAGTCGAAGCGAAAACGAAAGTAAAACTTACGTCTCGGCATCCACGATTTTCCGTAAATGATGTTTATTTATGACTCATGCATAAACATTCGAAGTTTTATGAAAACTCATTGCCTTTAGCTCCAAACAATTCCTTCCCGATGAAGAGTTTACTGAACCGATAACAGGTGACAAAAAGAAAGAAAGAAAGAAAAAGATAGAGAAAAAATGATGATATATAGTTTAAACCAAAGTACGGTGGCATAGAGGCAACAAGTGCGATTTTTTTTTAATTAGACCAAAAAAGAAATCGAAAAATAGTAATAGAGGTGTGCCTTTTTCTTTTATTTAGAAAAAAAAACCCTTCCAAATCATTTTTCGTTTCAAATTCTTTTTTTTTTAGTAAAAAAATTGAAAAAAAATGATCTAAGGAAACAGTTATAACACGTTCTCTTTTTCTTATATAAAAATAAAAGAAGAAAGAAAACGAAATGCAATCTTGTAGTAACGAGCTACGCAGCCAATCAAAACTTGTCTTTATGTCGTGCGCATGAGATAGTAAGTCGTTCCCACGAGATAATCATCCAACAAGGCTACTTCTCTAATGCGGCACCCATTTTAAAGTTATACATAGCTCAAATAAATAAAGACCGACTTTGATTGGTTGTGTATCTCGTTTCCACGACTTAGCTATTCGTTTTCTTTCTTCTTTTTTCTAAATAAAGAACCGCACATGTCACCTCAATGCCACCGTACTAAAGAGTTACCACTGTCTATTATATTCTTCAAATCTTCGGCACTGAATTGACAATTTTCGTAGCTTCAAGTTTCGATTTCGCAGTAGGTTTTCGGGAAATCCTCTCCATTATACTACTCAAAATTAAACAGGAAGTACTTTTTAAACGCCAATTGAAGTCGAGGTGTATATTTGGCTGACTTGTGCCGGCGGCGTCCAGGTTTTGTCGGAAGCTTCTTTCTTTGAAATATTACCATTTGTAGTTTTCAGACTTGTTTCTTGTCCGTAGCTTATATCTGAATATTTTTGAAGCCTTTTAGATATATACATATAGAAACAATAAGTCTACCATACACACTTCTGAGTTATTTCTCTTTGTTGTTTTTCTGACTTGAATATCGTCGGGAGTATCATTAGTGAAATTTAACCCATTACCCCCCCCCAAAAAAAAAATCCCAACAACAACAACAAAAAACATTACAACAACAAAAAACACAATTACAGACTGATCCAATTTGAAAGAAGAAGCAGGCGACATTTCTTGTTTGTCATATTTGATAAATAGTTGTCTTTTTGGATAGAAAACAAATTGGAATATGAAGAAATTACTGCAGTTTCCGCAATGTTATTTCTTGAGGGGCGTAAAAAGCGAGATTGGATTAATGGGTACATACTTCCTATGAAGGGGATGTTCAGTGCACAGAATCCGTAACAATGCGTATTTCGTTTTGAGTTACCTTCATTGTTTTCCAGACCTGAGTTTCGTCCGGGGCATAACTCTAAAGGTATAATAGTTGATTGAATGGTGTTTAACGCCACTTTTAAAAGTAAGCCTCCAGCTGCTATCCCACTTAGGTTAACGATTATCCCACTTAGGTTAACGATCCCCCGTTGGTAAGAGGCAAATGTCGGAGAGGAAATGTGCCGCCGCCAAGGATAGAACCCATGACCCGCCATTATTTAAGATTAGGAGTCTGACGCGCTACCATCTGCGCTATGACGGCGGCCCTAAAGGTATAATAGCCTTGCTTACGAAATTGCACGTGTGGATATACCTTATCAAAGAGAAGTGCACTCCATAGTACCATAACTTTAACTTGCTCATTTTTTAGTTATTTCTCTTTGTTGTTTTTCAGGCTTGAATTAAAAGCTATGATAATAAATCTTAATTGTAGAATAGATCCAACCAAGGGGAAGTGCAGACAACTCTATCCGGCTTAATATTTGAATCATTGCCCTTTGTTGTTTTTCAGCCAAAAATTTCGTCCGGGGCATATCTCTGCAAGTATAATGTGTAAACATTAATACATTATAAGTGCATTATACAACTTTAAATAACAACAAAACTATTTGAAGTATTTTGGTTTTGTTTATCTTATAATTTTAAATTTGTTGTAAGCCTTTATTAAAATTATCGGGCGTATCTTGCGACAATCTTGGTCTTTTCTTGCTTCTTAAAATGTTCATTTTGCGACAATAAAATTTCAAATTTCAAAACATAAAGTACGTAAAAAGAATCAAGCACTGGTTAGCTTTACAACCAATTTCAACGCATTCAAGCGTGCCTCAGGAAACACTAAGATCAATCAAAATTAATTTTGAAGTAACTGTCAATCAAAAAAATAGGCCAATCTAATAATACGGTAAGACCGGATGTAAACTTTGAACTCCAAACATTGGTCGACATTTATGTGAAGGAGTTGTGTTGGTTTAGCGACTTTAACGCCTTAACTACAGCCTATTTACGCTGTAATAACCATTCTCTTCGTTTTTACATGTTATTGACGATAAACATTATAGAATAATGCCGTTTAACCCATTCCCACACAATGTCCCCCTTTTACGCACGTTAAGACGAACAACATACAATATTGTGGAGTGAGGGTCAGTTAATATCTTAATCTGAATATTTCATTTTTGTGATGCTTAGCAAACTTGAACAGTATATGTTGAACCCGACGTTATTTCAGTGCGCACATTTTTTCGAATTTCTTAACTCTGTCTCTCCGGATATAGAAACTCCATATAAGGACAGTATGGGACCACGTACGTAAATTAGCCTTTTTTATTTCAAGACATTTCTGCCATTCAATTTCATGAACAATTGTTCATATTTAGGCAAAGTGTTGCATCGTTCATTTCAGCTGTACCTGCAAAAATGTCAAAGATATAGTGATATGGCATTCCTTATATGTTTCCTCCAGACTGTCACAAAAAAGTAGAATGGTTGATTAGCGACATAAGCGTCGTAAATACAGCTTGAACTAGTAGCCAAACAAACAAAAAAGCTTAACAAAAATGGCGGCAAATGTCTGAATTAAAAAACTCACTTTTAGTCTAAATGACTAATTTCATTGGTCGACTGGTTATTTGACTGACATACGCGATTGATCAATTAAATAATCGTGGAATAAAGTAACGATAAGATATTGACGGATCGATTTGTCAATCAAAATGCGATAGACAAATCAATTCAAACAAAGTGAACTTAGAAATTGGTCGACATCTATGAGAAGCATTTTGTCCGTTTTGCAACATAAATTTCGTAACTACAGCTTATTAATCCTCTCTACATGGTTGTGACTTAAAATTACGCAAAATATCGGTGTTCCATGTTCGAGTCGATCTTTCTGTCGGAGGCAGTGGGCGTTGCAAGCGACCCGTCTTTTACACGGGACCTTTTTCTTTTTATAATTAAATTGCATTGGATTTGACAATACAATTTGTCCGGTGAATTGCAAAATTGATAGATCCCGTTCAATCTGCACAGGCTGACCAGAGTTGGTGTGAAGGAGCGGGGCTAACGGAGTAAGTCAGCAGGGCCAGCGAATGGGCAATTGAATTGTAATATCAAGTCATGTACTATGTGTTAATCCCTAGTTATTTCGGTAAATAAAAAAAAGACGTGTTTGTGACACACCATGCCCCCGAAACAGGAATTCTTTAGAAACGGCTGATTTTTATTGGTTTTTTCTTTGTTTTAGGGAAAAGGGTTATATTTTGACATTGACCTTGATGAAATGACCTTCCCCAGTTGCGCCTTGTTGAGACCTATCTACATACCAAATATTAGCATTGTAACTTAATTAAGGTTGAAGTTATAGGAAGATGTTTTGTAGGGAGCTTAAGTTTTTGAGTAACGTTTTAGGGAAAAGGGTTAAATTTTGACATTGACCTTGATGAAAAGACCTTCCCCAGTTGCGTCTTAATGAGACCTATCTACATACCACATATAAGCATTGTAACTTAATTAGGGATGAAGTTAAAGGAACTTATTTAGTTGGGAGCTTATATTTTGAGTAACGTTTAAGGAAAATGGTTAAAATTTTGTCCTTGACCTTGATGAAATGACCTTTCCGAGTCGCGCCTTGTTTAGACCTATCTACATACCAAATATTAGCATTGTAACTTCATTAGGTATGAAGTTATTGGAATATGTTTAGTTTGCAGGTTAAGTTTTTGTGTAACGTTTTAGGAAAAATGGTTAAAATTTTGACCTTGACCTTGATGAAATTACCTTCCCCAGTTGCGCCTTGTTGAGACCTATCTTACTACCAAATATTAGCATTGTAACTTAATTAAGGATGAAGTTATTGGAATATGTTTAGTTGGCAGGTAAAGATTTTGAGTGACGTTTCAGGGAAAAGGGTTAAAATTTTGACCTTGACCTAGAAGAAATGAACTTCTCCAGTTGCGCCTTGTTGAGACCTATCTACATACCAAATATTAGTATAGTAACTTTATCAGGGTTGTAGTTATAGGAAAATTGGCAGGTTAACATTTGCAGACAGACGGACAGACGGACACCGGTAAAACAATATGCATCTGATGTATCGATGCGGGGGCATAAAAAAACTTAACAAAAAACAAAGGGACCCCCCCCCCAAAAAAAAAAGTAAAAAAGAAAAAACAGGTTTATTGGTTCCTAGCAGCCCCCATTGTTCAAATGCAAGAAAAATAAAAATAAACAAGAGGGCAATGAAGGCCTGAGACGCTCTACTGGTTTTCAAGTTTTCCATTAAAGAAATCTGATATTTAAGTGAATTACTCAAAGAAGAATGCATAAAGGGGAAAAAGGACTTAATTCCCTTTATTATTTTGAGCAAAAATCCTCAAGGCCTCTTTTCTCGTGTTTCATGACGGATCCACTCCATTTCCAAAAGAAAGTTACCTTATGACCCTATAATCATCCTGTGAAATTTTCATAAGAATCTGACAATAATTGTAGACTTTATCACATAAACAGGATTGTTTTGAATGAAAATCAATAAGGCCCCTTTTCTTGTGTTTTCTGATGGATCAATTTCATTGCAAAGGGAACTTTCTTTACAACCCTACAACTGTCCTGTGAAATTTATAATACAAATTGATAATGAATATGATCTTCATCACATACACAAGAATGTCTTGAATGATGATCTGTAAGGCCCCTTTTCCTGTGTTTCGAATGCCACAATTATTCCATGAATCTTTGAAGAGAACTCGATAAAACTGTTGACTTTATTGTGTTAACAAAGATATTAAAATCAAGTTCTCATAAGGCCCCTTTTCCCGTATTATTTTACTGCTAGTTTTATTATTCTGCGAAAGTTAAAAGTGAATCCGATGAAATATTGGGACTTCATTATGTTTACTAGGATATTTAAAAAAAAAAAGAAAAAAAAAAAAACTAAAATGATACTAGATGGATTGTATCAAGTTCTAAAAAGAACCATTTAAATAATTGTACAATCATTCTGTGGAATTTTGAAGTGAATCTGGTGAATTCAAGGGACATCATTGTGTAAACTAGAATATTCAAGATAGTTTTTCATGAGATCCCTTTTTATGTGACGGTTGCCACATTCAGATCCACTGTCAAAATCAACAATTATTAATGATGGTACAATCAATTTGTGTAATCTGTGGAATGAGTTTAAAGTGAAATCTTCATAGGGCCCCTTTTCCCATGATACTTTACAGAACAAACCAAATTTAAAAAGAAAAAATTCTAATGAAGGTACAATCATTCTTTAAAAGTTAAAGAGAATCAATGAAAACAGTGGACCGAATTGTGTCAAGAATTTTGGAATAAAAATTTTCATAAGGCCCCTTTTCCCGTGAAACTTAACAAATCAGACCCAATGTTTAAATGAACAATCCTAAAGATAGTTTATAGAAAATGATAAAGACTGAAGACTTTATTGAGATAATGATGTTTTTTAAATAAAATTTTCATAAGGTCCCTTTTCTTGTGTCACTTAACCAATCAGACCCAATTTACAAAGGAACAATCCAAATGACAGTAAAATCATTCTATTAAAGTTTGAAGAAATTCTGATAAAGACTTGGGACATTCTTGTGTTAATGAGGATTTGGTTATAATTTTTCATACAGCCCATTTTCCTATTATACTAGACAGATCAGACCCAATTTGGAAAGAAACACTCCTAATGATGGTACAAACATTCTGTGAAAGTTTGAACAGCATCCGATAAACACTGCGGACTTTATCTTGGTGTAAAGATTTTAAAATAAAATTTTGATAAGGCTCCTTTTCCTGTGATACTGGAAGGATCAGGTCTCATGTCAGCATCAATAATCATAATTATTGTACAATGATTCTGTGAAGGTTTGAAGAAATTCCAATAAAAGCTCTCGACTTGGTTACAAGGACTATAGATAAAATTCTCAGAAAGCCCCTTTTTCCATGATAATAGACAGATCAGGCCTAATTTGAAATGAAAGAAACCTCATGATGGAACAATCATTCTGAGAAAGTTTAAACAGAGTCTGATGAAAACTGTTGACTTTATTGTGGTACAAGGATTTTAAAGTTATATTTCATAATGCTCTTTTTTCTGTGATACTTGACAGATTAGGTCTAATGTCAACATCAACAACTATTTTTATTGTACAATTATTCTGTGAATGTTTGAAGAAAATGCAATGAAAGGTCTGGACTTGGTAACTAGGATTTATTGATGGATTTTTAATAAGGCCCCCTTTCCCGTGTTTCTTGACAGTTCAAACCCTGTTTTGAAAAGAATGATCGTTATGACGTTATAATCATTCAGTGAAAGGTTCAACAAAATCTGATCAAATCTGTGGGCTTCATTGTGTTAACAGGGATTTTTTAATTGAATTCTCATATAGCCCCTTTTCCAAAGTTACTTGATGGATCTGAACCAATTCAAAAGGGAACTATACTCACAAAAGTATATTTATTCTGTTTGAGTATAAAGACAACCCCATGAAATCTGTTGCCTTTAAAGCATTAATTAAGATTTTTTAAATTGAATTTTCCTAAGGCCCCTTTTCCTATGTTTCTCAATGGATCATACCAAATTTGAAAGGAACAATCCTTATGATGGTACAATCATTCTGTGAAAGTTTGAAGTCCATCAGGTGAAATCTAGGGCCATAATGTGTTAACTAAGATTTTTTCTATTAAATTTTTATAGGGTCCCTTTTCCCATGAAACTTGATGGATCAAACCCACTTCCGAAAGGAACAACCCATTTGATGTAATAATCATTCTGTGAATGTTTGAAGAGAATTTGTTGAAAACTGTGGACTCTATTGTGTTTAAGTAGATTGTTTTAATCAAATTTTCATAAGGCCCCCTTTCCCGTGGTCCTTTACTGATCAATCCGAATTTGAAAGGAACAATCCTTATGATAGTCTAATCATTCTGTGAAAGTTTGAAGAGAATCCGATGAGAACTGTGGACTCTAGAGTGTTAACAAATATTTTTTTTAAAATAATTGTTAATTAGGCCCCTTTTCCCATGTTTTTTGACGAATCATACCCAATTTTAAAGGAACGATCCTTATGATGGTGCAATCATTCTGTGAAAGTTTGAAGAGAATATGAGGAAAACTGTGGACTCTAGATTATCAATGAGGATTTTTATTAAATTTTGAAAGTCCCGTTTTCCCATGTTTCTTGACGGATCATACCCAATTTGAAAGGAACAATCCTTGTGATAGTATAATAATTCTGTGATTTGTTTGTTTGAATGGGGGTTTACGCCGCTTTCAACAATCTTTCAGTTATATCGCGGCGGCTTGAACACCTAACAATGGAATCCTGGTATTTCTCACACGAGTACTACCATTACATCCCTACCTTGCCCCCCAGCTGCTATCCCATTGGTGAGAGACAATTAGTCGGAAAGGATGAGTACCGCCGTCGGGGGTCGAAATAATTCTGTGAAAGTTTGAAGAGAACCTGATGAAAACTGTGGAGTCTATAGTGTTAACGAGGATTCTTAAAATATTTTTCGATTAAATTTTACAAAGGCCTTTTTCCCGCGTTTCTTGACGGATAATATTCGATTCCGAAAGGAACAGTCCTTATGATTGTACATTCATTCTGATTTTTTTTTAAAGAGAATCCGATGAAAAATGTGGTCTCTAGAGTGTTAACGATGATTTTTTAATAGATTTTTCGATTAAATCTTAAAAAGGCCCCTTTTCCCGTGTTTCTTGACGGATCATACCCGATTCCGAAAGGAACAATCCTTATGATTTTACAATCATTCGGCGAAAGTTTTAAGAGAATCCGATGAAAACTGTGGACTCTAGAGTGTTAACGATGATTTTTTAACTAAATTTTCACGAAAGCCCCTTTTCCAATGTTTCTTGACGGATCATATCCATTTTCGAAAGGAACGATCCATATGATGGTACAATAATTATTAGAAAGTTTGAAAAGAATCCGATGAAGCTGTGGTTTCTAGAGTGTTTACGAGGATACTTACTGGAGTTTTTGATTAATTTTCATACGGCCCCTATTCCAATGTTTCTTGACGAATCATACTCAATTTCGAAAGGAACGATCCTTTTAATGGTACAATCATTCTGTGAAAGTTTGAAGGGAATCCGATGAAAACTGTGGACTCTAGAGTGTTAACGGGGATTTTTTAATCAAATTTTCATCAGGCCGCTTTTCCCGGATCTGACTCAGTTTCGAAAGGAACGATCCTTAAATTGGTACAATCATTATGAGAAAGTTTGAAGAGAATCCGATGAAAACTGTGGACTCTAGAGTGTTAACGATGATCTTTAAAAGAAAAAATGATAGCCCCTTTTCCAATGTTTCTTGACGGATCATACCCAATTTCGAAAGGAACGATCCTTATGATGGTACAATCATTCTGTGAAAGCTTGAAGTGAATCCAATGAAAATTGTGGACTCTAGAATATTAACGAGGATTTTTCAATTAAATTTAAGTTAGGCCCCTTTTCCATGATTCTTTACAGATCTGACCCAATTTCGAAAGGATCGATCCTTTTAATGGCACAATCATTCTGTGAAAGTTTGAAGGGAATCCGATGAAAACGGTTACTCTAGAGTGTTCACAAGGAAAAGTTTAACGGACGGACGACGGACGGACGGACGCAAGCACGGACGCCGGACGGGAAAATGCCATCGCAATAGCTCTCATGGCCTTCGGCCAGTAGAGCTATGAAAACCGTTATTTTAGTTGCTTCGACCGACCCTTATCAATGATTTTCGGCTACGCCTAAATAAAAGAGCAAGTTATGAGAAGGGACACAGGTTTTGTTAAAATTGATCAAGGGCTTACGAAAGAGATGGCGTTAAAAAGATCTTGACGACTTCCAACGCACCATAGATTACCTAGACGCTCGATACCCCACGCAAATCGAAAAAAATGATTGATTCATAAGCTGACCCTGAATACTTGTAATAGAACGAATGAGCTATATCCTTACCCGAATCATTTCGTAGAACTGAGGGTAGGGGATAACTACTTTCGATTTCGTTTGAACGATAAGAACTATCACGTGGACACCTCTGGTGTAAAAGAATTGCCATCACTTATCTGATAATGATGAACGCGAAACATAAGACAATTTTGAAATTTATTTTCGTATTCTTTTCGGCAACGATTTTCATAACGCGCTTGTGACCTATTCTGGAATTATTGGAAGAGGCGTATCTAAACAATTTTAACCTAGACTTCAGAATTCCTTTGCTGGAAAAGTCGTAGAGTATTTAACTTATATGAATTTGAATACCAGATCCTAACACTTGCTAAGAATGGGATACCGATCGCTACAAAAGTGGTCTTCGGTTCAAAGGAATATTCGTCCGTAAATCAGGACTTATTCAAGCCCAGGAGACGACATTTCGATCGCCTAAAAACGATGTTTACTATAAATACTATTCATCCAATCCACTTAAGATGTGTGAGACGTAAAGGTTTTAAGGTAACTAGGGATTTGACGGATCTACGCTTGCAATCAGATATTTACCCTATCAAATGATTTCTTCGGACTGGAAGTGACCTTCATTATTTATGCTTAACATTTTCGTCGGTCTAGTAGTGTATACAAGTTATTGTTATGACGTTATGGTAGCAAACCAACGATATGCTATTGTTTTGTTGTCCTGCCCCCATATATACATTCTTTCGGGTGAATTTGATGAAACCCGCGGTAGAGCAGTACCTTTTTTGGGTGGTAAAGGGATTAATACCCACTCAAATTGTTACAGTTGTATCTGATACAAATTTAAGAATTAGTACTTTATTGTTAGAGAATCTTTGTTTGATACAAATAAATATTTGAAAGTTAGCAATTATTTTGTTTCCTTAAATATATATTTTACAACCTTCATTTACAGGATATATACCATTACCCGTAGACAAAATCATAGACTGCTCTAAATACAAAGAAGTTACAGACAATTTTATCTGTGAAAATTTAAAAGTCTGACTTTTTGGGAAAGAAAACATTGTTGAAAATGAATAAATCACATGTTACATGTTATGTCTTTATCTTGAACTATGTTTTCCAAATCTTTTCTTTTCTGTGCACTAAAAAGTAGGATTGGTATGCTACTATGAGTTGCCCAGGACCCAACCCGAGGAGGATCTATATATGGGTATACATGCAATATTTCATATATAGATTGGTAAGTGTTTGTGTCATTGTTGGACAATAGTGTTACAAGACAAAACTTGAAAATGCTGCATTGATTATAATAATGTAACAGTGTTTGGTAATCTTAATGTATTGGCTTCAAGCTAATACATACTTTTGAATTTTTTCAGTCATAAAACAGTGGCTGGAGCACCTAACAATAAATTCCTGGTAATTCTCTCACCAGTACCACCCTAACATCCTTTACAAGCCTTTGAAAGGCAATAGACTGCAGTTAAACTAAATATTATTAATATGTATTTTTCAAGAGCATCCATATCTTGCTAAAAATCAATGGACTGGTACAGAACTTGAGCTGGTTCTGTAACTCATCAATGCTGACTCACTTACCAAAAATCAGCTGAATACTTGCAAGAGTTAAGAAAAAAAAGTCTGGAAAACTGTAATTTCCTTAGTCTTTCACCCAAACTCGTTCTGTAACTCATCAATTTTGACTCAATTACCAAACAATAAGCTCAATACCTACAAGCGTTTAAAAAAGTCCGGAAGACTGAAATTTCATGGTTATTTTCTGAGGCCAGCATCCGTATCTTGCTAAAAGAAGATGGACCGGAACGAAACTTAAAGTCACTCTGTTACTCATCAATGCTGACCCACTTACAAAAAATCAGCTCAATACTTACAAGTGTATAAAACAGTCTGGAAAACTGTAATGTCAAAGTAATTTCATTATCAATATTATTAATATGTAACTTATTTTGCAAAAGCATCCATATCTTGCTAAAAGATCAATGTACTTGAACTCGTTCTGTAAATTATCTCTTACCAAAAATCAAATCAATACCTGCAAGTGTTAAGAAAAAAAGTCTTGAAAAACTGTAATTTCCCTAGTCTAGCATCCATATCTTCTTCAAAAATCATTGTACTGTAACAAAACATAAACTCGTACTGTAACTCATCAATATTGACTCACTTACCAAAGATCAGCTCAATAGCTGCAAGCGTTTAGAAAGAAAAGTCAGGAAAACTGAAATTTATAGGTAATTATCTGAGTCCAGCATCCGCATCTTCCTAAAATATAAATGGACTTGAACCAAACTTTAATCTGTTCTGTAACTCATTAATGCGAACTCTCATACAAAAAAAAAAAAACACTTTCATATCGCAAAGGGTTTAGAAAAAAGTCCGGAAAACTGTAATTTCTTAGTAAATTTCTAAGTCCAGTATCCGTATCTCCCAAAAAATCAATGGACTGGAACCAAATTTAAACTTGTTCTCTAACTCATTGATGCGGACTAACATACAAAATATCGGGTTAAGAAAAAAAGCCCGGAAAACTGAAACTTCCTGATTATTTTCTTAGTCAAGCATCCGTATCTTCCACAAAAATCAATGGACCGGAACCAGACTCGAACTTGTTCTTTAGCTTATTGACTCAGACTAACATAAAAAAATCGGCTCAATATCTCCCAGGGTTAGGAAAAAAAGTCTGGAAAATTCTTTAGTCCCCTTCGGCTTCGCCGGTAGGGGACTGACAAAATCTGCAAAGAACAAACATGTTTTAGCCGAATTATGTTTGTTCTTTGCAGCTTTTAGCGTTTTTTTAGGAAAAAATCGGTATTTCAAATCGATCAACCGGAAACAAGTTTTCTCGAATTTCCGCTCATTTCCTCGCGTTTCAAGATATCTAGGTCAGTGGTTAGTGGAGTTAGCGAATACACGAAAACTGTCTGTTTTGACCTGGCAGGGCCGAGAAAATTTACACCCCGTATACACTGTATATGTAACTAGGTACGATTTACTTACACATATTGATGTTACATGCTGGCATTATTTAGCGCGGTTACTGATAAGCCAGCAAAACCGCTCTCATGACTTTCAGTCCTTTGGTTATGAAATACCATTGATATAGGCACGTGAAGGCTTAATTGTTTTATTTTTACACTTGTATTTTACTTGTGTCGGTCGAGCCGGTTAAACCGGAGCAACAGTTTTTTCCAGTATAATTATATATATAATACTCCAGAGGTACTTATCCAATTATTCTTTAGAACTTTTTACCCATTACAAGACTGGTGAAATTTGAAAGCAATTATGATGGCAAATAGGCGATTTTTTTAAATTATTCGACTATTTGGATGATGTTAGATGTTAGATGATGGAGAAAGTGCAAAAAACATTTTTTTTGGGGGGGGGGTTAAATGCGGGATTGTGTGGGAATGGGTATGGGTAAATTATACATGATAACAGGACTAACTGTGGCATGAGGTTAGGTATCGACATTTATTAGTCGATCGTTTATTATGGTTGGATGGCTTATCTGTCAAAAAAATGTCCAATTCCACAGGTTAGTGCAAAAACATCATAACCGATTGTTCTGTAACTCATTAATTAAAGCGATTAATAGACCTTTATACGACGTTTTAGCATTAACTCGTCGAAATGATGAACAGGAATTCCGTTAGTTTGGATGATAAACGCAAAATTAACATAAAGGAGTACCTTTTTGTGAGCTGACGTTCTGGTTTTTCAAATTACCAATGGCGTTTTTTTGTATTATCATTTTAAGCATATTTTCTTAATGCTGTCTCTAAAAAAGTATATGATATTAGGAATATTAAAAAAAAAGAGTGTGTTTTAGATATTGATATCGTAATATCGAATCTTGTGAAGGTATTTTTTTTATTGGATTCGACCTTCGGTCTCGTCGTATAAAAAATACCCACACTCGATTCTCGAAATCGATAACATCAACTAGAAAAACTCAATGATGTAATATTCCCTATTTATACATGGTCAGTGACAGTATAGCAATTGGTTACATATTTATATTTATTTTTCGATTTTTTGTATTGTTTGAGTTGCTAATCTCTCATCAAATTTACTGAATTGACGGGTTAGTGTAAAAACATCATATGTATCTATACACTTTATAAACAGTCGAAAAGATAAACGCGAATTCTGTGTTTTTGGATGATAAACGCAAATTAACCTATTAAACTAACCTCATCGAAAATTTACAAAATCTTCTTTGAATAGCACCTCTTTCAGATTCTTTACAAAATGTTGATCGGATCGTCTGAAAGGCACACTACTGGTTTTCTCAAAATCATGTTTACTTTGTTGTGAATTTGATGAAACCGTGGAATTTATCTGACATGAATATTTTGTTGATTAACTGATTGATTGAGGGGGGTTTAACGCCTTTTTACACAGTTTTCCAGTCATATGGCAGTGGCCTGAGCACCTAAAAATAGATTCCTGGCATTTCTAACACCAATACTACAACTACATCATTTCCTAACCTCCAGCTGCTATCTCACTTAGGTGAACAATTATTTACCCATTGGTGAGAGACAAATGTTGTAAAGGATATGTGCCGCCGCCGGGCATAGAGCCCGTGACAGCCCATGATTTAATATCCGTACTCCAGTGTTTCTCGAAAGGAGACTCTCATGTGATAATACTGTCATTCTGTGCAAGTTTACAGAGATCTAAATGAAATATGTTTTTGTTGTATTAACGAGGGAATAAAAATAATTTTCTATGAGGCCCCCTTTTCCATGGAACTCGGCGGAACTTAGTCGGATTAATTTTGTTCTCGTCGATTTATCCTGAAAAATCACGTGGATTATCATATCTACGAACTGACGAGAATATTTTTTATTTTCATTGAAGAATGACTCTAAAAACTGTATGAATACGCGACGCGTATACCTCAACGAAAACATAAGTATTCTCTTCATTTCTTATAATCTAAAGCAATAGTTTATTTTACGCGTTTTGAGTAAAATTTAATTGATCTACCTTGCTCAACCATTCAAAATAGTTTCACATTCAAAGCGCTTGAATCTTGATAGACCTAGCTAAAAATAAGATATTGAAACGATTTTTACGTTCGAAATAACATGAATTGCTGCTTCTATTCCAGTGCTATCTCACCCTGAGCCTCAACCAAGCGATTTGTTTGACGATCCGTGGCGTAAAACCTGCGGAACTACCTTCAAAGAGGTGACTATCTTACAGATAAAGGCCGAGTTTTCAACAACGACAACAAAAACAACAAGAACCACTACCACCACCCATTTCTTTACATTTGTCAATTTAAGATGAAATGCCTTCGAGTTATATATTCAAAATTGTATTGAGAAAAGTTATGTGTTTACGCGAAGTAATTTATCAAAACAGATAAAAATAAATGAATAAAACAATAAGTAATTGAATAACATGGATACCTAAGATTTACAAAACTGAAACGTGACGTGAGAAACGTTGTACTTTTGGCATTTGAATAAAAAATTGTCGCCATTTTGAAATTGTATCTTAAATGAATAAATAAGAACATGTAAGACCTGAGTTTAAGAGTTTTCTCGTTTGTGTTCTTAAAAACAAATTCTTGGAAAAGAGATTGTATCCATCAGAGTCTGACCTTAGATAGCCATTCGTCAAGGCAGAATGATCACTCCAGATACAGAAAATCACGAAAGAGCGAAAGTCTCGACCTTGGCTAGCCTACTCAGTACGCGCATTCTGATCCCGGTCGATATTTTCGTAGATCACAGGAGGTCCTTTAACGCAAGTGATAATAATGATTAAGGTCATTGAAAATTCTTGGATTTCAGTCCATTACGATTGTTAAGTTATGATTTTTATATACTCATCAAGTTGACCTTCACTTCTGATATTTGATATGGTATATAACTGTTTTGTCCTCTTTTGCAACCTTTCAACAACTGATTCATGAATCGAAAGGTAGCAAATTCATATAATTTAATTTTAAGTTTCGTCTATCAAAAACGAGCATTCTGATTGGTCGAAAAAAATTATTCATAACTCCATTAACAAAATTTTGAGCACGCAGCAATTTTGTATGCTTCCGCAGAAAATAGTCCCAAACAAAAAGGTATCAAAATTTGTAAAGCTCTTGTTTTTTTCGCTCGATGCTATTAAATTATAAGAATTGAAGAGAACATTTTTTGTTTCATGGAGCTATGAACAGAAAAACCTAATCACACAATGTATGAATCCGCTTCGCGTATTCATACAGTGTGATTAGTTTTCTCGGTTAATACCTCCATGAAAACAAAAAATATTCTCTTCAAGCCAAGCGTAACAGTTCTATCTGGGAACTGCGTGATAAATGTTTGTAAAAGGTATAGGATTTAGCAGTCGTCAACCTGATATAGTTATACCCCGCTGTCGACGTAGAGGGGGTAAATTTGTTGATCAATGATTGTTTTTCCATCCGTCTGTTCGTTCGTCCGTTGACTTTTCGTTTCCGTGTTCTCAATTTAGAAGAATTGGTTTATAATCATGAAGCTTGCTTATGACCCAAAGAAGTGTTTTGGGGTCATGGTCGAGGTCAAAATTGAGCTTTGATTCAAAGCCGTTTCCAAGCTCTATTTCATTTGACTTAGGTCCTTGAAACTATATAATCAAAGAACTGAAAGTACTGTAAGCGAGCACAGCATGGTTTTCTTAATTAGTCTTCTTTGTATTCTATGTCTTTTGTGGGGTAGAAATCACAGTTGTCTCTTCTCTGTGGATTTGTTCATTGTCCAGTTTTCCAAAGCCCCTTCTTGAGATTCTTAAAAAGCAGGATTGATTAAAAATAGGTTGTGTGGCATGCTTCTGAAGGAGTTCTCTACAATTTGAATAATGTTAATTCATGTTGCCAGTCATTTTGAAAACAATATGATCAAGTGAGCTAGAATTTCCTAGGATATGAACTTGCAGGCAGAGTTTGCAATATTCCTGAGATACGTAAGGATTACTTTTTATGGCGTAGACATTCAATGGATTTAGTGGTTAAGCCTCAAGCGGCAGTTTGCAGTCGTTGAACTCTGAGAAGACCTCAAAATTTTGTCTGTTAACTTAAGCTATCAAAGCTGACGCTTTGCTAGCTAAAATCTAATCTATGACCAAAGGAGGTGCTCTATTGCTTTTAAGTAAGGCTACTAATGCGAAAGAAGGTTGATTACCGGTATAAGCCCGCTTTGCGATATTCCTATCTAAATGCCTAACAGCAAGATATTTGTTATTAAAGCCATGCACCCTACTGCCAGTTGATACAGAAAGTGGCACAATTTGTTAACTGACAACAAAAGAAATCAGTAGGAATCTTTATTCCGAAAAAATTGCCTGTAGGAAGACCCTAAGGACACTGATGTATATTACTTAAGATCCGAACCGATGCAATATGTAAACAATAGATTTATATACTATACTCATAAAATTAATTATCTACGTTGAAGAACAAATGTCATTCACAATTCCAAAGGGTCTATAACCGCTTTTGACTATCATAAGATAAACTTACTGAGTCCATGGTAAAGATCCGTGCTAAATCAAACCGATATATGCATCCGCTTCGAGTATTCATACAGTGTGATTAAGTTTTCTAGTTCATACCCCAATGAAAAAAGCAACTACGAAAAAACTTAAAAACTTTAAAATGATTACAATTTTCAATGAAATTTTAATTGCTACATATACACTGTCTCTTAACACTTGCCTAAGTTGATAATAACTGTGTACCTGAGAGTCCGCGGACAATGCCATTTTGGTAAGGTGCAATCTAGTTGTCTTTTGTCACCCAGAATATAAAAACTTGATCACTTGACACTTTCATCAGGCTACCCTCGAGACTATCAGTCTATTGATTCTGTATTTCTCTTGATGCTTTTTGTGTATTTTGCCATTGATATTATACATTCGTTATTTTCAGACTGCACGCATTTTGAAAGATGATCTAATGAGACATGGCGAAAAAAGGCTGAACATAGTTCTAATTGGCCACACAGGAGCTGGAAAATCGACTTTCATCAACGCCATATTCTCAATATCGCGTGGTAGGATTGTAAATATACTTCATGTAAAGGGAGACGACATTAGTGGAGTAGGAACATACCATGTAAGTCGTGCAACTAACATTTTAATTTTCATATGGACACTTTGGACTTTTTTCTCAATACCCACGGAACAATCATGTGTTCAGAGAATTTGATTTAATACTTATTTTTGAATGTCTTGCTCGGAATTAATATTTTCGAAATACACAACCAGTTGTACACGTTCATGCATTCAAGAGTGCGCTAAATGCCGCCTTTACAAATGTGTAAATGGTATTGAGTCATCCGAATTCGAAAATCATTTGACATAAATTTTCGCTCACCTTGGTGACTTAGACCTTAAACCGAGAACCTGTCTCCATAAAGCATCTTCTGTTGAGCGGGACGTAAAACCCCATACAAAAATGACTTGGTTACCCTAAGATAAACATTTATGTAAAATTCTAATTGGTTTATATGACTGTGAATTTAGCAGAGCTGTTTTTTTATTCTTTTAAAAGATTATTATCTGAAATCTATGGACAAATTTGTTCAATTTTAGTAGTATCCTCTGTAGATTTACTGAAAATATGGGTGTTGAATAACGAGATTTTCTCACTTGGAATTGCAGAATCCATGTCTTAATCGGGCCAAATTTCAAATTCGATAGGAGTCTATTGAAACTGATTAGTAATGATCAAGTCTGTATGAGCCTCTGTCATGCAGCCTTTCTTTCCCTTGAATCTTCCTTAAATCAAAGCCCGTTCTTATACGAGCACAACAAACATAAATAATTACATGTATTGAAGGTAACAATTTATTAACTATTATTAATAAGTCTAAGAGGCCAATACAATGAAATTCATAATTATAGAAAAAAAAAAAAAAAAAAAAAAAAAAAAACCAACCCCCCCCCCAAAAAAAACCCCAAAAACCCCCGCTAGTATTCATCTGTTCGACTAGGGCTTCGGCGATATGATTAACTCTTCAAATAACTGATGACCGCATTCAAATGCACAAATTCGAAAGAACAAAAAACAGCCACATAAAACATTACGAATGGCTCGTAAGCTCGTATACTCCCAGTGTAGCTTCTCCAAGTTAAAGTGATTGATTCAAAATATGAAGAGATTTTTTTTGTTTTCATAGAGATATGATGGAGTGTGATTAAGTTTTCGTTTCATACCTCTATGAAAACAAAAAAATATTCTCTTCATTGCTTAGAATTGACGACATCGATTTTTGGAGGACATCGATTTTTGGACCTATCTTAAAAATAGCTGCTTGCTCAAAATTTTGTTCATTAAGGTATGATTTTTTTTCGGTCAATAAGAACGCTCGTTTTTTATTTACGAAACTGAGAATTGAATTATAAGACCGTTACAGGTTCTACAAAAGTTCACGCAGGTGACGCTATTTTGTTTTTGTTTTCTTATTAAGTTTATTGGTATGGAATCCCGCCCAGATGATCTTTTTAAGAATGTCCACATATTTGATACCATGGGATTTACGGAAATAAGTGAAGAAAAAGATGACAAGGGAATAAAATCACGTGACCTTCAAGCTGTTTGTGAAGGTAGATTCAAGCTCGGAGAAAGGGTAAGCACTAACCTCTATGTACATTCTAATCAGACGTTCATTCAGCATTTGGTGCATTTCGCGGATTCATACATAAGCGCGATTAAGTGTTTAGGTTCATACTTCAATACTAAAAATATTCTCTTCATTTTTTCATGATTTAATGACAACAGGCGAAAAAAAGCACATATTTTACTTACAAATTTTGATACATGTTTTACGGAACTATTTTGTGCGCAAGCATACAAATAGCTGCAGGATCAAAATTCTATTTATGGAGGTAGGAATTTTCGGCCTATAAGAACGCTCTTTTTTGATAGACGAAACTACAAATTAAAGTATATAGATTTTAACCTACATGTACCAAATGTCATGAATAAGTCGCTATGACCTGACATATATATCTATATAGCTTTTAATAAAATAAATTCAATGTCGAAAGATCTGTTTATTACAATGATTGAGAATATTTTCCCATTTAATGCTCTCCAATTCTTACTGTTTCCGAATAATTCCTTGTTTGCGCTGATGCAAATGTTTTGAAAAGTCGATATAAACCACTTATGAGATCCTAGAATTGCCAAGTACAATTCCGAAATTTGACCCCAAGGTAAAAATTCCAATACATGTACCAGCAATACCTACATAAGGCAAATACATCTAAAATAATACCATTTTTATGAATACATGTTACCTCTCAGACTGAAAATGGTAAATCAGTTGAATTATTATGACTGGTTGTTTTTCAGGGGAGTCATACACGACTTTTAATTAATTTATTCAGAAACGAAAAGAAATTTATGTGGACCATTAAGCATATGCATAGATTTTCAATATCGAGTATTAATGTGTATCCTCTTGTACGTACTCATGGAGTATTTTTGAATGTCTGTTGTATGTTGTTCGGCTTTAACAAAAATTAGCGTAAATATAGGCTCTAATTTCGGCCTACTTCTTTTGAAACTCAGTCTGTATTTCTGTCAGATCTTGAGATGAATCTGAATGAAAATTCTGTTTCAAAACTTTGGAAAAGGGGAAGGGGATTAATAAAAACCTTTTTGATTATATTCTACAGGCTACAATTTAGGCTCAATCTTGATGAAACTTCGTGTATGTCTGTTCATAAGGATGTGCGTGTTACATTTGAAAACACACACAAAAAGATGTCTTCGTGACAATTCCTTTGCTTTCTCAACCAGAAAGGATGAGGGGTGCTGTTTTGTCGATATTTTCCAGTACGGCAAACGCCCAACCGAGTTAGTCCTGACCAATACCTTTATATCTATAGATTTAAAAAAAGTAGCAGACTCGTTTGTAATCATAAGCACATTTGTCCTTTTAAATCAAATTTGGCACAGTTCGAAATTTTAACTTATCTAGAGCAAAATCCAACACTTATAGATGTATTCAAAAATACTTAGGCTTAGTTGTTCTCCATCATTAGTAGATCTGACATTGTTTACATAGCTTCAACTTCATTGTCATTTTTCAAGCCTAAATCTTTTTTTTAAAAAAAAAACGGTTGTCAGGAGAACCACTCTTTGTTCAAGCATCTTATTAATACTAATTTGGACAAATTAATTACATATGTAATTTCAATGAGATTTTGGGAAAGACTTCAGGATACACGTCATTTGCATTATCGATTTCGGGCACGAATCTCTTGTCAACAAAGCCTTTCACTCTATTGGCCAAATCAAGTTGCTTTATTAAATATATATGTTAGACTATCGGATTGAACTCTAGTGAGAAGTGAATGCTCCGTTTGAAACCACAGGGAATGGGGTTTTAATTGAATTTATTTGTTTACACTCGAAGAGCCACAGTGTTGGCTTAGCCATGATAAAATTGAATAAGAGGTTTTTGTCAAGCCCTAAAGATTTTATTGAAAATAGAATGTTCCTTTTGAACAGAAGCCTTCAAATATTTTCTTTTGTTACACTCAAGCACAGAGCCGCAATCTGCTTGCAAACATGAAAATGCTACTTAAAGCTATGATAATGTTTTAGGTCAAAAGAAAGTTCATCCTTGCAAACTTGATGCATTATATTGATGACCCAGTAAAGAGTAAAGATTTTAACCAGGCTTCAGTATGTGAATGAAGATGTGGGAACTAGGACTATCTTGGGACTCTTGTATCTTTTTCCTCTTTCATTTCAGTTTAATATTGGCCAATCGTACAGAAACCCCGTACGTGGCAATAAGCCACACTGTGTAATATTCGTTGTCGCCGCAGACTTAATTGACTCTCTCAGTGCTGATGATAGTTCAGAGATCACGAAAAAGTTACAAGCGTTGCATAGCTTCGTTCCATACGGTGAGTATGTAAGGACTTATAAAAGTTAGATGATTTTCTTTTTAGAAAATAAACAGCATTTCCAAGTGCAGATAGGAAAGTTTGTATTAATGTATATAATTAACATCAAACCGTTCTTGCTCAATGATACAGGGTTACCGATAGCCAAAAAGGCTACTCTTCAATTAATAACATCATGAAAATGACGCATTAAAAACATCTGCGATTTCATACGTTTTCCGGTATTTGTATTGTGTGTGACTGGTCTTAATGAGTAATTGGATCCATTCAAAGGATAATATTTAATGTATTCATTTTCGTTTGGATGAGTGACTACAGGTAATTCAAGGAAAAGCTTGAAGGTTTGTATCCAACAAGTATTCAGGGTAAAGTTATGAGGTTTTCGCATCCTATCAATAACAACAATTATTTCATCCAAACCCCCTATGTCGATCAAAACTCAATATTTTCGCCAATTTGTTATAGAATCATTCACTTTGTCGATTTTTGCTGTTGTTAAGAATTTATATTAACAAACATTCAACCCGTGACCTTGACAGGAACATATGTTTAAAATAATTGATTGGGATGACCTCGAACTAAAATTCTGAAGATGAAAGTAAATGAAAAATAAAACAAGAATGTTTTCTTGTCCATGAAATATATGTTTCGATATTAAACGGGAGCTAGTGCAGCAATAAAATGTAAATTTGACTCGACAGTAATACGAAGCGTATTCATACAGAAGAATCATTAAGTATTAGATTTACTTAAATGAAAACAAAAAAACAGATACTCCCCTCCTCTTATAATTTATGATTATCAAGACTTGTGTCATAAAAAGGCATTACATCAGTACTAGACAGTTTTTCTACGGAACCATTCTGTGCGTAAGTATACATAGTATTTCTGCACTCAAGTTCTTGGTGGCATAAAACCATGTTTTAGCCTATGAGAATGAAGGAATATTGATAGACGAAACTAAGAATAAATTGTAGAGAAAGAATTTCCATTTGGTAGACGTGCACAATTTTACCATTTATAATTTTATATAAGGTACGTCTATCAACATTTACCAGCATGTAAATTGGCTTAAAGATAATTCGATTTATGTCTCAATGTGAAAGTAAAAATAATGGTACGGAACTATTTTGAACGTTTACGCATACGGTAGTTTTTATAAAAGACTGTCCCAAGCTGTCTCCTCTTTGTTTTTTTGTGAAGCTTGTTTATGCAGGGGTGTGGTTAGGTTTTTGGTTTCCAAAATCGTGATGAAAACATAATTTCATCATTGATCGATTTTAATCTCATCATTATTTTATTTTGCTACATAATCTTTTCAGATTGTGCAAGAATAGCTGTGCTGACCAAAGCAGACCGAGTTTGTGCTGAAACAAACCGGGACATAAGGAACATATATAAAAGCAAGAAGATATATCAGTTGGTGACGAAAGCTGAGAAGCTCTTAGGAGTGCAAGAAAACGAGGTCTTCCCTGTCGTAAATTTTGTAAAAGATTCCTCGGTGGATGATGTTAAGTCAGTACCAATATTGTACGCTCTGAAGTTTGCCCTAGATTACGCAAGTGATAGGGAAGAGCTGGTGGAAAAAACATTCTTTGAAAGAATATGGGAGTCATGTTGGTTTTTATAAATGTTAAAAAATACACGATCACTGTCCAAGATATGTATGTATGAAGAAACATGAGCATTTTAGAAACAAAAAACCATAATATTTTTATAGTAAATTCTTACGCTTGTTAAATAGGAGTATGCTGTTTATATAGGGAATAGTACAGCAATATGTTTTTGTATTTGTTGTTATTGTGTTCGAGAATCGTGTGTTGGTATTTTTTATTCGATGAGACCGAAGATCTAATCCAATAGAAAATACCTACATACGATTTGAGATAACCCCACCATAGGAATTATGTTCACGATGAAAATTTGGGAAAAGAAGGTTTGTTGTTGTACAATCTGTATTAAGCCACGTTTCAGAAAACGAAATAACATCAAACTGAAAAAGTTCTGTATATAAGACGTCGACTTTATTCTTTATGGATTGACTGTCGATAAATTAACCCGGCCATGTTTTCTGATAAACCATATTCGCAAAACACGTAGACCATACAACTAGGTCATATTCTCATAACACACAAATACTTGTCCAGCAACAAAGAACACCGCTGTTGTCTTAGATATTGAAGTGCATGAAAAAAGGATTGTAGAAGAAGAGAAGTAATTGAATTAAAAAGTAGTATGATGACAATAAATGTACTAAATTTCGCAAAGATAAAATATTGTATGTACAGGGAATACATAATCAATTGATTATTCATAGTAATAGGATGAAAAATAGAAAACATGGTATAGACATTAAAAAACACGAGTCATGAATCATATATACAAATGGAATTCATAAACATAAGTGGTTATTACATGCCTATTTCCACAAAAGAATCAAACCTTTATATACGTTCGGGTGTAATCGGTAATTCCAGTATTTCATTTAGTGGGTTTTAACCCTTTCCTTTTAAACCCTCGCTCTTTCGCCCCAGTGTTTTTATACTTGAGAAAACATTGTGAAAAAGGGAAAAACGATTGTAACAATCACTTATTCTTTCCCCACAATATCCTCTACCCTAGAGAATAAGTATTTTTCCAATAAAATCGACTTTAAATTGTCGTCTGCAAAGCATTTGAATATGGACCGGTCTAAAATTTTGCAAAACAGTAAAGGATCAATAAATAGAATTTCTACCCATTTACAAAATCTTGGAATCCCCAGTGAAAATAGCCAAATTACATTAATAAAAAGTTGTTCATATTTAGACAATCATTTAGAATACACAAGTCAATAACTATAATAAGCACAAATACAACTCATTTTTAAATAATTTAATTTTAAATTGCGTCTATCAAAAACGAGCGTTCTGATTGGTCGAAAATATTTATTCATAACTCCATGAACTCACTTTTTAGCACGCAGCGATTTTATATGCTTCCGCGCAAAATAATCCCATGCAAAAAGGTATCAAAATTTGTAAAACTTTTGTTTTTTTTTTTCGCTCGATTCTATTAAATTATAAGAAATGAATAGAATATTTTTTGTTTTCATGGAGGTATGAACCGAAAAACCTAATCACACAATGTATGAATCCGCTTCGCGTATTCATACAGTGTGATTAGGTCTTTTGGTTCATACCTCCATGAAAACAAAAACTATTCTCTTCATCTCTTAAATAAAAATTAATTTGTTGTAAATGATTAAGTTTGAAGTAAAATCTTTTGACACAACATTTTCTTTACTCAATCCTTTGAAACAGAATATTTATGGCGGAATAATAAACATTAAAGTTAGATAACATCATACTTTGAGCATGTATAGGGTAGTCTTATATTTATAGCCAAGAGACTATTTTTGATAATATACAGATCAAGTCTTTTGTTGTTATTGTTGTTGTTGTTCGTATGTTGATTCTGTTTTTGTCTGTTTGAAGTTGGTGGCTTTTGGCATCTTTTTTTTTTTTTGCTTAAGTGCTTGTTGCTTGTTAATCGATGATGTAGATATTTATGAATTATTGGTAAGTTGCAATAATAATCTGTACTATATACATAATGTTGAAATTTGGGTATAGAGGGAACATCTACCATAACAATGTATTTACAATATATACTATACAATAATAAACAGTATCAGTTTTCTTCAAAGAAAAGCACAGAGGGGAGATAAATTGATTAGCCGAAGTATAAACGCCCTTTTGATCGTTCGCCAAAAACGAAACTCGGACTAATCGTATAGGCGATTTACACCTAGCATGTGCTTACATGTTTGTAGTGATTAGGAAAAATAGTTAACTTACTTGAGTAGGGCCACCACCGATGAAGGCTTGACCTTCGACTCAATTAAGCCATGTCATACTGATCCCGGATTATTCCTGATTTGACAATAGCTGTGGCAGGTATATAGACATACGTGCAGTCTGATCGTAGTCAACACCACCTGCTTGTTCCCTCAGTGTTTAGCAAAGTAGACCTACGTTTGACAAAATGTCAGTATTTTGTTAAGAAAGTACGACTACTCAGCAGGACAAGGGTTAATCTAGTAACACACAAGAACCATCAAATTAAACGAACTAAAAAAGATAGGCTACAACAGTGATGAAAATTTTGTGCATGAATATATTTTTCTGACCAATCAGAACGCTCCTTTTTGATTGACGAAACTAAAAATTACCTTTTTTTGCCATTTTTCAAAATGTTATGTTTCTGTAAATCAAATTGTACATTTTAACTAATCCTTGTTGTCATTTCGCTTATCAATATTTTCTACAACTCGATTCCTCCCTCGGAAGTATCTTGTCCCCCCCACCCCCCATTATTTCATAGACTACATTATGCTGAAAAAAAGCAAAGGAAATAAGTTGTCAACAAACTAAATGTTTCTTGAAACAGACTATCACAGACGTGGAATCTTTACAGACGTTTTTCTTCGCCTCGGAAATCAAGGTTTACTGGTATCATCTTCTTCGTCTGCCCGTCCGTCCTGACGTCTGTTCGTCCGTCCACACCTTGTTAAAGCTAACACATCTTCTTCTACATTTATAGACGAATTTAAATGAAATTTTCACAGAGTTTGTCTAGTGACCTGATCTTATGGATATTATTGGTGTTTTGCCATTGTAGGCTTCATCGGAGAAAAAAGGGGCTAAATGCAAGATTTCTAATTAACGCAAATTCACTGCCAATTCAGGACAAAACTGCATGAATTTTTTGACAGAATGTTCCTAGTCACCTGAACTTGTGCATATTATCAGGTTTTTGCCATTCTAGATTGCGACACAGACAAAAGGACCTTATTGTGACAGTGTATAGTGTGACTTTTGCACTCTTTTTATGATTTTACTGACATTTTAATGTAGTAAATTTGTAATTAAAATTTTGCAAAATTATCAAACATTTTCGTATCTTTTTTATACACCTGTAATCGCTCGGACCAATTACAGCATTATATCCTCTATGCTTAGAAAAAGTAAAAATAGGGAGATAGCGCAGTGTTGTTTTTCTCAATTGCTAATCTGCCTTTATTTTCAATCAAGAGCAAAATGAAATCGCGTAGCTTTTTATCACAAAATTATGATAAATTACATTTTCCTGGGGTCTGTAACTAACGTACAAAGTGAATAGCTTTACAGACTTTCCAAACATTTTCCTCTACATAATTATTTTCTGTTTTGTCTTTCTTTTTTTTTTTGCCCCGTAGTAAAACTTTATCAGAGAGGTCGACACTAACAGTGTCCCGGTATCCTGAGGATCCCTGAAAACTGGAAGGGACCCCAGTAATCTCAGGCTAGGGATTCCGCCAGGATCCTTCAACATTCTCCAGTACAACATATTTTATTGTATCAACTAATTCTTGTTTTTTGTAGAAAACATTATGGATAATGAAGAAATTGCTTGACACAAGCAATTTCTTCATTTTTGACAATGTTTACAGATGCTTTTTTTCGAGATAGGCTTAGGAGGATAGGATTGCGTGTGAATGAGTTAATGTATATCAAGGAGGGATCTATGATTATTTTGAGGGAACCCTGAAGCCATAACTAGGGATTCCCGTGGGATCCCATTGAATCAAAGTTAGTGTCAACCCCTGAAAACAAAACAAACAAACAAACAACAACAACAAAGCATTCACATCATGGATAATCGACGAATCGCGATGTCAATCAAATAACCAGGCATTTATTTAGACCACAAGTTAACTTTGAGTGTGAAGCGTTTGATTTAGGGACCCAAACGTCATGACTGCATATTAGTCAATCTGTAATTACAACTTTTTGGTCGCTATCCAAATCATTGTACTTTTTTGTTACATTATACTGGTTATATATTTTGCAAAATAACGCCGTTTAAAACCAAGGTGTAACTTCCTGTTGGTCTAAGGGAAGTAAATCATTTTCCCGTCATCTGTCAGGTAAGTATAGGGAAACTCCGGTTCATATCAACACAAGATCAAGGTGGCCTCTGATTGGACAATATTATTGAAATTCAAAATCAATGATTTTTCAGGACCTTTTATGTTCCGTTGAAAAAATAAGAAGTCAAAAGTAACGGTTTTGAATCATTTTGGGAATTTACTAGCGGGTTTTAAAAGCGGGTACGTTTTTTTGAATTGCCCATAGAAACAGCTGTACAGGGAGGGTCATCTCAAAAATGGGGTCAAAAGTCATAGAGAAAAGGGATCATGCCATACTAAAAAATTTTTTTTTTTGATGTATGAATGGATATTCTTTAATTTAAAGTATGTCTGGTCATTCTCGCAAACTCTTGGACAGAGCGATAAGCGGATATGTTATAATGGTCGTCTATGGAAAATGATTTACTTCCCTTAGACCTAGTTGGAATTAAGGGATGGGGCAAACGGAGTAAGTGGGGGGGGTGTAAACCAGCGGTTGGTCAATTTATATTCGAATGTCGAACACTATCAATCGCAATAAAATAGTAGGATAGAATTGTCGGCAGACTTTGTCCAACAATCATCAGAAAAAACAAACAACTGTCATAACATAGTACATTCTGGCCTTACTTTTCTTAGGTTTTGAAAGACGAAGCCACAAATAATGTGTTGTATGTGTTTAACGCAAGTTTCAACAATATTTCAATTATATAGCAGAGTCTGGTCCACCTAACCATGATTAACGCACTGTCAGTAGTACAAGAACTCCACGATAGTGTCATTAAGCTTATTATTCAACGTCATTATCAGGGATTTTACGGACTTCTCCGGGTAACATTTAATGTGTTGTATGTGTTTAACGCAAGTTTCAACAGTATTTTAATTAAAAAGCAGCGTCTGATCCACCTAACCATGATCTTTGTACTGTCTCTAGTACAAGAACGCCACGATAGTATCATTAAGTTTATTTTTCAACGACATAATCTATAGAAAAGGTTTTTAAAGAACTTCTCCGGGTACCAATCATGACGTTGCTACGACAGCCCTAATAACTGGTTTCTGCATTCGATTTTCTATTTAAATATATTGTTGAAAACGATGTTAAACCCAACCTTTTTATCTCAAATGATTGAAAGCCATTTTTTAATGGAATAATATAGAAAAGTTAAATAAGAAATTGCTTACAAATCATTCTTCTTTTACCATTTACAACTCGGTTTTCAATAATAAGATAATGTTTTAAATAAAACCCAGTTGTTCACTTATTTTGCAAAATTCGTGGCCAGTAGCATGTAACAAAAAGGAAAATGGTTCGTCGGTGACCTAAATGCCGTAACTGCAGCTTGGATGAAGATTTAAGTCGCCAAACCAAGAAAAAAGATTAACTAAAATTGCAGCGAAATGTGGAGTTAAAAGCTCATGTCCGGCTAAATAAATGATTTGATTGGTCGGTTGATTCCATGATTGACAGCCGCGATTGGTCAATTCCGCCATTAAATAGATTTTTTCAACGGTTGTTGATGCAGGAACTTGTAAATTTATGAACGGCTTTTTTGGGGTTGAGTATATACTTCATGACTGGAGGGTCTACGAGCCATTCTTACACCGAACAAACTGTATATTCGTCATATACTTCACGACTGAGGGTCTACGTACCATTCTTACACCTAACGAAATATACAATCGCCATATACTTTATGACTAGAAAGTCTACGAATCATTCGTACAGCTAACGAAACGTGAATGTAAGGTCTTCGAACCATCTTTACATGTAACCAAATATACAATCGTCCTTTACTTCATGACTTGAAGGTCTACAAACCATTCTTACGCCTAACGGAATATACAATCGTCATAAATTTCTTGACTGGATGAATTACGATCCAATCTTACACCTAACAAAATATACATTCGTCATATACTTCATGACTGGAAGGTCCACGAACCATTTTTATACCTAACGAAATATACAATCGTCATATACTTCATGACTGGTGGGCCTACGAACCATTCTTTCACCTAACGAAATATATTGTCGTCATATACTTCCTGATTTGAAGGTCTACGAACCATTCTTACATCTAACGAAATATTCAATCGTCAGAGTAACTGTACAGACTAATGAGAGTAGAAAGAAAATGCGGTCTAACAGTATGCTTGTGTCTTTCGAAAGAACTTGTCCAGAATTACCGCTTTGACAACTTTCATCTCGTACCTTAGATTTCTTTTTAAATGATAAGTTTTTACATCCGACAAAATTAGTACAACGGCCGAATATTCCAACGTTCCCTTCTCCATTTTCCATGTAATAAATATTCATACTAAATATCATCCCTAACATATTTAGAAAATTCAGTACTAAAACACTTACTATGTAGTAAGAGAGGAACGAAATCTTAAAGGGTGACGTGGGTAGATTCTGACTTACAATGGTCAGAAATACACAGATTGACAATAAAACAGTCATGCAGAATGAAACTCGTTCTCCACTCTGTACTGGAATGCAGAACGCCAGTCCTCCCATAAAGGACAGAAACACAATAGGTAAGATTACATTAAGGACAATGAACATTGGTTGTCGTTGGAACACAAACTCGACTTCTATACCAACCCCTGTCACCAAGGCACGTATTTCACTTGAAGCCAGTTTCCACTCGCTGTGTGGCACATAGAAAGTCATTCCAACATATTCTTCCGTTGGGCTTAGCCGCATTTCACTTGGTGGAAAACCGTAGGTAGTGAATATCAGAAAACATGTTTGTTTGTCCCAGGGATAATATGTGAAATCTAGGGAGCAAGTCGCCGTAAAAGTGCTTCCCGGATAGATTCTACCTTGTCCAGAAGACGTGAATCGTACTGGCCAATATTGGTTTTCTCCGACAGCTTCCAGTTTTTCCAGCGCATTCATGTGGAAAATCTTTGGTGTCCAAATATAGTCATTATCAAAGACAACAGATTCGATACCATTGTACTCACTCTTGTTCCAAGTCATCCTGCAATCCTTCCATTCTAAATATAACAGACCAACCACAGAGAATCTCTCTGTCACCGCGTCAATATCATGTAAGGTTACAAGTTCAAACCTAGTCTCAACGGTAAGCGGAGTTGTTGCGTTGAACTGAGGTATAACCAGTTTCGAAGATTCGTTAAGTTTCTCACTAATTAGTCTGTCAATATCATTAAAGGTATAATTCTGACTGGAAACGTTGACGATGGAATAAATGGAGAATAGAAAAATAAGACTCTTCTTGGACCACATCATGTTTTCACAAACTGTGATATTTCTATTGTGTCTTTTAATTCTATAAACTGATTAAGATTGCACTTCCATCATTTTGATGATGCTTGAGTTTATTGCATGAAGTACACTAAATTCTGCTACATTTGTTGTTTGTATAATTCCTGGGAGACAGAAAAAAAGTGAAAAAAATCTTATAAAATCGAGTAATCGTTTGGTGTATTGTTTTACAGTACCTTAAATTGCACATCGTTTCCTTCATATTATAAACGAAACGAACCACGGGTTAAACATATACACGTATCATTCATGTAGAGTCTAGATTAAATCCAAATTATGAATACTGTTTACTGGAGAAATCACATTCGCTACCTATATGTTTCCACTTACAGGGCATCTTAGACTTCGAATTTAGAATTTTGCAAAGATCATAAATTTGAAGCTTACTGAACTTTTTTCACGTCATTCTCATCGCATTTGATATTATAAGATGCATTCCCTAATAATTTAATTTTGAGTTTCGTCTATTAAAAAACGAGCGTTCTGATTGGTCGAAAAAAATTATTCATAACTCCATGAACAAAATTTTGAGCACGCAGCGATTTTGTATACTTCCGCACAAAATAGTCCCATACAAAAAGGTATCAGAATTTGTAAAGCTTTTGTTTTTTACGCTCGATGCTATTAAACTATAAGAAATGAAGAGAATATTTTTTTTGTTTTCATGGAGGTATAAACCGAAAAACCTAAACACACAATGTATGAATCCGCTCCGCGTATTCAGTGTGATTAGTTTTTTTGGTTCATACCTCCATGAAAACAAAAAATATTCTCTTTAGCTCTTAAAAAACACGGGGAACACGTAAGGGTTTAGAAGTCAGTTTGCCAAAACATGGGGAATGTTATCGCACTTGAACGTCGATTGCCTCTTTATGATGTCATACAAATTCATTTGAAAAGAATTCTTTGCTGTAAAATTTGTTTCTATTTAAACTAAAGTATATGGATGGTGATTCCTTAATGATAAATGGCGTTTTGTAGATATTACTTAGGAAATTATAACACTTCACGCCACACAAGATTTATTTACCCTGTAAAAAGCTATTTAAAGAGAACTAAAATGCCTCCATTTAGTAATTAAGTGCTTTATTTCAAAGAACGAATGAGGAGGAAATCTCCTTTTTCAAGAATAGCGCTTTGTAAATTTTTCCGAAGTCCGTTAGTGTTTAGTTGTTACTCAAAATTGCTTTGTAAATTTATCTTACCAAGAAACAGAAAACGGAGTAGCGTTTTAAGTATTTACATTTTGTTAATGAACATAGTTTTAAATATAGCGTTAAAAGCTAATTGAAGGGTGGTAATTAAATGTATACCTTTTATTTCTATAGCACTTTCGTGGAAGTCGTGAATTGTTCTCGTCTGATATCACCTGATAAAATGGCCGCCAAACCGGTGAAATTGTCTAAATGATAAACTCACTAATTTTTTTACAGACGATTTTACTGGAAAAATAAACATTCGATACAGTAGAAAATATTGTTGGGAAAGAAGAAATTACTTGTTACAAGCAATTTCTTCTTTTTCCACAATGTTTAATCTCGAGTATAAATAAAGGAACGTAAAAACGAAGGATAAAGTGGCCGCCAAAGCGCTGAAAATGTCAAAAATGTAAACTCGCTATTTTTTTTTTTTTTTTTTTACAGACGATAATTTAAAAGTTGGAACACAAAGTTGATTTAACTGGAAAAATAAACATTCGATACAGTTGAAAATATTGTTAGAAAAGAAGAAATTACTTGTTACAAGCAATTTCTTCTTTTTCCACAATGTTTAATCTCGAGTATAAAAAAAGGAACGTAAAAACAAAGGATAAAATTGGCCACCAAACCGCTGAAATTGTCAAAAATGTAAACTCGTTATTTTTTTCTTACAGACAATAATTTAAAGTTGCTTTTTACTGGAAAACAAACATTCGATACACTAGAAAATATTGTTGGAAAAGAAGAAATTGCTTGTAACAAGCAATTTCTTCTTTTTTCACAATGTTTTACCTCGAGTATAAAAAAGGGGGAACGCAAAAACGAAAGATTGGACAGTAAAAGGTTTAAGATTTTCCAATTATTTTTAAGTCTCGTCTAGTAAACAACCAAAAGTTTCGCTGAAACAAACAATTGACTGCTCGCGGTTGTCAATCAAAGAACCAATCAACCAATAAGATAATTCATTTTCGACCGGATGTGATCTTTGAACTAGGACATTCGCTGACATTCATATATAAACCAACCAACCAACCAACTAATTAATCAACCAATCAACCAAACAAACAGCCAATCAGCAAGCCAGCAAAGCAACCAACCAACTTATCAACTAGCTAAACAAACAAACAATCAATCTATCAAACAAACAATCAATAACAAAAAGATAAACAAAAAACAAAACAAAACAAAAACCGAAAAAACTAAAGGCCGTTGCAGGGAAAACAGCTATACCCCTCTTTGATCCACTGATGTAAACATCTTGATTTCAATGTCCGAGGCGTTGCTTTCGTCGAAGTCGAAATTATACAAATAGGCCAGATGGTTTAGGAGGAGATGTCGTTTAAGAAACCTTCTTTGTTTCTATTTAGAATTCCCTTCGGGGTTCCGCCCGAGGGTAATGTTTTAGCTATTTTGAAAGATTGTTAAAGATTTGTTTTTAAATATCACGTTTATTGCTATTGCATCCAGATTTGTCAAGGGATATCAATTCTTTTACCTATTCTTAAAGGTGGGCACCTCAGGAACATTACTGCCAAATCTTTAGAAATTGACCCAGTGGTTTAGGAGGTGATGGCGTTAAATGTCCTTATTTTTTTTATAGAGCATTCCGTTGCTTCGCCCCCGGAAGCCCGAGGGTAATGAATTAAGCTTTTTTGAAATATGTCAATATACTGATGTTTCATGTAAAATATCAAGGCTCTAGGCCTTCTTGGTCAGGGGGAGAAGATTTTTAAAGATTTCACTTTTGTTGCAATTGTATGAGTTTAAATCGATTTTATTTTTTTTTTTAATCTATTTTAAAAGGGGGTTTCTAATGATTTTATTTTTTAAATCTATTTTATAAGGGGGGCTTCTAATGATCATTACTGCCAAATTAGGTTGAAATTGGCCAAATAGTTTGGAAGGAGATGTTGTTTAAAGAAATTGTTGACGGACGGCGGACGGTAGACGACAGACGCCGGACTAAGGGTGATCAGAATAGTTCACATGTACACTTTGTGCTCTGGTGAGCTAAATATCCTTTTAAGATCGTCTTCTCTAAAATTCATAAGGCCTAGAGCTTTTGAATTATATACTTTTTCCCAATGAGTGCCATAGAGATAAGTTGCTTCACCAGAGATGGACAAAATCACCCTCAGTGTCCAGCTTTGTTAAAACTGTATAACACCCTATATAATTTTCTAAATAGTGAACGGGTTTACTGTCTATCAACTTCGTCGTTTACAGAATAACGCTGCTACATGCACTCATGAAGATTATTAAGTTTAGGCACTAAGAAAAACCGCATTCCAAACGCTGTTTTATTTTTGTTGTATAACAACAACATAGATTTTCATTTACTGTGTCTAAGATATACATCATTAACAGCAACCAAAATTACCAATCTAGTATCTGATGGCAAAACGTAACCTTTCATTGTGATGGATGCATGTCATACGCTTTATTTTCACGGTGATGAATGACTAACACTAGCTTATGTTGAAGGAAAATCTAAAAATAGCCAAAGAGAGTATGACGACAAGCCGTCATTATTAGAAAAAAGGTGACGATTTTTTTTATCATAAGTCTTGAAGTTTTGAAAGTTTTAAACACTATGTAAAACCGTGATAGGCTTTTAAAAATCGCGAGAGATACGGCATTATGTCACCAAATACTAGATTGGTTACAGAGATACCAGGATGCTTTTCTTCATAATCATACTATAGGAGGAATGTCTTTTGATTGTGATCTAAAACCGTTGATGGATTCTCGCCGTGGAGGAAAATTTAGATACATCACGTAACAGACATTCGAGCGAAATATCAATTTTACCTACGCTGCGAGAATTCAATGCAAGGCTTTGTATCACTACTACATCGTAGTATTCGATCTATCAAACATCATTAAATTTTTACTTTAAAAGGTAATACGAAGCTTATGATGTTTGTCTTTCTTTTAACCATAACAAGGTTATTCTTCGGTTCGGTTTTCACTGACCTAAAGAAGGCATTTGATCTTGTAGATCATAAAATTTTATTATATAAGTTAAGGTTACACAACTTCTCGATGAATTCCTTAGCAATATTTGAATCTTATTTATCTGGCAGAAAACAGTATGTTAAGAATAACAACAACTTCTCCTCTTCACGTACTATATCTTGCGGTGTCCCACAGGGTTCTATATTAGGACCGCTCCTGTTTTTAATTTACATAAATGATATGGGTTTACATATTATTGACTCAAGCTTAGACCTATATGCAGATGATTCGACACTGTATAAGTCTGGAGTAAACATTAATGAAATACAAACCAACCTACAAAATGGTTTGCAATCTATACTGTCATGGTGTTCAAATAATAAAATGCTTGTCAATCCAATTAAAACCAAGTGTATGCTTGTCGGACCAAAATATAGATTAAAAAATATTAAGCTAGATTTAAGAATAAATGACGTTAGCGTTGAAGTCGTTGAGTCTCATAAGATCTTGGGTGTACATGTTGACAAACATCTATCCTGGAACATCCATATTGACAAAACTACCTCTAAAATTAACAGTAAAATTAGTTTGCTCAAACGAATTTCGAACTATCTCACTCTAGAAATGAAGCAACTATTTTACAACTCGTATATACTTCCTCTCTTTGACTATTGCTGTACAGTTTGGTGGAAAAGTGCTAAATATAAGACCTCTAAATTATCTGTACTCCAAAATAGAACAGCTCGCGTTATTTTGGGCTCTGCGCCAAGAACACCATCTATTGAACTTTTTACTAAACTAAATTGGTTGACTTTTGAAAAACGATGTAATTATCACACTGGTGTTTTAATTTTCAAGTGTTATAACAACCTATCACCAGAATATATGAATGAGGTCATTTCATTTTGTAACAACACTAACTATAGCTTAAGATCAACTGCACATAGTGACATCACACACTTGAGATATAAGACCTTGTACAAGAAACGATCTTTCTCATACTGTAGCATGAGTGTGTGGAATGAAATCCCTATTTCAATTAGAAGTTCAACTTCGTTATCTAGCTTCAAAAACAAATTCAAACAGCATCTGCTATTAAACAAATCAAGTGACCAAGCAGAAATTATCTAAATCATTTAAGTACAGGGTGTGACTGTCCAAGAATTCAATAATGCATGTATTCTTTTAATTTGTTCACATCAAACCCATCTATTGTAATTTCATAATATGTCATCATTTTTACGTCATCGCATATTGTTACTCTTTTAGCGTGGTTATGGCGTGGTATCATTTTTTTTTATTAAATCATCACATTCACTTAATTTTCTTTCAGTGAAGGCAACATTGTAAAAAAGATTTATTTTCAAATTGTTTTATTTGAAATGATTGTCTTATTGTTTTACCTTCATAAAATAAAGACATTATTATTATTATTATTATTATTATTCTTTGCGTGACGTCATTGTTCCAGGAAATTGTCTTCATCTAATCATATCGTATTAGTTCAACATTTGCATGATACTTTTTTGTCGCGTCCGATTTGTTAACATGCAATGAATGTATCTCATACGGAAATTCGGTAGGTATAAAACTATATATAAATGTGTTATCAGTGTGGCGACTTATAACTATTTATGAATATATTATCGGTGATAAACCTATTCATCATATATGTAAATATATGAATTAATGTGATACCAGAAATAAACACATAGCACATTACATTAAAAGGAAAGACAATGAATATCATGCAAGTTCATTCTTAGTATATTAGATTGAGTGATATGATTTTAGAGGAGCAATGTCAATGTGTCAGCTGTCCTAAATGAATATAATTTTTCAACATTTTCGCAATACTCACTTTGCTTCAAATATAAAGTTTTTTTATAATTGGTCTCTAAGAGATGAATATGAAGTACAATGTATTTTTTCTATCGCTTCCTCTCCTGTCTGATATCTGTAGAACTCACATAAGTACTGTTTTCGATCAATCCCTGTCTAATTAAATACTAAGCAAATGGTTAGCACATCTAAAATTGACAACGCTTTTCGGGAAAAAAATGGAAGGTCGTGAAATAAGTAACGTTTTATAGTTCTTTT
The DNA here is from genome assembly GCA_946902895.1 of Fragum fragum. NCBI lineage: Eukaryota > Metazoa > Mollusca > Bivalvia > Cardiida > Cardiidae > Fragum > Fragum fragum. Next base: position 43,278,355 of record OX336375.1, read on the forward strand.
TTTCAAGCGACATCTCCCAGAAGATTCAGTATCACTGTTACAAATCTGCACGACACACTCCTTAATTCTGTTGAATTCATTTATAAATCTATTTGTATCCCCGATGGTCTGGGAAATCCAAAACAATGCCAAAGCCATAGCGGAAAAACAATTTTTTATGTTAGCCGCCCAATTTATACGGACCAAATCATCATGAATTTTTAGCAAAATATGCTGCTTTTGGAGAATCTTTAGTCAGGCATATGCAAATACATGTATAACACTAGTATTAGATAGGTGTGGTGTATAGAGAGTCAGCCTTCCACATTCTCCTCACTCCATATTGTTACTGACACAATATAGTAAACGATAAAAATATCTTGCTAAATTTAACACGCACTGATTCAATTTGTTGAGCATATGCATAATCCCACAGCTCACTAACATAAATCAAAGTACTGAAAAGTACTGTAAGCTAGCAAAGCTTGCAGACGACAATTTTAAGATAGTGGAATTTGGAAGGAAACATTGTGGACATTGAAGAAGTTGCTTGTTACAAGCAATTTCTTCCATGTCCACAATGTTTTCCAAAGCATTTTCTTGAGATGCTAAAAAAAGCGGAATTGAGTGGGAATGGGTTACATAGCATGCTTGTGAAAGAGTGCACTACAATTTGAATAGAGTTAGTCATGTTCTTAAAATACACCAGGACTACTTTTTATGGTGTATGCATTCAACTGATTAGTACATATTATGTAGTTAAGCCTCCAGTGGCAGTTTGCATTAGTTGAACTTTGAGATCAACTCAAAATTTTGTCTGTTAACTTAAGCTATCAAAGCTGACGCTTTGCTAGCTAAAAAGTATAGGTTCAAACATTTAGTCAAATGGGTCCAAAATATCTTTTCGGTCACTGTAGCCAAATTTACGCTGGCAGTTAAAGATAGTCATGATACATTTTGGAGTTTCGATGCCAGTGTAGATTAAACGCATGTCTATTTTAATGTAAATGCGAATAATAAACCCATGTAACGATAGTTAGAAACTGTTTCACTCTGTTTTCCCTTATAAAACTAATTTTCATTTTCTACGTAAAGGAACCCCGTTTCTAAAGACTGTGATTTTAGTGTTTTTTTTTAAATTAATCTGCATGTCCGTCTTTTGAAAAAAAAAAAAAAAAAAAAAAAAAAAAAAAAAAATCAAACAAACAAAAAAACAGTAGTATTCATTCCTTGTTGCAGTTTAATTACAGTTTCGGTGCAGATTGCAACTTCGTTAGCGTACATTTAACTTAAAATATCTGGTTCCTAAGGAGAAGATTTTCAAAGTTTTCACCAATATCTTGTATAAATCGTTGTTTTACAGTTTTCACGCGGAGGAGTCATTTAAGAAAAATATATATATGTTAGTGGACTTCTTATCCAGCCTTACCGTGTACCAACTTTACAAGGGAAATAACTCGTTATGCCCGTTGATGTTTAACTTTTTCCCACATAGTAACTTTTTTGACGCCCCTCAAGAAAAAGGCTTTGGAAAACAAAATGGACATTAAAGATTTTGTTTGTTACAAGCAATTTCTTCATTGTTCACAACGTTTTCTACCCTAAAAGGCAAATTCAACATGCACTGATTCAATTTGTTGGTCATATGCTTAACCCCACAGTTTACTACCATAAAGTAAAGCTTTAACTATTTAGTTAAACGAGTCCAAAATACCTTTTCGGTCACAGTAGAAAAATTCACGCTAGCAGTTAAAGATAGTCATTATACCTTTTTGGGGTTCTGGTGCCAGTGTAGATTAAACGCTTGTCAGTTTTAGTTTTGGTGTGAATATAAGCCCATGTAAAGATAGTTAGAATCTGTTTCACTGTTTTCCCTTATAAAACCAATAACGCGTTATGCCCGTTGATGTTTAAACCATTTCCACACAGTAACGCTTTTGACGCCCCTCAAGAAAAAAGCTTTTGAAAACAAATTGGACATTGAAGAAATTGCTTGTTACAAGCAATTTCTTCAATGTCCACAACGTTTTCTACCCTAAAAGCCAAAAGATTTATAAATTCTGCCAACTTGGAATTGTCGTCTGCTACTTCATTAAATTTGGACCAAGCTAAAATTTTGTCGTGTGGTAATGGGTTACACAAAGACAGATAGTCTCATGCACACACATTGATTGTAATATAGTTACTCAAAAATCTACCGTGTGGGGACTTTGCCACATGACGTTTTGTTTTACTCGGTTTAAGGCTTTAGAAAATCTATATATAATGAATAAGGAATATTTTGTCTTTCGGATGAGACGTTAAACCGAGGCCCCGTGTGATGATGCTATCCATCGAGCACGTTAAAGAACCAGATGGGGCTCTCAGTAGTTTCGTCCTGTATCCTTGCACTATCCCCCGTAACAACCAACTGTCTTCTGGGGGCGTCGCTCATATGGGCATGTGCTACGCTAGTGACGATAAATAAACGGAAGTACAAACAAACATAAGTAATATTATACTATAGCTGTGATACAAAACCTTTCTTTGGATAAGAGTCGAGTAGGAAAATTTGGATTCGGTCTTGTGAGATATCAGATTTTCCTAAGCCGCTAGTTTTGTAAAAGTACTGCATCACAGTATTCCAATTATCATAAACCAACGACTTTTTAATATAAAAGATAAAAAGACTAACATAATTTGTCAAAAATTAACTTTTATTTCAAACCATAACAATGCTATTCTCGGCGTGACGTAATTTCACCGGGAAAAGACACCATCGAACCATATTGGTTTAGTTCGGTAGATTTTTTTTCTCTGTCGACTCTGAGTTTGTCTGCATGCACTTAATATATCTTAAAAAGGAATTCGGTAGTTTATTACACTTTCTGTTGTAAATAAAGACAGAAAACTGATTTACGGTTGAAATTGACCTTTCGAGACTGTAAATCAAAGAAACACTCGACAAATCAAACATTCATTTAATTCGGAGGTGAAGTTTAAACTCCGACATTAGCCGACATTCATCTGAAACATTTTGGTTGGTTTTACGACTTAGACATCGTAACCACAGCTTATTCAAGCTGTAGTTACGACGTTTAGGTCGCAAACCAACCATTCTACTATATTTTGCTACATGCTACTGGCTATAATTTTGTGCAAAATAACGCCGATTCAAATCGCAGTGGAGTATCACATGGAGTCAATTGTAAGGGACAACGGAGTAAGCGGGCAGGGCCAGCGATTGGTAAGGCCTAGAAAAAAACTGTGTTTCCGCTAACGGGCTAGAAAAAAAGAAGGTATGTAGGTAGGCGAATCTTTTTTTTTTTTTATTTCTAAATTTTTGATGCGGAAAATACAGGGTAGGTAGGTAAGTCGTAATTTTTATTTTTGATTTTTTTCGACTTTCGCGCTTTCTCATTATCCGGGTTATTTATTCACTTCATAATCGGCTTGACGTTGCATCTTCCGTAAAGCGCTTGAGTAACTCAGGAAGAGTAACTCCGAACGAAGCAAACGGAAAAACGAAATGTAATAAAAACGTACATTTCGAGAATGTCATGGGTCGGACGAAAATAAGGATGGGTCGGGTATTTAAATTTTCATTTTTTTCATTTTGTCGATAAAAACAGAAGAGTCGGGGGTCAGAAACAAGGTCAGTCGGGTTAGCGGAAACACAGCATTTTTTAAGCCTAATTTGTCACCAAACTAACTCCTCTTTGAATCCTAACATATCAGGGGTGAAGAACGTACAGAAAATAAGCTGTTGTTAATACTAAAGAACTCAGTACGGAAACGGTGAAAAATATAGTATCCAAAAGCTCACTAATATCTCTCCACGTTACTAATTCGTTTTCAACAGCACTTATTTTCAGTGATTGTTTAGGTTGAATGATGTCGTTGTTTCCACTTTTTCTTTCAAACCTATGATTATCTCTCTTTAGATTTCCAATCGTGTTACGATGAGTGTTAACTTCAAAGTTCCAAATGTTGTGTTTCCTTCCATAAATTTTGCCATTTGTTACTTGTTCCAAATGTTGTTTTTTGTCTGATTTAGTAACCCATTCGCTGTGCCTGTGCTTACATTTAAAACACCCGAAAAGACTTTTCAGAAATGTGTTTTTCACCTCTTTATCCCCACGGTGATATAGTTTCATATTGAATATAATCCCAAACAGTATTAGAATATTGAGAACTATAACGGCGACGATATAGTAGCACAAAACCGCGATTTTCTTAGATGAAGTCGGAAGAGTTTGTCCAACAATCGTAAGAAAAACTGTTATCGCGAGAAGAACTGTCATACCGTAGGAGATTCTCTCCCCACTTTCTGTCGGGATACAAAAGACGAAGCCTCCTTGGAAAGAAAGAAACACAATTGGTAAAATTACATTGAGGACCACAAAGATCGGCTGTCTCTGGAACTCAAACTGTATCCCTATCCCACCTCCTCCATAAATCTTTATAACCTCCCCCTTAATCAGGCTCCACTCTCCGTGCCCTTCGTAAAAGTCTCGTCGAAAGTCTCTTGCCTCAAAAATGATATTGTCCTGATAAAAGTTGCCATATTCCACGAATTTTAGCAAGCACTTCTGTTTGTCCCAAGGGTAATGTGTGGCGTCCATCGTGCAAGTTGCCGAGAACATCTCTCCGGGGAAAAACTTTGCCTCACCGTTGGGAAAAAAGCGTATAGGCCAGTAGGACTGATCACCGATTTTCTCAATTTTTTCGACCGAGTTTACCAAGATTATAATAGGTGTCCAGAAGAACTCGTGGCTCAAGAGGAGAATGTTAACACCATTATAGTCACTTTCATTCCAACACATTCGATCGTCGGTCCATCTTAATTCTAGGGATCCAACCACTGAAATCTTCTCGAATGCAATATCGATGTCTTTAAGGGCTACGAATTCGAAGGAACATTGAATCAAAAGAGGATCTGTGTAGTTGATTTTCGGTAGCACTGATGGTGATACTACACTTTTCTTGTCAAGAACGAGTCTCTCTACATCATGTATCGTATAGTTGGCACCTTCTGATTGAAGCACAGAGATTAATGAAATTATCGAGAAGAAAGAACCGGAACACAATTTATTAATCATTTTTAACTCTGTGTCTCTTGTGCAAATTCGACGTCGTAGTCAGTTACAACAACTACAGTATTTTCAAAAGAGTAACAAACCAAGAATAGGAAAGAATGCACATAGATTAGCTAATTAATCCGTTAAAGATCGTTTAAATACATTAATCCATCTATTCATAATTATACATATATTTCTTCTCAAAAATATAGTCACTAAAAATCAAGACAAGTTCAAATTATCTCTGGAAGTGAAGTAAAAGTCCGTTCTGATATTTTAAAGATTTGTTTACTTAACGTCCTCAAATACTGAGCTATGAATACAAAGGAGGAAATCGTTATTAAAGATAAATAAACAGAGTGTCCGAGCTTTTACCATTTTAGACCATTAATAAGTGTTTTAAAATTGGGGTAATTTCATTCCATGTTTTAGACTGGATAGAATTCAAATAAGTTGCAGATAACAATTTTCAGAAGATGAACTTTTCTAACTCTTTTTCGTTTGGGGTAGAAAACAGTGTGAATAATGAAGAAATTGCTTGAATCCGTCTCATGGAATATCGAAATTCTCCTCTGCAGCTCAACGCATATACAAGATGTTTTTATCGCGATCGTAACATAATATTCCCTATGCATGATCTGAAGATGATATATCTCTAAACAAGAAACAAGAACAATTGTTAGTTTCGTCTATCAAAAACGAGCCTTCTGATTGGTCGAAAAATTTAATTCATACCTCCATGAACAAAATTTTGAGCACGAAGCCATTTTGAATGCTTCCGCACAAAATAGTTCCATACAAAAAAGTATCAAAAGTTGTAAAGTTTTGCTTTGATCGCTCCATGCTATTAAAATAATAAGAAATGAAGGGAATATTTTTTGTTTTCGTGGAGGTATGAACCGAAAAAACTAATCACACTTATGTATGAATCCGCTTCGCGTATTCATACAGTGTGATTAGTTTTTTCGGTTCATACCTCCATGAAAACAAAAAATATTCTCTTCATCTCTTAATTATTTCTGCCAGATTGGTCTCGTCCAAGGTACCCCCCTTTTATTGTTTTCACTAAATAAACGATTCAGTCGGTAAAATCAATAGCTCTAATTGCAAATGGACTATGATGTTAATATTTGCAAAATAGTGAAAATAGCATAACCTTTGATATTTTGTTTCAAAGAAAACAGGAAATTGTGATTTTAAAAAAAAATCGATTTGTTAAGGGAACAAAGGACAAGTTGATCTATACTGTATTTGGGTAGATCATTAACATAATATCAGGAGCAGCAGCAACACCGAAATAAACAACAACATCAACAAGCTTTAAGCGAGAAGGGACCTACATGTAACTGGAACTTTAAAAAAACAAATAGTTGAAAAAAGGACAAGCAGAGGTCAGCTAGAATTCTTATTTCGAAAATGCACATGTGCATCTATCTTAAGACAAAATGGATCATTGTAGGTCCAGAAGATCTGTCCAAACCGTAAACGTCTCGATCCTAGGTCCCAGTCTACAGAAGAGGGTGAACTATTCGAATTGGCCATGATCCAAATATATGATATTAGGAAAAGACAAGATTTCAGCAGATAATTGATGGTATAGAAAGAAATGTTGCATTAAATGAATGTAAAACATGATTTTGGGAACATTCCCGGGTGCGAAACTAAAAGGTCATGAGCTTTACATTGTTTGCCTGTTTCCAGTGATGCAAGAAACAGAAAGTGGTGGGGTTGTGGATTTTGGCTGGCTGCAAGCCGTTAAATTGACTGGTATGAGTTTCACGAAAAAATGTGAAAAAGGAGATGGTTACCTTATACTTTTTGGTGTAGCTGCAGACTTTGAGTAGATTTTACTTTGCAGAAAGCAAGCCTTTTATGGGCTATCTTTTCCCTTGTGGCTACAACTAGGATTTGAATTTTGCCTAAAACGGCTCATTTTTCAGTGCATTTGGCGGCCATGTCAAATATCCGTGATTGGTAAATTTCACACTGATTTCATATTTGTATTTAAATCATAGCATTTTCTTTCAAGCTTTACTCTTCATTCATGCTAGGAAATTGTTTCTCTCATTGCAGGTTCTTGTTTGAGGGACTTCAATCTGGTGGAAACGTGATCGATGTGTTTCCAACAGGGATGTTGACTATTTTACTACAGTCTGGGTCCCTAGTCAGGTTTTGCGAAATACTTTTTGCACCTTCCAGATTGTTCCTTTTTGTCTGACAGGTCTAAACCGATAACTAAACGACACGTTTGTTTTTGTTTTTTTTGTCGAAATCCAAAGATATTTCTGACGACGATTTAGTTTTCAATTTGGGTAAAAAATATTGTGAATAACTAAGAAATCGCTTGTAACAAGCGATTTCTTCGTTTTCCTCAATGTTTACCTAAGCTTTTTTTCTTACAAGCATCAAAAAGCATGATTGTGTGGCAATGGGTTAGTCGATGTTACCCCGCACCAAGAGAGAAACTTTCACATTGTCCACCGGTTAGCCTACACATTTTCACCAGCCAAGGGAGCTAACTCCATTTTACGTGCAAGGAACAAGATTGGGTTAATTTCCCTAGCTTGAGATCACACTGTATGAATACGCGAAGCGGATTCATACATTGTGTGATTAGGTTTTTCGGTTCATACCTCCATGAAAACAAAAAATATTCTCTTCATCTCTTAAATAAATTCCATAATTCATGGACTTCTCATTCAATATGTTCTATTTGTTTTGACCCATCACTCGAAAAAGAACCATCCAGGAGTTGCGAAATGCAATTATATGAAAAAGGAGTTTTGGTATAGCACAGGTCTAACGAAGTCGGTAATGATTGAGATGACGCAAACAGAAGTTTGATAAGCACGAAGTTGAAAACAAAACATAATTTCTTCACATCTTGTAATTTGATATAATTGAGGAATATGATAAAAAGATATAGTATTGTCACAAAACCAGGTATTCAATGGCTTTATCAAAATCCAAAAGAATTGTGGGAGTAGCTGTACACACTGGAATTTGGACATTAAGTCTTCTTTTAGCGTGACGCAGCAATGAATCACCAAACACTCTTTATATGCGCTAGGTCACACGAGACAAATATTTGGTAAAATTCCATTTGTCAAGAATTGTAGGAGGAATTGTACAAACAAGAATTTTGACAATAAGTTCTCTTTGTGCATGACGCAGTACTCTATCGCAAAACACTAAACAATATGAGGTAGGTAAGCGCGCCGCCGATATTCAGCAATCTAGTAACCAGTTTTTTAATCCAGAAAAGCTGGTGAATAAAAAGATAAAAACAACATAACCGTAACAGCAACAAACAAACAAACAAACAACAACAACATTAACAACAACAGTTTTAGATCTTTTATGGAATTACTTTAAGCATAAGAACACAACATTACTTTTTTTCACGCAGGTACGATTTTTCTGGGAATCAGAATTCATCGTTCTTGATAGACGAGTCTGAATGAAATTATGCAGTATTTTACAACAGCTTCGCTTACCAGTAATAAGGCTCAAAAAATGAAGCTCGAGAGCGGCATATTAGGTATATTATGTTAAAGCTGGGATCCAAAACCTCGTATAGGATTCGAGTCGCGTAGGAAAATTAACCCTTCTTGAACAATCCCTGATTTTTACTTCCCTGCGATTTTACCGTTGAGAAAACATTGTAGAAAAAGAAGTTATTTTCTGTCACATATGATGATTTCTTTCTGAATTTTATTTACTTTATAATTCCGTCTGCTAACCCTTTGAATTTGGACTAGTCTAAAATTTTGAAAAACAGTAAAGAGTCAAGGTACTTCACAAGCCCGAAGGTTAAGAATTGTCGGATTTTCCTATGTGGCGTGAATCATATACAGGTCTATGGATTAATGCTATAAAGAAGATACTTGTTTGTTCCAGTGAAATAATGAATTATCTTTCATTGAGTCAACATTAAAAGTTACATTTTCACGAGTTTGCACAGGTATAATGTGCACGCAAGCCTTCACGTCAAATGCTCTTGGCAACAACTGTCGTAGGGATTGAACTTTTTTTAGAAGGTGGTGTTCCCTTCCTATTAGTTTCCTTTAGTTAACATAAAAACAACCAAATATCAATTGACATCATTCACGTAAATAAGAGAGATTGACCCAATGCTAGACTACAAAGTATTAGACTTGTCTAAATTGAGTTCAAAGTGAAAAAAAAATAATAAGTTGAAAATATTGTCCGAAAAACCTGCCATTAGCAATTCGTCAGTTGGTTCCCAAAATATCGCAGATTTAATTGATCATTCGCGGACCCAACCCAATGACTCCTTTGGCCCCGCCCTTTGACAACGACAGGATATTCCGCTTCGATTTTAAACGGCGTTATTTGGCAAAATTTATGGCCAGTAGCATGTTACTGCTGGTTTGGTTGGCGACCTAAACGTCGTAACTACAGCTTGAATAAGCTGTAGTTACGACGGTTTAATTGCCAAACAACAAAAATATTTCGACAAAATGGCTACCAATGGCGTTTAATGAACGGTTAAAGTGGTAGTTTACCCTCGTCATGCTGAACCCGAAATATTTATATTTTGGCAGCTAGGAGATCGAGACGAAAATCAGCCTGCACATGTGTGCAGTCAGGTCTTTCACTTGACCTCCAGCTTGTGATTTTAAAGCTAGATTTGTTTTTAAGATATTTTTTTTCAAAATTACTATTAACCGACAATTATTGCTTTCTTTACTTTCTGCCCTTTGATTTTAATGCAGTTTTGAAGAGGATTTTAATCAGTCTGACATAGGTTAAAAATAATTGAAACTTGACATTTGGAAATATCCTAGGTTATCATAAATTGATAAGGAATATTTTGTACTCTAGTACCTTGTTTTGAATACACGCCGCTTCATCCATTACCAGACGGCAAAACTTTAGACTGGTCCAAATGGAAAGAAGATGCAGACGACAATTCAAAGTGATTGGAATTTTGGATTTTTTCAACTTTCTGGGTAGAAAACATTGTGAAAAATGAAGAAATTGCTTGTAACAAGCAATGATGTGAAAAATGAAGAAATTGCTTGTAACAAGCAATTTCTTCATTTTTCTCAATGTTTTCTAATTTTTTTTCTTGGGGGCGTCGAAAAGCGTCCCACAGTGGGAATGGGTTAAGAAAACTGGGATATTTCACAAGAACGAAGGAAATTCCGTAGGAATATAATAAAGAAAGGTTTGTAATCTCGGGCCCTGAGCCAAAAATATGGTTCGATTTATTTAAGAGATGAAGAGAATATTTTTTTGTTTTCATGGAGGTATGAACCGACAACATTAATCACACTGTACGAATGCACGAATATTTTCTTCATTTTTTAATAATTTAATAGCATCGAGCGGAGAATGCAAAAAACGTTACAAATTTTGATACCTTTTTGAATGGGACTATTTTGTACGGAAGCATACAAAATCCCTGCGCGCTCAAAATTTTGTTCATGGAGCTATGAATATTTTTTTTTCTACCAATCAGAACGCCCGTTTAAGATAGACAAAACTAAGCATGCAGCATATCGTTGGACCAGGTTAAAAATTACTCGTTTGCAGCATATGCTATAAACAAAATAGTACACAAGGTGATTGCAACAAAAGTTATTACAAAAAATATCCAGTCTAGAGAATGGCTAACATCTGTCCATGCTACAACGTTTCTAATAGAATCATTTTTTAAATTCATCCGGTCTACTGAAAATCCTCCGTTTGCGTATAAATGAACAGGAATCTCGTCGATTCTGCTTTCGGTTTTTCCTACAGAGTTTTCGAGAGAATGCTTCCTCCGATCTCTTTCCGATAGTTCTGTCTGATATCGTTGAGATGATTTTGTCCGCCTCTGCGATGACCTGCATAGCGACAAGCGTCCAAGCCACGCCCAGAAGGCGGGGATATCGCTGTCGGGTGTGTGATAAAACATCCTCAAGCTGACAGTTAGCATCAAAATGATGACAATACTTATTATTAACACAGCCATTAAATAGTAGCTGAGGTATGGGATTGAGCGTGCAGACTTTGGCATATTGTCTCCAATAATTGTAAGAAAGACCGCGATCGCGAGAAGCACTGTTATGCTGTAGGAAATCCTTTCACCCATGCTGGTTGGCATGAGGAATACCAACGTGTTCAAATAACTCATGAATATAATCGGCAACAGTACATTGACTACCAGAAAATCTGGTTTCCGTTTTAGTTTTAATGAAAAACTTATTGTAATGTTGTCTTCCTTTAAGAATACTCTTGATCCTAGTAATTCCCAAGTGCCATGTTCACTATATCCTTCCGTATAAACCTGATCCGTTCGGGGTACCAGCTGAATCTCTTGTGGAAAATGTCCATAGACTTGAAATTCCAACGCACATTCTTGCTTATCCCAAGGATAGTGAATAAGATTTGGTACACAAACAGCAGTTAAAACGTTTCCTGGGTAATAAATAGCATCTCCATTTGCCAGAAAACGCAAGGGCCAATACTCGTCGTCTCCGATCTTCTTGTATTCCTCAAATGCGTTCGTCAGTATTATAGTAGGTGTCCAGAAGATATCGTGTCTTGTGATAAAACTGGTAAGATTTCCGTACTGTAGTGGATTCCAGATCATGCGATCATCACTCCAGCCCATGAATATTGTACCAATGACTGAAAATTCCTCAGAAACCTCGTTGAATTCTCGAATAGCTCTGATCTCAAATGCCAACGAAAGATTCAAAGGTTGGGACTGGTCACTTGTCGGTAAAACATAGAGACTGTAATTGATTTGCTTGTCCTTTATCAGCCGTTCTATGTCCTGACGAAGAACCCCTTTAGTCCCTGATACAAGTAGTACAAGTAGAAATACCGTGAGAACTTGTTTCAATATAACTTTGAGTGTACATCTAAATTGGGGCATCTTGCTTCATTGAGAATTGTCTGAAATGATATGAAACAAGGTAATAGAAATCATAGCCTAGATGAAAGATCTTATTGACGTTTTGGGTGAATTTCAAAATCATATAATTTTACTTGCAAACGAACTTGCAATTAGTCGATGCAGTTTACTAGTACTCAACCCATTACCAGACGACAAAAATTGAGACTGGTCCAAATTGAAGAGTTGAAAAGTTGCAGAATTTAAGAGATTATATAATTCTTTCAACTTCCTGGGTAAAAAGAATATTGAGGAAAATGAAAAAAATGCTCGTTGTGAGCAATTCCTTCATTTTCCAAAATGTTTTCTCAATTGTTTTTTTTTTCTTTTTCTTTTTTTTTCTCTTGAAGTGTGCCAAAAGCGACATTGTGTAGGAATGGATTAACAAGGACATATTGTTTTAATTTCAATAAAGGATAATCAACTGATATTCGATATATGGAAAATAGGACGCATTGTTAAGCGACCAAGGACTGAGAACGTGTTTTTTTACTATTAAAACGCATCCGAATAGAATAAATTCCATTACAAAAAAAAAAAAAAAAGAACCGAAACAAAAACAAAACAAACAAAAAACAAAACAAAAACAGCTGATTATTTCATTTGTCATATACCTTATATCGTCCTTAGTCAAAGCTCTAAAATTATTAATTCACTAATGTATTTTCCTTCACCAATAAGTTAAAGCATCACCAATTTATCATAATTGTTCAAGTTGGAATGTATTTTCGAAAAGGATTCATTACTTTCAGGGTGAAAAGCTCTGAATATTGAGGAAAAGGAAGAAATTGCTTGTAACAATAAATTTTCCTATTTTCAACAATATTTACTGATCTGAAAACAACAGCATCAATACATAAATTACAACAAACAAAATTTAAAGTTGAAATAGTCCTCTGTATTTTCTTTCAATTCGGACCAGTTAAAATTTTTGATGACTGGTAACGGGTTACGTAGAGATTCTACATTAATGTAACACAATTACATGAATGTCATTGAAGTGGCTAGGGATAAATGTCTTTGAAATGGCTGGGGATAAATGTCATTGAAGTGGCTAGGGCTAATGTCATTGAAATGGCTTGGGATGAATGTCATTGAACAGGCTAGTGATAAATGTCTTTGAAATGACTTGGGATAAATGTCATTGAAGTGGCTAGGGCTTATGTCATTGAAATGGCTGGGGATAAATGTCATTGAAGTGGCTAGGGATAAATGTTAATGAAGTGGCTAGGTATAAATGTTATTGAAGTGGCTAGGGATAAATGTTATTGAAGTGGCTGGGGATAAATGTCATTGAAGTGGCTAGTGATAAATGTCTTTGAAATGACTTGGGATAAATGTCATTGAAGTGGCTAGGGCTTATGTCATTGAAATGGCTGGGGATAAATGTCATTGAAATGGCTTGGGATGAATGTCATTGAACAGGCTAGGGATAAATGTTATTGAAGTGGATAGTGATAAATGTCATTGAAGTGGCTGGGGATAAATGTCATTGAAGTGGCTAGGGATAAATGTCATTGAACAGGCTAGGGATAAATGTCATTGAAGTGGCTAGGGATGAATGTCATTGAACAGGCTGGGGATAAATGTCATTGAAGTGGCTAGGGATAAATGTCATTGAAGTGGCTAGGGATAAATGTTATTGAAGTGGCTGGGGATAAATGACATTGAAGTGGCTAGGGATAAATGTCATTGAAGTGGCTGGGGATAATTGTCATTGAAGTGGCTAGGGATAAATGTCATTGAAGTGGCTGGGGATAAATGTCATTGAAGTGGTTGGGGATAAATGTCATTGAAGTGGCTAGGGATAAATGTCATTGAAGTGGATAGGGATAAATGTTATTGAAGTGGTAAGGCTAAATGTGATTGAAGTGGCTGGCCTAAGTGACATTTAAGAGGTAAGGCTAAATGTGATTGAAGTGGTATGGGCTAAATGTCATTGAAGAGGCGGGGCTAAATGTCACTGAAGTGGTGGGGCTTTACGTCACTTAAGTGGTTGGGCCCAATGTCATTGAAGTGGCGGGGCTAAATGTCACTGAAGTGGTTGGGGTTAGTGTCGTTGAAATTTGTTGAGGCTAAATGTCATAAAATTTGTTGGGGCTAAATGTCATCGAAGTGGGAGGGGCTAAATGTCATTGAATTTGTTGGGGCTAAGTGTCATTGTAGTGGCTCGGGCTTAATTTCATTGAAGGACCTGGGCTAAATGTCATCGAAGTGGGAGGGGCTAAATGTCATTGAATTTGTTGGGGCTAACTGTCATTGAAGTGGCTCGGGCAAAATTTCATTGAAGCATCTGGGCGAAATGTCATCGAAGTGGGAGGGGCTAAATGTAATTTAAGTGGTTGGGGCTGAATATCATTTAAGTGGTTGGGACTAAATATCATTTAAGTGGTTGATGCTAAATCACATTTAAGTTTTGGGGGCTAAAGTCATTGAAGTAGTTCGGGCAAAATGTCATTGAAGTGGTTTGGACTAAAAGTCACTGAAATTGCTTGGGCTAAATGTCACTGAATAGGCTAGGCTTAATGTCATTGAAGTGGTACGGGCTTAAGTCATTGAAGTGGTTGGCGCAAAATTTCATTGAAGTTGTTGGGACTAAATGCCACTTAAGTGGCTGAGTTAAGTGACACTGAACTGACAGGACTGAATATCACTGAAGTGGTTGGGCTTAGTGACACTGAAGTTGCTAGGCTAAGTGTCATTGAAGTGGCTATGGCTAAGTGTCACTGAAATGGATCAACATTCTGGATGCTTCGGGGCGATAATTCAAAACCTAATAAACGAATGCAGTATCACAGGAGATCTCATAGGTCATCCTCTTGGAACAAAGTTATGTGAGTACCGTACTTTTACGTTTACCCGCACATTCGTTTATTTGTAAAACTTATAAAGTAAGGCGGCGTTGGGTACACGCAAATCATTTATTTATACGGCTTTTGCCGGGGTATTTGATGATTTATTCCAGGCTCGGGAAAAAATGTCACCTGAGCCGCTACTGAGGGTTGACATCGTTTTGTCCAACCCGGATTAAATCGTCATATACCCAAGAAAGAAAATGTATTCCGAAGTTAGGAACTAAGTTTTCATTGTGTTAAAGGGCTTCCATAGTTATGAATTTCAACCAACAAACCTAAGGCGCCTCTTATCAAAGATTTTGACGTAATGTATTCCACGAAATAGGTTAACAGTCTTGAGAAAGAGAAAGCGTTGACTAACATGATAGAAATCATTTTTATTTGTGTTGAAATATTAAGTGTACTTCACGAATAAATCAAACTCAGTTGACAAAACCATAAGTGTATTTATAAGATTAATGTTGCTGAAGAGTCACATTTGAGACCATCACTCCCTGAAGTTCATAGCCATACACTCGATGGACTAGTGAGAGGCCTGGGATTAAATCCAAGCAGAGAGGGTCTTACTATTGTGATTGGCCGCAGACATAACCAAGAGGTAGAGCGTAGGACTCCTCCTCATGGGGTCGCGGGTTCGATCCCCGGTCGCGGCGAATATCCTTTCCGACATTTGTTTCTCACCAAGTCGTAAACATATGTGGGATGAGCAGTTGGAGGCTCGAAAAGGATGTAGTGATAGTACTGGTGTGAGAAATACCAGTAATGCATGGTTAGGTATGATATGACTAAAATAACGTTGCAAGTGACGCAAAACACCATTCAATCAATCAATCAATCAGAACAATTGTTACTATCAGCTATAGTTTTGCAATATAAAGATAATTAAGATTAAAAAATACAGTTTGGCAGAATTATGACAGCGATCCTCTGTAATATGCAAATTCTATTTGTAAACAACAACAACAACAACAGGTTGGCTGTAATATTTGGACATTTAATTGACCAATCGCGTCTGTCAATCAAAATATCAGTTGACCAATTAAATCATTCATTTAGACGGCACGTTCAACTCCAACATTTACCGTCATTTGATAAATCATTTTTGTTGTCTTGGCGACGTCGTAACTACAGTTTGAATAAGCCGTAATTAAGACGTTTATGTCACCAACCAAACAATCTATTTATTTTCAATGTACTACTGGTAATAATTTTTGAAAAAAAAGCCGTTAAAATCTAAGCGGAACTTCCTGTCGGAGTCAATGGGCGGGACCAAAGGAGTCAGTTGGCGGGACCAAAGGAGTCAGTGGGTGGGTCTAGCTATTGGTCAATCACCACGTTTATACACACTCATTTAACCCTTTCCTGTTTTGTTTTTTTTTTAAATTTAGACCCGTCCAAATTGAAAGAGGTTGCAGACGACAATGAAAACTGGGTGCAATTTAAAATGAAACCATCCTTTGTGGTAGAAAAAATGTGGGAAAAGCAGAAATTGCTTGTAACAAGCAATTTCTTCTTTTCCACAATGTTTTCTCAAGTATGAAATCACAAAGACGTAAAATCCCGTGTAAGAACAGGACAGGGTTGAAACGCACAACACGAAAAGGATACTACTCAAATGGCGCCCATTGCTTTATATATACAAAACTTAATGGACATATCAACGATAATTCGCTTTATAGTTTGAAAACTCAGTTTTGCTAATGAAGAAGCGTTGGTCGACTGACCGCCATTAAAAAATGTGGTCATATCACCGGCGAGGCTCCTAAGGGAAATTGCGTGTCGCCATTCAGTGTCTGTCATATCACTTTAAATCATGTGTTTATTAACCAATCGTATTGCGACAAATTTCCTTGTAATTATCAAAAGTTTAAGAAATAATCCGCGCTGTATACGAGCGCGGTGTCCATTTATTGGGTATAATTTTACAGTGCAACATCGTTTAGTAAGGCGTATATGCGCGAGACCTCACTTTAAGCCTTATTCCCTGCGCAATCCCTCATTTTTTAAGTACCTGTGATTTTAAGTATGAGAAAATATTGTTGGAAAAGAAGATATTGCTTTTAACAACCTTTTTTTTTCATTCTAACAACATTTTCTAATCTGTATGTTGGTTTCTTTTCAAATTACACTCACCTTTGTCGTCTACAACTTCTTTTAAATTGGACCAGTCTAAAAAAAGAATCTTTACATGCCGTCAATGGCGGAGGTCTTTATTTCTCAGACATGCCTAAGATCAGAGAAAACCGTGCTGAAGGACGCGAATTTATCTTCGTAGGATATAATGACTCACAGACCGTACTGCATTGAAGAAAGGGACAGGTTTTGCGAGCAACAAACTATTTTTGAGTCGCTGAAGCTGAAAGCTTCGGAAGCGACTCATTGCTATCGCACGATAACTCTTACACAAAGTCCCGAACCAATTTCCACCCCTGAATGCCTATGTTATAACTCTGCCATTGTATCTTGATGTGATTAATAAGAACAATCAAGATACAGTTAGAAGATTGATGTTTGTATATTTAACAGTTTTGAATCAAAACAATCGTTAACTTTGTCAAATTTATGGTTTTAAACTCGAACTAATTATAGCGCGGAAAAAGCCAAAGTACGTACTAAAATTGAGGTCGACAGTTCTTATGAAATGACCATACTTCCCTATGTATTTTGCATAACGTCATAATCGTTTTGCATTTTCAAATAAAATAGATGTTAAATTTCATTTTAAATCAAAATTGAATGCGTAAACCATTTCTGTTCATCATTTCGAGGAGGTAAAATAAATCATCCGCGTAGTTAGAGACTGTGTTACTATTTACCCCTAGACCGGTACCGCCGTCGACTTTAACCGGCTTTATTACAGTCGACAGTGGTACCAGTCTATATTTACCCCGGGACACCAAAACGGCCCGAAGTCAAAATAACTCAATGTCAAAGAAGCCCGTAATTTTGTCGTAATGACCCGAAAGTGATTGTCAAAACGGATCAAAAGGAAAATTCAAAAAGTAGATCTTGAAAAATTATCCATATATTAACTTTTATGAAGAATTTCTGATTTTGGACCCAATGCAAATACAAGTTTGGGCCGTTTGGCTGTCGGTCGTTTTGACTGTAAACCAGGACACCCTGAGATGCCTGTCATGATATTTTCATATAATTAGTTATACATAAGAAAATCTTAATAACATTGAATTTAACCTTCGACTCCATTTAAGATTAGCGTTACTCGTGTTAAAAAATATAGAAATCTTAAAATCCATGTCCATTCTGGCATCTTTTTTTATTTTTTTTTAATTCTATCTTTTATTTGAATTGAGAATGTTTATTACTTAATCTAACCGTATTTCCTGTTTACAAATGAGTAGGACATTCACGGGTCATAAATGGGAAAAAAACCGTCCCGGATTGATGTTATCAATCTTAACAATTCTTTTACCCCTGGGCTCATAGAGTTACCATGACCGTTGTAAGCAAACCGAGGGAGTCCCGGGGTAACGAATACGTTCTTTATGTGAGAAATTTAGATAGCCAGTTTGACTTAATTTTTCCGTAAGTAAAATAGAAAGAATCTCAAGGTACTAAAGGCGTTGTCTTCGGGTGAGAAAAAAAACAACAACAAAAACCGACGAAAGTTGTAAGCATTTGTAAAGCTTCAAGGGAATTACTTTGGGAGTGATTGATATTGATTGCACAGAATAGGGGCAATGAATCCAGTTGTGAATAGTTTAATTTCAAAGTATCGGAGAAAATTCAGATACGAAATGATCGCTTGGTATACATATATATGAAATCTATAGGTATTAGTTTATTTTGCGGAGCTTGATATGGCATCGTCGTTGCTTTGAGCGTACATTTTAAATGAATGAAAAAATATATGTATAGCGAGAAAAGAAAACAAACCAAACTTATGCTTAATTGTCCAAGTACCGGGTTTATAATTAAAAAATGGTAAGTAAGTTCACAAGGTTGTGAAAATCATCTTGAATGAAACAATCTAGGCCACATTAAATAAATGTTTGATAAAACAAACAATTGTCGCTGTCATGCTTTCAATTTGAACAAAAGCAATTAGAACTAATATTTCCGTCGCAATAAAGCCGAAAGAGTCCCGAGGTAGTGTACACGTTCAATACAGCGAAAAGATAAATAGCTATGGCAACATTGAGTAAATATTGCCGTCAGAATGAAGCAGAAAGAGTCCTGAGGTACCTGTGTTCCCATGTGATTTAAGAAACGAAGCGATCGACGGAAAATGGAATAAGTGACCAATCGTCATTGGATTTACTCACTGATATTAGATTGTATGATAAGATGAGACACCATATGAAACACGTTTGTCTTTTCTTGACACTGATTCTCTTATCCTAATAAAATTGGAGAAAGAGTTAAGCATTCGTATAAGAATAGAAAAGTTATTTCCACTATTTTTCTTTTCCGCTCAATGTTCTTTGGGGGCGAAATTGTTACAGTGTTTTCTGCTTTTATTTTGGCTTCTAATGCATGACAAAGATGCTCTCAGACTTCACATATATCAATTTCTTTACAAAACATAGGAATTCCTTTCTTGTACAAATATGACTTATTACACTGGGACTTATATTCATATTCGATTATCAGTCCACCGGGTTGATCTATGACGATGTGTAGAGTGGAAAAATTCCATAAACTTCCATTTATAATTGACTAATTAAGAGCGCAACAATATCTTGTCAAACTGTAGGTATGACGTATTTGATAGAAATCTGAAGATGTAATAGACTATTTATGGATCTGAATGCATCTTCTTATTCTTAAGAATTGAATAAAATGATATTAAGGTGCCGGAGCATTACAATAAATATTCATAAATGTTTATATATGAAAATACTACGGGAATTCAAGGATATATTTTCAAGAATATATTTTCTTGCTTATGGGGAGTCCGAGCGTATGTGAAATTGTCAAAGAAAGTCAATATGCACTTTATACTAAAATTACCGTCATTGCTTATCTTTTACTATATTAAAGTCAAATTGCCCAGGATGCTCATGGATCTTCTGAAATCATAATTATAATATATGCAAACTGAATCTGTCTCTGTTTACTCGATATGCAATTAAAATAATTTTGACCTTCGGATATCTCTTTTAAATTTATCCCGGTTCAGTCAAACATTATTTAAAGTACTCATCCGTCCGGGGTATGGTTATATACACAGTCAATATCTCTGATTTTTTTAAATTCAAATCACTTAGATTATCCCGCTGGTGCAATCACAAATTGTTCCAATGAATTATGAGTCCCGGATGAGAGATGAAACCAATTCCCGGGGTACACGATGTGGCTAGACAACGTATTAAATACAGATCCAGTGTTATAACTTGGTAATATTGAAAAGGTCTTTCATAATTAAAGCAGTAAGGTTGTGGAATGTTTCTTCTTTTAAAATGACTTTTCTTAAAACTCCTGAACAAAATCTAGTTCCGGGACATGTAGTGTACTTAACTGTTAAACTGGTCAGGCGGACGGACACCGGTAATTTAATTTGTCCAAATATATTTAAAATTTGCATTACATAAAGGGTACTTTCGTTCATCTATCGTCGCTACCGTGGTTGTAAATCAACGTCACACGGGGTCTCAATTTAACGTCTTACCCAAAAGACAATCAGTTTGCTGGTTTGGTCAAGCAAGGGCTCGAGCCCATTATGGTGCGGTTAGAAGTCAAGTGCTCTACCAAATGAGCTTATCGGCTGTCATATGCTTCATAAAGAATTTATAAAGCATCTGTATATAGCTGCTTGATGATTCCACAAGTTTGAAAGTTCATCGAATAATGTATAATTGTCGAAAATCAATATGCGGAAAGGCCGTTATAGGCATGTTTCAAAGTAGCATACAGTTTAATGAAAAAGCTTTATCAACACTTATCATATTTTTTATTTATTCGTATTCTGTAAATCAATAGCGTTACAAGCATTATTGTAATGACGAAAAAAAAAAAAAAAAAAAAAAAAGAATTCGATTTTTCATACGTAGGTTTTAATTTCTGCAACAACAAAATTTAATTACATCATAAAAATATGAATAGAAGTTCGGAAACTTTAATTGTGTATCGTTACAAACATTTATTTTATACATATATATTCAAGCATGTGAAGAACAATTGGGCTTTGTTTGGCGATCTTGGGGCTGCTTTGGCGATTTATGGGCCGGTTTAACGCTTTTTAATGGAGAGGCCGGTTTGACTTTATTGGGCCTGTTTGGCCAGGGGCCGGTTTCACGATGGGCCGGTTTGACTGTAATGCTAATTACGGACAGCACCCATATAAATCAAAATGAAATTTTGAGAATAACAGGGGAGTTATTTATTATAATTCCCTACATTCAACTTAATATGTGGCAATAATTCTATATATCAGATGTCCGGGGGTTTCCCGCGGTAAATAACAATCCGTTTGGGCGAACATTGGATGGTCGACGACAACAACAAGAATGGAGGCGATTTCAAGTTCATCTTGTACTTTCGATATTTTATCGACGTTTATTCATTTTAATAGTCTTGAAATGATGTTTCTTCAATCGAGAAATAATAAGAAAAATATCATAGAACAAACACCTATATGAATAGCTGTCTTAACGATTAGCGAGGCTACTGCCTTTGAAAACGGAGCCGTCGTTTCCAGTGCATCAAGTTTAGATTGTCATCGGCGTTGAAAAAGGTCAGTGAATACCGGAATCACACACACATAAAAGTAATAACACACACACAAAAAATGCTTTTTGTTTCTTTCAAAGACAAACAATAATATTTATCAAGTTGTCTTATTCTTTACAAGAGCAACTTCTTTGATTGTTTATAACTTTTTAACTCGGCACCCAGGACCCTTCAGGAACCACCAGCAAACATGTTCAGGACTTCTTAACTTTACCCATGTGATGTGCAGATCTTGTAGCCTATTCAGGACTTCTTAATTTTACCCATGTGATGTGACGATCTTGTAGCCTATGTAAGAATATTTGTTGGTGTGAAATTGTCAAGAGTCTGAAAACAAGCCATTCCATTAAAATTGGTCAACAATTTTGGAAATTCTATAGGTGTGAATTATGAGGGGTAAAATATGTGTGCTAGTTGTTCTTATTGAATTACTTTGGACGCATAAAATATTCTTCTTAGAAAGGGATTTATTCATCTGAATCTGACAAATAATGATTGACAAACATTTCTCAAACAATCGCAACAAATATTGCAAAATTGACTGACCACGAATACTCTGTTCATACAACACCTGGCTAAAAATAGAATGAAAGAGAGATGACAGATAGTAAATAAAAGACTCTACAGAACAAGAACTTATGTTTTAGCCCTCCACATTTTCCAAGAGAAAGCAATATCCCAGAGATATTTACTGCTTTTATGCCACATAAAAAGACATTTTATGCTTTGAAATCTAGAAATGTTATTCATCTTTCTAAACACAAATCAGATGAATAAATTATATGCATAGAACCTACAGTATGAAATGAAGTAAAGTGCAAGAAATGAAAGTCTTTTTCAACATGCTTGCATGCACTCTAGAGGTCACATTCTAAGCTCAAACCATTAACAATTTTCTTCATGGGAAGTCATAGCCATGCTACTGATCATGTGGGTATATTCAGGACCTGGGTATGCCCTTTTGCAAGGCATTCAGTCACAACATAGTACTAGAGATACTGAGCAAGTACATGATTAATTGATCAAATGAAGTTTAACGCAACTCAATTTAACAGTATTATAGTCATATCACAGCAGCTGGCGCCTTAGAATCCTGGTATTTCTGAAACCGGTACAACCACCACATTCTCTGAGTCTCAAGCTGCTCATCCCACAAAGGTTTATGGCTATCCACACCTTGGTGGGCTAACATATGTCGGGCAGGAAGTTTGTTGTGGCCGAGGGTTAAACCCTGGACCCCATGACTAGGAGTCCTATGTACTACCACTGTGGTATGACCATGGCTGAAGTACATGAATAGGTGAATTTGGCCGTGATATAACTGAAATGTTGTTCTTTGAACTGTGTTATACCACCATTTAATCAAATGAAAAAAGGCCTAGCTTCATTAACAAAATTTACATGATTTAATCTGCTTTATGCATGAAATTAATCTCAAGTGATCAAAGGCCAACAGCCTGAGGTTAATGCTCAATAGCCAATACAAAACAATTTGTCTCTTATGGCGACTCTCAGGCCCTTCAGGGCTTTGATTTTATTTTCCTTACCCGACCTATTCTGAAATTATTTATAGAAGGGTCTGTGGTTACTTATTTTAACCCTTTCCTACTTTATTTCCTTTATTTTAGACCCATCCAAATTCAAAGGATTTGCAGACGAAAATTTAAAGTTGATTTTATTTGAAAAAATAACCATTTAGTAGGGTAGAAAATATTGTAGAAAAAGAAGAAATTGCTTGTTCCAAGCAATTTCTTCTTTTTTCCACAATGTTTTCTCAATTATAAAACCACAGGGTCGTAAAAACCAGGGATTAACCAGGAAAGGGTTAAGTCACCAAATCAACAAAAATATATAATATCGGAGGGCAACTTTCGCTTTCGGTCCAAATCAGTGATTTGATTGGTCGATTGACTTTTAGACTAACAGAAGCAATTATGAGAAAACTTTTGGTGTATTGTTGTATGAATTGTATGCGTTTTTAGCTTGCAAAGCGTCAGCTTTGATAGCTTAAGTTAACAAACAAAAAATTGAGGTCGTCTCTGAGTTCAACGACAGCAATCTACCACTGGAGGCTTAACATCTAAATCCACTGAATGTCTTCGCCAACAAAGTAGTTCTGATGTGTATACTCGAGCATATTGTGTTCAAAATATATATACAACCCATTCCCATTCAATCCCCCTTTTTGGGAATCTATAAAAAACGGGCTTTAGAAAACATTGTGGACAATGAAGAAATTGCTTGTATCAAGCAATTTCTTCAGTGTCCACAATGTTTTCTCCACTTTAAACTTGCAAAGTAGATTACAAACCAAAACAATGCTTTGCTAGCTTACAGTACTTTCAGAACTTTGGTTTCGACTGGGAGAGTCATTTGTTTTGGTAATCAGCTATCCCTTTGTTTTCGTGGAAATAAATGTACACCAATTGCACCCATTATTGAATACCGTGTCTTATATTACACATCTCTCGGTACATCGTCTTTGGCGTGCAAAACGTCGTAAGTACAGCTTGATTCAAGCTGTAGTTGCGTTCTTTTAGCACGCCAATGACGACAAGGTTTCGTATAGGGTATCAGGAATATATTATATTTCCTTAAATGTAAATTGGAAATATGCTTCTGAATGAATCAACCTTGTTATATTACAAAACTCTTTTGACTTCCGCCTATAGTACAGGTGAAGACCAGGAAGTATACCGTATTCAGGGCGACAGAAATATCGTAAATACAGCTTGGATCAAGCTGTATTCGCGATATATCGGTCTCCCCGACCACGGTATACTTCCTGGTTTCAAGCTGTATTTACGATATTTCGGTCGCCTTGAACACGGTATACTTCCTGGTTTTTGACCTGCACAAGGCGGAGGTCAAGATACTTTTTTAATATAATGTTCATACACATACGAGCTGTATTTATAAAAACATCGTAGAGCTTGGACCGACAACCCCCCCCCCCCACACACACACACACAAAAAATCGAAACACCGTAAAATCTCGTTTGGGTTAAAACGATTTTCTATTTTATTCAAGTTTTATTTACCCAACAACTTGAATTCAATTTTATTTCTAGAAATGTTTCGCAACACCTCACCCCATTGTGATTTTATCCGAAATATTGCAGAAAGTTCAACTAGTTAAGGATTTAGCAACGAAAAGTCACTACAAAATGTCATCATGTCCATTTAGCCAGTCGTTCATAAAATCGTTGCTATTTGAAAAAATAGAAAATAAAAAAAAAAAGAAAAAAAAGAAAGGCATGTACAAACGTCAGTCTTACTTACCTTAAACTGTTATGTTATGCAGATTAAAATTTAAATCTCGGAAAGTGCTGTGTTAAATGGGAAAGGGTTAAGCTTCCAACTCTTTTGAAAGGAAACTTGGTTAATTGGTTTGGAAATGTATTTCTTTGAAGTAGTTTAGCCTAACGGTCCTTAATTTTGTAAAATAAGTACATTTCCAAACCAATTAACCAAGTTTCCTTTCAAAAGAGTTGGAAGCTTAACCCTTTCACATAAAAAAGAAAATAAGAAAAAAAATAGACTGGTCCAATTTGAGATACGATAAAGAAAGATAAGTGTAATTTGAAATGAAACCATCCTATGTGTTAGAACATATTGTGAGAAAATAAGAGATTGCTTATTACCAGCAATTTCTTCTTTTATCACAATAATTTCTCAAGTATAAAATCACATCGACGTAGAAAATAGGGATTGTACTAGAAAAGTTTAACGCAGGGAAAGGGGGGAGGGGCAAAAAAGACGAATGTTTCTTCATTATCTATTCCGCTAAGAACGGTATCATATTCAGTCCTTGTCGCAAAATAAGACAACAAGATTTACAAACGAACAAATAGCAGTAATATTTACCTGAAAATGCGTTAAATAGTCCGTAATCGTTAATCAGTTGTATGAACAAACAATTGCAAAATACAAAAGGAACATACAAAACAGATAAATGCATTTATAACTAAGAACAATTAGAATTACTAAGTTATAGATTTAAGAGATCAGATATCCTCGAGTTAAGTCATTAAGCGTCAATCATACCGAATGGCACAACTACATTTTGATTAACTAAATTACACACTCAAATAAAATCACTTCAATAAAAGAAAGAAAACATGAAACCTTTTATTTAGATTCACAGATCGCTTGCCCTGCCAATAGCGAGTTCGATTTAGATATAATTGATTGATTGAATGGGGTTTAAAGCCACTTTTAACAGTATTTCATTTATACCGCCGCGGCTGGAGTACTTAACAATGGATTCCTGGTATTCCTCACACTAGTGCTTCCACTACATCATTTCCTAGCCTTCAGCTGCTATCCCACATAGGTTTACGATTATCTACTCATTGGTGAGAGAAAAAAGTCGGAAAGGATATGTGCCGCCGCAAGGATCGAAGCCATGACATCCCATGATTGTACTGAGACATAAAACGGGATTATTGATCAGTCACACATAATAAAAATTAAGCTGGTTGGTTGGCGACTTAACGTCGTAATTACAGCTTATTCAATCAGTGGTAATGACGTTTTAGTCGCAAAACCAACAAAAATGTGTAGTTCAACTATTGTGATTCGGAATGAAATCTCTTTCAGGATGGAGGAATTTCGTTTCAATCATAGGGCTGGAGGCACTAGTTGTTGGTCAAAGTTGAGCATATGCGTGACATTTCCAACAATTTCGCACGTGCGTGACTCGCACACATTGAGCATCCTGGACAGCCATTCGGGGCAATTAGAATATTCGCTGAATGTTTAAAGAAGCTTTGGGTCAGTATCTATCTACAGAGCGCAGAGTGAAGACTCTGATCAGAATGTGCGGTTGCACAGGCTGATCTGAGTCTTTACTTGGCGCACATGTGTAATGGTTGGAAATGTCTCGCACGCGCTCATTTCCTTTCAAAATTTAATCTCATAAACAAATCGAAAGCGATAATTGGGTGATGTAGACTATGAGAAAGGAGATCTGTGAAGGCAGATCTTTGTCAATTGCTATTGCAAAACAGATATAAATTCTGATTCAGGGGTTAGCATAACTAGGTTTAACATTCATTGCAGTCAAATCTGTTCAATTAGCCACTTGAAATAGTTTGTTTGTTTTAATGGGGTTTTACGCCGCTTTCAACAATCTTTCAGTTATATCGCCGCGACTGGAGCACCAAACAATGGAATCCTGGTATATTCACACCAGTACTACCATTACATCCTTTCCTAGCCTCCAGCTGCTATCCCATATAGATCTACGATTATCGACCCATTGGTGAGAGACAAATTGTCGGAAAGGATGAGTGCCGCCGTCGGGGATCGAACCCGGGACCCCTTGATTGACAGTCCGACGCACTACCAACTGCGCTATGACGGCGGCTCCACTTGAAATAGAGATTAATCTTCCACAGTGAGCCACTTCAAGCAAAATACCAAAGGCCAAATACTTAAGAAATGAAGAGATTATTTGGGGGGGGGGGGGTATGCATTTAAACATTAAATCACGCTGTATGAAAACGCGAGGCAGATTCATACATTATTGTGATTGAGCTTTTAGGGTCATACCTAAAAAAACCTCCTTTCCATCACTTAAATACCATGAAAACATTCAAAAAACTTGAATCTTGAAAGACAAATCTAATATTTAATTATCATATTTTGAACTTTTATAAGATTCAACCTGCACAATCCAGCCACAGGCTACTAATTAGGCCACTAACAAGTATATAACAGCAGCCAGTGAGACATTCGTGTTTATTGATATCGGTAGCAACCTTTAGAATCAGATTCCTCATCTGTCATGAATGATGGCCTCAGAATTTTATTAGTCAGATAGATCATTTATGTATTTAGATAAAATGATATAGCTGATGCAGAAACCTTGATAAGATACCCACCTGCTTCAATTAGCCACTTTTGGTTGTTCCCAAAGTTGCTTTTGTATATTTTTTTGATCAGTTTTTAAGGTTTCAAAATTTATTCATGTGATTTTAGACAGAAAGTTTTTGACACACAGCTGTGAACAGTTTTACTTTCAAGAGGGCCGCATGCGGGTGCTTGACGCTCGTTTTTGAGTGCTGGATATTAAAAAAATAGTCAAAAACAGGAGCATATGAATTAATACGAACATTCATTTAGAATTTTACCCCTGGCTGTCATAGATTACACACTTTTTCAATCTCCAAGCACAGTTGTCGTTCGTAACTCTCACCATATATCTCTGCGATGGGCTCTTGCCAATCGAAGGGATAGAATATAAATTATTTTTCTGCTGTTCCGCGAGAAATAAAGCGCCGATGACATATAAAATAGAACTTCAATATACATTTCATTTGCATTAAAACTTGATACCTTTGACCACGGAACTACTTTTAATAAGTATGCTAGCGGGAAAAAAACTCAGTTGTGCTATGTGTCGCTTTGTGACGAAATAATGACGTATTGGTGGAATATTAACCCATTCCAACACAGCAAAATTTTAGACTGGTCCAAATTGAAAGAAGCTGCAGACGACAATTTCAAGTTGATGGAATTTTGAACATTTTCGTCGTTTTGGATAGAAAACATTGTGGATAATGAAGAAATTGCTTGATACAAGCAATTTCTTCATATTCCACAATATTTTCAAAAGCTTTTTTCTTGAGGGGCGTAAAAAGGAGGGATTGAGTTGTAATGGGTTAACTGAGCCCATTCCAGAGGCGAATGGCGGTGAATCGGAATGCAAGAAAGAAAATATATTTTCGAATTTCAGACCAATTCCTATCACTATCAGAATTATCACAAAATGTCAAAGTTTTGCAAACAGACGCCGATAACACCACATATTATAAAGCAATACCTCGGGTTTTCTCCGAATTCATTCGAGCTGAAAAGGGATCTTGAACAAACAATTTAAACTTGTTGTTTGGACTTCAGATGACATAGCAATTCTTCAGGTGTTCCCCTAAAACAGCCGAACTGCAAAAGGTAACTTATACTTGTTGTGTCGACTTCACTTCACCTTGAAGAAATGCTTATTTCGAAGTATAATTCTGGTCTCATTCGAAACTAACGGGGGAATTGATGGCCCCTCCCACTGAACTTGAATTAGCTGTAGTTACGAGTTTTAAGTCGCGAAACCAACAAAAATGATATACACAAATGGCGGCCATTGTTGGAGTTCAAAGCTCAATTCCAGGCTGAATAAATGATTTGAGTGGTCAACTAATTCCTTGATCGACAACCGCGAATGGTCATTTTTCGCACTTGCATTAAAGTCTCTTTCCGCTTGACGACTCTCGTATCGTGTATTCCCCCCCCCCCTTTGCTTGAATGTTTTCATATCTCTAGCTTCAGAAATAAGTGGCGATTAACCCATTCATTCACAATCAGAAACCAGATGTGGGCGGGAATTATAAATCGAAGTACGCATGTCTCGAAAGATTTTAGGGAGCGGTTTTGATTTCGATATAACGCGACAGTTACATGCATGTTGCATATTGACGTTATCAAAATCAAATTTTCGGCATTTTGCACTGGGAATGATTGTGCTATTTATGGTTATTATCATTTGATCTTTAACAATTCAAACTTGGCAATTTATTTCCTATTGGAGGGTAAGGTTTCATATTCAATAAGAATGGTGAACATATGAACACATGTAAATCGTCACGTTGACTGGTACGCCTGTCCTTATCTTACGTAGAGCAGCGTAGATGGGACAGGTTCATCAGTCTTAAAATAACGCAAAAAGATGAAATCGAAGAAAAGTTATTAACCCTTTCCTGTTTTTTGAAATTTTAGACTGGTCCAAATTCAAAGGTTTTGCAGACGACAATTCAAAGTTGAATTTATTTTAAAAATAACCATTCAGTAGGGTAGAAAATATTGTGGAAAAAGAAGAAATTGCTTGTTACAAGCAATTTCTTCTTTTTCCACAATATTTCCCCAAGTATAAAACACAGGGACGTAATAAACAGTGATTATACAGGAAAGGGTAAAGAGAAATGATAATGTAGTGGACCAGTATATCTGAACATAGAGGCTTGAAAAAATGTATATTGTGAATCAACGTACAATATAACTACAGAAATCTTGCTCGAGTGAAGACCTCTATTAAGCGACCACTTGGATTAAGCCATTACAATCAATTAGCCTTTCAAATTAAAAGCTGTCATAAGAAGTGGTCATATTTACTAAAAGCAAGTCATAGATAAATTCAATGTTGTTGGAACTCATTAGAATCGTCTCAAAGGATTTAAACGAGAATCAGTTATAGTTTGTGTATGTTGTTTATCAACTGAGTCAATCCTTGATAAATTTTACAGAAATGTGTTTTAAGCGACCATTTTCTTATGCGACAACCTTTTGTTCGTGCCATTAGTGGTCCCTTAATACAATATTTCCTGTATTAGTCTCAGTAAAAGACCGGTCCTATTTGGTATTTTATTGAAAACACGATGCAGTGAAGAGAATACTTTGGCTGAAAGTTTTTTCTATCTACATTAGCTTTGAGTATGTGTAAATCAGTGATCGTCTACAAAAGGGTTAAAATGAGTTGTTGTAATATCCGAATGATTTACGGATCACTTGCCACGCCAATTGACCTCCGAAATTGAAGTTCGACTTGAAAAATATGTGGTCATGTATAATAAATTAATGATAAATCGTAGGTTCGAGACCTAAACATCTCACTTTAGCATGAATTAGCTTTTGTGATGATGCTCAAGTCGCCAAATCAACAAAGAATCCGTACCACAGACGATGGAGTTCGAAGTTCATTTCCGGTCTAAGTGAATGATTTAATTGGTCATTCGAATTTTGATTGGCAACAGAAATCCGTCAGTTAACACAAATTTATAGAAAACTTTTTTTCATACGTAGGTTTAAGGCGCATACCGTTCGGCCTGCCCCCAATTCTGCTTACTTGAGGCATATGCAATCTGCTAACTTGAAGCATATGCAATATGCTAATTTATGGCATATGCAAGGAACAAAACTGTACTACAAGTCACCGCAAGAAAAGTGGTAACGAAAAAAATCCAGTCCAGCGTTATGCTCACATCTATCCACGTGACTACGTTTCTGACGGAACTATTTCTTAACGCTGTTTCGTCTACTGAAAAACCTCTGTTGGAGTAAAGATGCATAGGGACCGTGTCGATATCAATGGTGTTAATGGTATTTTGTTGATGCTGTCCTCTTTCGTGGTCTTGATTTTGTTGCCCCCGGTACTGAGAAGATTTGCATAGTGAAAGTCGTCCAAGCCACGCCCAGAAGGCGGGTATATCAGTATCGGCTTGGTGGTAGAATATTCTCAGACTGAAAGTCAGCATTAAAACGATGCCAATGCTTATCAATAACACTGCCATTAGATAGAAGCTGAGATATGGAATGGATCGAGATGACCTTGGCATATTGTCGCCAATGATGGTTAGAAATACAGCAATGGCAAGGAGCACTGTTATACTGTATGATATTCTTTCACCCATACTCGTTGGCATTAGAAATACCAGGATGTTTAGATAACTCAGGAATATGATCGGTAGTATAACGTTCACAACTAGGAATTCTGGTTTCCGTTTCAGCTCTAAAGTAAAACTAATGGTTACGTTATCAGGTTTCAAAAAGACCCTGGAACCAAGAAGATCCCACGTACCATGCTCATTATATTCGTACGTATAAACATGGTCTTCGGCTGGTATCAATCGAATCTCCCTTTCGAAATGACCCCATACTTGGAATTCCAAGGAACATTCTTGTTTGTCCCATGGATAATGAGTAAGGTAGGGTATACAAATCGCTGTCAAAACATTTCCTGGATAGTAAACAGCATCCCCTGTAAAGATGTATCGAATAGGCCAATATTCATCAACACCGAACTTTTTATACTCCCCAAAAGCGTTGGTAAGTACAAAAACAGGAGTCCAGAAAATGTCGTTTTGAATAACGATATCTTCCACACCCCCATAGTCGTCTGGAGTCCAAACCATTTGAAAGTCATTCCACGCCATTAACATTGTGCCAATGACAGAGAATTCCTCTGAAACTTCATTGAATTCACGAATAGCCTTAAGGTCAAACGCCACAGTTAGATTTAATGGGTGTGAGAGATTTCTTATTGGACGAACATACGTACTGTAGTTCTTTTGCTTGTCACTTATTAGACGATTTAAGTCACTATGAAGAGTTCCGCTTGTCCATGCCATGCACGTCAGAAAGAAGAGGGCATAAACCAAAAAAGATGTGCCGTGACTCATCTTTGCTTCAGACATCGTCAACAGTCGGATTTGTGTATGAAAATCTGTAATATAAAATAGAAAGTGCATCGCTCTCTTTTATAACAATGTAATTAATGAGATAACATCCTGATTGTCATTCTGCATAAGGTAAACGCATGAACGAACAACGCAAAACGTCTTTGGCAATAATAGTAAATGCCTGATAGAACTATTGTTACAAGGATTATTTGAAAAACCTTTAGCCTTGCGCTTGAATTCATAACGAAAAACACGATGACCAAAAAGGTCTTCCGCACAGTTCCATCATTCTGCTCTCAGAAAATAATGTATTCTTGCATTTTCACGCCCTAATGTAGTGTTCTCGATGTCGAACCATTGTATCCTCCTCATCCGGAAAACAAGTCAAACTTTACTCTAAACATTCTGTAGAGAATCACAACATGATGATGTATATACAGAATTTGGTTTTTTATGTCTTATAGTTTGTATGTCTGTTTTATCTACATATTCTGTAGAGTATCACAGCATATGATATACACAGAATTTGAAGGTTTGTAAGTCAATTTTACTCTTCACGTTCTGCAGAGTGTCACGTCGTTATGATATTTACAGAATTTAAGTTTTTTTGTGTCTTAAAGTTTGTTTATAGCCATTTTTTTCGTACACTCCCTCAGTCCCCTTTTTTACCGATTTTGTTACCATTACATTATCAAAAGACGTAAAACTTTCAAAAGTGCTGAAAACATAGAGAAGTTTCAGCAGGGTATCATCAGATATCAGATATTGGCCGAATGATTTTGGAGAAATATGGGAGGCCAAATAACAGAGGGCAAATGGCAAGCAAAGTATTACAACCGCCTAGGTCGAGCTCCTCCGAGCTTGCAGATGATAAAATTCGAAGACCGTCTCATGTCTTTTTTCTGCACAAGAAAAATCATGTACTGAATTGCATAGTTACCGTTCAACAGGCTTCCTTAATTCTATTCCAATTATGCTGTAACAAACAGTGACACCCGGCGATATAAACAAAAGGAGTTGTGTGTCGCATTTAACATAGACAATAGAATGCATTTCTCTATATTGCATTTACTTTGCATGCTTCATTGCATAATAGCTAGCCGAAAACAGCACGTGACCAGTTACGCGTAACAGAAACTCACGGAGGTGCAGAAATTATCGACCCTTAGTAAACTGCGCAAACTATGCAGGCTATTTAGGATGGAAACTATTCGCTATCCGATGAATTTTTTTAATCTAGAATGATCACCCTACCTTACTGTCAGGTTATTTCCGGAATGCGAGCCCTGGTTGACATTTGTTTAACAGAGCGCCCAAGAGATCTTCTTTTTCGTAAGACATGCGTTGTCTGCGCATGTCATATTCTCCGAAGATTGACCTGTCTTCGGGACCGTATCACTTATCCAGATTGGGATAAACGTTACTACGTCGTACGCATAACTCCATAAAATATCGCCAAAAAGTAGCAAGTGGATAATTGCAACAAAAACTACAATTGTGGAGAAATAAACTTAATTGTCGCCCCAAATTAATTAGAAAAATAATTATTTTAAATTGCGAAAGCATTCATGTCTTATCTGTGCTCCAAGAATAGGCATCAAGAATATGAAGCGTGCATTTCATGGGCGCTGACATTTTGAAAGTAGTTCGACGGAATCGGCCGAGTTGTCACGAATGACACTACCCAGAATGCTCAAATTAGATAGGTCAGTTTTTGAAAAATGCCACCTATCGGAAGATAACGGTAATACATGTCAAAACTGAGGCCATTCTTTAGATCGAAAGCCTTAATTTTCGGAAAAGGAATAATCTACAAATTAATTTGATATAACTTTCGTGTGATGTTTATAAATGTTTACTTTGAATATTTTGGGAATATTTTATCAAATAGATTGATGTAGCCTTTTACGTACAACTAGTCTTCATCTAATCGGCTTTGGTCCATTTAATGCTTATACTCCATATGTTATTTGTATTTTCCCCCCAAAATTAAAACACTTTGAAATATTGTCTGCAACAACATATAATTTTAACTTGGACAACTTCAAAGGCTCTGCGGCTCTCACAGGGTCTAAAATGAATCCTAAAATCTTCGTAAAAAATGTTTACAGACCAGTCTGTAACATTACATGGATGATATCACACTTAGCTGAATAGATCACACTTAGCTGAATAGCTGTGTAAATGAACTGAAAGCTATGGTAATGCATTTCGTTACCATGAAAATGACGTCAGGTAATGTATGTAATGATGTCATTCTATAAATGGCGTTATTAGTTTTGCGAATGAAAGTGCAGGAATTTTAATTAATTGCCCCGAAGATTTACGCCAGATTATAAATCGATTATCAAATTTGTGCTCATGAATACCGAATTTATTTAACATGTTTTCTAAAACAGATAAATCAAAGGACTGAAAGTACTGAGAAGTTGTAATGCGCTGAAAGGGTCAGAACTGTGGAATTCGGTTCAAATTCATTTATTACTTTCCGAGTAAGCCTCCCTCCTTTAAACTTAAACCAGCATTCCCATTCGTGTACATATGTGCGTGAATAACGCACAAAAACATAATTCCACTTACAGAAATCAAAAACTAGCATTGTCTTAACCCATTCCCAGACAGTGATGCTTTTGAATGACGCTCATTAAGAAAGCTTTGGAAAACATTGTAGAAAATGAAGAATTTGCTTATAACAAGCAATTTCTTCATTATCCACAATGTTTTTTTGTCCGAAAAGTTCATGATTCTAGAGATTTCACCAACTTACACTTGTCGTCTGCTACTTCTTTGAATTTGGACTAGTCTAAAATTTTATCGTGTTGGAATGGGTTATAAGCTCGTGTCACGCACAACAAAATTAGAATTTTCAACCATAACATTCTCCTTTTGATCAACTGTAATACGCGAACTACTTTTAGAATCTTGAAAACAGAATAACAGCTTCTACAGTTAGAAATCAATGACCTCGATAAATATTTGACCCTCAACTCGACC
Organism: Fragum fragum; assembly: GCA_946902895.1. Lineage (NCBI taxonomy): Eukaryota > Metazoa > Mollusca > Bivalvia > Cardiida > Cardiidae > Fragum > Fragum fragum. The sequence continues at coordinate 43,313,075 of OX336375.1, forward strand.
AATTCTGTAACGATCATACTAAACTCACGTAGATTTTCACTTCAAGTTTATGAGTATACGCGGAAATTTGACGAAATGCGCGGAAACTTGTTTCAGGGTGATCGATTTGAAATACCGTTGTGAGTAAAATTAAAAAAAAAAAAAAAAAAAACAACCGTTAACGTTATTGTAACGTTATTATTTGCACATGGTAGTTTTGCCCTTTTCCTAAAAATTCCTATAATATGATGAAGATAGTATCAAATTATCTTCGGTTTCTGTAGTCGCGCGATTTCCTTATTCGTTAATCGGCTTTAGAACCGTAAAAAATCTTAAGTAAGAAGGACCAAGCTGAAAGCTAGATGACACTTGTTAAAGGTTTGATGTGTTATTATTGATTTGAACTTGTAAATAACGACATAATAAAGCGTAATTATTTAGTAAATAAGCAGAAACCGGAAGTTGATATGTTTACATTCTAATTTCCAAAATCTTCTACTTTCGTTTTGCATCTATTTGATTTTTATTGAGTAAAAGCTGTAAAACAATCGCGTTTGCTTGATGCCTACGATTCCCCTTAATCGCTCTAGAATGTTTTAAAGCACTGGGCGACGTGATTATTTTAAAATTGCATTTGCGACCTGAGCCATATTTGTAAACAATGCCTATCTATGGTCACATGACTACCACATGTCAGTTGAGATCACGTGATTACCAAACACAGGACGGTGAATCACACAACAACAACAACAACAATTACTGCGCTGATTATTACCTTTTTTTCCAATAATTTAAAGCAAACTATAGCATGTTTAGAAGTCTCTAAACGAATTCAAAATCATCCTTTACATGTGCCATATAATTGCTTCGGCTACAACTAACTGATTGTCCGTGGCAAGATGAGATGAGAAGTAACCCGAGGTGTATTCATATCTAAGAGGTCACGTGATCTGTGTTATCAAAAAAAAAAAAAAAAAAAAAAAAAAACGGAATGAAATTGTCTTGTGTTCATTTTGCGGTTTTGTTAAATCTAACCTTTCCTGTTCAAACACTGGTTTTTACGTCCCTGTGAAATTACAACTGAAAAAATATTGTAGGAAAAGAAGAAATTGCTTGTAACAAGAAATTCCTTCTTTTTCCACAATATTTTCTACCCTACTGAATAGTCATTTTTCAAATTGAATCCAAATGTAATTTTCGTCTGCAAATCCTTTTAATTTGTACAGGTCTAATTTTTTGCAAAACAGGAAAGGGTTAAACGAGGCTGTGCCTCGTTTTTTTTTTTAGCTCACCTGAGCACAACGTGCTCAAGGTGAGCTTTTGGTATCACCTTTTGTCCGTCGTGCGTCGTGCGTTGTTCGTCGTGCGTCGTGCTTCGGAAGTCGTCAACAATTCTTTAAACATCTTCTCCTCAGTAACCACTGGACGGAATTCAACCAAACTTGGTAGGAATGTTCCTTGGGTGACCCTTCTCAAAAGTTGTTCAAATATTTTGTTTCACGCCCAAATATGGGCGTGGCAGGTTTTAACTTTGAAAGCTTTAAACATCTTCTCCTCAGTAACCATTGGGCCAATTTCAACCAAATTTGGTATGAATGTTCCTTGAGTGACCTTTTTCAAAAGTTTTTCGTGGAATTTCGATTGACGCCCAAATATGGACGTGGCAGGGCGTGGCAGTTTCTGACTTTGAAATCTTCAAACATCTTCTCAGTAACCATTGGGCCAATTTTAACCAAATTCTGTATGAATGTTCCTTGGGTGACCCTTTTCAAAAGTTGTTCAAATATTTTGTTTCACACCCAAATATGGGCGTGGCAGGTTTTGACTTTGAAAGCTTTAAACATCTTCTCCTCAGTAACTATTGGGCCAATTTCAACCAAATTTGGTATGAATGTTCCTTGGGTGACCCTTTCTAAAGTTGTTTGCGAAATTTTGATTTATGCCCAAATATGGGCGTGACAGTTTTTGACTTAGAAATCTTTAAACATCCTATCCTCAGTAACCTTTGTGCCTATTTCAACCAAACTTGGCATGAATGTTCCTTGGGTGACCTTTTTCAAATCGTGTTTAGGAAATTTGATTGACGCCCAAATATGGGCGTGGCTGTTTCTTTATTTAGAAATGTTTAAATATCTTCTCCTCAGTAAGCATTGGGCCAATTTCAACCAAACTTGGCATGAATGTTCCTTGGGTGAACCTTTTTCAAAAGTTGTTTGTGAAATTTGATTGACGCCCAAATATGGGCGAAGCAGGGTGGGGCAGATTTTTATTTAGAAATCTTAAAATATCTTCTCCTCAGTAATAATTGGGCCAATTTCAACAAAACTTGGCATGAATGTTCCTTTGGTGACCTTATTAAAAAGGTGTTTGCAGAATTTTGATTTTCGCCCAAATATGGGGCAGTTTTTTTAATTTGCACATCTCCTCAGTAACCATTGGGCCAATTTCAACTAAATTTAAATGGATATTCCTTTTCAAAAGTATTGGCAAAACTTCGGATCATCTTACATTTGTCAGGTGAGCGATTTTAGGGCCATTCTGCCCCTTTTGTATCTTTTTTAATGACGTGTTTAATAAATGGCCACTCATTCAAAATCTTCCATATTTCAGTTATGGCATCTCTTATATGTGAATGTTAACCCTTTTCTGTACAAACTCGGGATTCTATATCGTTGTAGTTTTTAAACTTGAGAAGACATCTTTTCCCATAATATTTTATCACATAGGATGACTTCATTTCCAAATGCATCCAATTTTTATTGGCGTCTGAAATCTCATTCGATTTGGGCCAGTCTAATATTTTTTTAAAAAAAGGGAAAGGCTTAAACCAATGACAAGAAGATAGAAATTGACGATAATCTAAACAAAACGAGGTAGCAGAAGACAAATAAAAGTTGATAAAAGTTGGTGTGATTACCTGTAGGAATTCAAACTACTTTATTCATATGATATTAAGCCGTCGTTTTCATTAACAATAGACCTTTTCACGCAAAGCGCCAGATGACTTAAAAGTCTACATCCGTTAGACGCTTTCAAAAAATAACAACAACAACATTTACCCGTTGCGGGGAGTTTTTACTTCCGGTTTGAAAACTCAATAGAAAATAAGAAGGCTCGATACGACCCCGAACTTTAACAGTGTTAAAATGTCAGAAAACAAGTTTCTTTTTGTGATGTCAGTGTTTACAAATCCGAACAATAGATGGGAAAACGGTTTGCAAAATGTTCCGGCCTTTGACATATCAAAATTAAAAAAATATTTAGTGGAATCGCGGGACAAATCGTTTGGCAAAAAAAGCGTCCGGGCCTACAAGTCGTTGAAGGCGTTTGAATACTTTGAAGAGGGATTTGTACAGATACTCAGTCACATTGAAAAAACTGTGGAAAATACAAGCTTGTATTTAATCAGATCCCGTGTCCTTGCTTCATACCAGGGAACATCCTACCAAACTTACGTTAGATTTTAATTGAAATCGTACCTCGCAGGGGATTTGGCAATGCAGCATTTCGCCTTCTGTCATTTCATCTGACCGCTCATGTGAAATCTGAACTTCGTTCTGCACATTTCTAAGATCAATTTCTGGCAACAAAACGCGTTTCTTGGTGTAACACACGCTACAGTTTTCTTTCACAAGGGTTTCTACTGCTCCGTCATATTTGGACGATTTCATACTGGAAACAGTAGCTCTCCTTTGCCTCAATGTTACTGGCAGAGTCACCGGAAGATTCATTGTCGGTATAAAGTCCACAGACGTTGGATCATCACTTCTCTTCCCATTCACAAAATGTCGACCACAAAATAAAGAATTATTCCTTGGTGCAAATTTATTTCTTCCATGGAGGACTCTTCCAGTTGCCTTTATCCATAATTTTCTTCTAGACTCCGGTTTCTTCGGAACTCTATGGAAGGATATATGAGAGTTATGCCTTGTCGATCTACAATCTGCAACGCAACAATTATCATTTCCACCCATCGTTTTAGGATAATGTATATCCCACAGAAAAAAGTATCCACTCAAAGTTGTTAAGCGTAATCAATTTATTTTTATTTTGGTAAAAGATTGAAATGATAATGATAAATAAATAAACACCATGTAATATTATTCCCGTGCCGATTGAAAACGACGTCTGGTCGGATTCTTTGATTCGTCGATCAGGGCCCAGTACTTGGCGGCATATCGGTTGAAACATAAAAAGACAAATTTGTTTCATCAATTCCTTAATTTTACTAATATACATAAAGAGTGTGCGGTGTTGTTTATTGGATGCTTGGTGACATGTTGCCGTCTACACATAAAACCATATAGATATGTGATATACCCAAGGGAACCCTTTACATATATCAAGACTGTTTATCGGACAGCACTCAATTATAATCATTACATTTGATTATTTCTATTTTTCATTCTTTTCTTCACACTTTTAACATCGTCATCATACTATTATGATTTCTGTAATAATCCCTTTTTCGTTAATATAAAGTGCTCTAAATTTTGAATTTCCATATACACTTTTTAATCGATATATGGCATATCTAGACGAAAAGCAGATTATATAAATCAAAGAATATATTTTCTCCTTTCCTCCAACACTTCTATTACCAGAACGCTACGAATGTCAAATTGAGAAGAAGCATATGAAAACATTGTGGAAAATGAAGAAATTGCTTGGATAAAGTAATTTCTTCGGTAACCACAATATTTATTCCTGTCCCATAAGGAAAAAAAGAAAATAAATAAACAATTAAATTCCATTAGCTCTAAAATTTCGTCTGCAGCTTCTTTTGGACCAGTCAGAAAATCCATTCATCTGTCAAGATGTTTGACACTTGTCCGTATACTGCAAGGCTGGATTTTCCATTCATCAACGTAATCATTCAGTGTTTGCGTCGAGTGTCAAACTATAACTATTTACTTTTCCTTCCTTGTATGTGTGTGAAGGGGGGGGGGAGTTAAAAATATGTCCAAAATATCTTATTTCGTAGGAGATATAATTGTATGAAAGGGTGATTTTCGCAAAACTCGAGGTACGTAATGTTTCATATGGCCTAGACACCAGGTAGTTTTAAACTTGATTATGTTACTAATACACGATAATATCATCAATATTACTCGCTACAACTAGTCTGCATATATCTGCTCACATATTGAAACCCTTTTTGCACCAAAATTTCGATTTTTAACCTTTATTTTTGCTCGTTCAAAATAGACAATTTATATAGAATTATATAGTCATAAATTATCGACTCCCCGCAATCGATCACGTGACAAGGTCTCGGGTAAATATCGCCTTTAACGAGATTCGATTTGACGCATGCGCTGTGAGACCGTGAAAAGGTCTATTGTCACTCGTCAAAATTTTAGACTGGGTCTCAATGGAAAGAAGTTGCAGACGAATTTTTAGTTGTTTAAATTCTTATAGTCTTGTTCTTTGCGGGGAAGGGGATTGGGGGAGTAATATTGAAGCAATGAAGGAATTGCTTGTTACACATTGCTTGAGTGAAGGTTAAGTATCGCCATTGGTCTGTCTGCGTGGATTTTACAGACTAGCTGGGTCAAATATATTTGCGCTTCGGTGGTTTTCTCTATCGGTTTCAATTGTTGGTCATATTCAGGTAAAACAAACGCATTTCGGATGTCAAACACGAACGTAGATTAATCCAAAATAAAGTGCATACTGAACGTAAGCCTAGCTGAGTATTTATTTACTGGCTCGATGTCCGAGTGGTTAGCGTGCTCGACTCGTAATCTGGTGGTTGCGGGTTCGAGCCCCACCGGAGGCGGGTAGTGTATATGGGCAGGAAACTTTACAGACAGAGCCCCAGTCCACCCAGCTGAAAAAGTGGGTAGCATTGGTTAGAATCCATTGCCTCTCTCTATATGTGCATGATAAGATCTTGTATGAGTTAGGACCACGATGGAAATAAGAGTCTTTCGAGCCTTTATCGTGTTATCCTCCAGGAGAAAAAAAATAATAAAAAATAATAATAAAACTACATGGTAAAATCGGTCGAATACAAGACGAGAAAACTTTAGACCAGTCAAAATCAAAGATGTAGCAGACGATATCACAGACTGCGTCCTAATTGATGTCCTGATGCTTTTAAAAACCACTCTAACCAATCCTACACAATCGACGGCCCCAAACATAACAGACTTTAGAAAACATTGCGGAAAATGAAGAAATTGCTTGTCTCAAGCAATTTCTTCACTATCCACTAAGTTTTCTGTCTCAGAACCACAATTAATAAATAAAATTCTATCTACTAAAACTCGTTATCTTCAAATTCTTCAAATTCAGACAATCCTATTTTTTCTTGCCTTGGAACCGGTTAAAATGTATTCTTGTGCAAGGTGGTTACTAATAGTTTTAAATAACCAAATCTTCCGCATTCTTTACAATTTGCATGATACCGTTCATTATGGATATTATCATAATGATCTATAACAATAGGTGTACCTCGGGGATTTTATTTACTTCCCTGGTGGTATGTTTTCAGTTCTAATTGTGCACGTTCCAAATGATCAGAAAACCTTAATTGACCCTGTGCTTATTTTTTTCTTTTTTAGCTTTTAAAATATGCGTGGTGCCATTTGCGGAAAGGAGATGCGTTGTTGTACCTGTATAGATGTATGTAAACACGCTCACACACACACACGAACACACACAAAGAACAACAACAACAAAACCAAACAAGAAATGATCGAATTCATCATATTAAGGATCTGTCATTAGATTCTTTTTTAGAAATAAGCAGATTAAACAAGTCTATGAAAGAATTAGCAAGCGAGTATTGGCGAATGTAATACGTTTTTTTTTTATTGTAGTTAGGGCAAGATCGGTTTGTCTCAAAGAAAGTCGAGTGACAGATTCTTTTCATCTCACAAACCTCTTAAACCATTCATTGGGACATGTAAAAAAATCATTCGATAACCAAGAAATATAATTCACCAAGATGAGGTCATTTAAAAACTGATTCTACGTATGTATAAGACGAGGATATTCTCGAAGGTTGTTCGCTCTTATATCCGGGTTCATTCCCATTCGCCTTTGTAATTGGCTCAGTAAATAGTCCGTCAATACGTCACCATTCCGTCACATGACGTCATATACCGCAACAGATTTCAGTTCAAACGTGGCGCATGAATATGGGAATAATTTCCGCTAGCAATTCAAGCGATTTTATAACAAAGTTAATCGGTGGATAAAAGCTGTAGCTACGACATTTAGGTCGCCAAAAAACTATTCTGTATTTTCATCACATGCTACTGGCCATACGTTTTGCAAAAATCGCCGTTTAAAATCGAAGCGGGACTTCCTTTCGGAGTTAGTGGGCGTGGCCAAAGGAGTATGTTGAATTGGCCAGCGATTGGTCAGTTTTAAGATCATTCCTGTCTTATATCGTTTCATGATATTGAAATGAAATACTGTGTCAGAGAAAAGATGGCATGGCTAGCGAATTCTGTCAATTTAATGCAGCTTTGAAACATAGTCTTCAGTTGCTTTAGAACAGCTAAGGTTGTCGTTTCGGATTTGGCATTTACCTGTGATCATGTCTCTCTCCTTAACCCTTTTCCGTTCAATCCCTTGTTTTTACGTCCCTGTGATTTTACACTTGAGAAAACATTGTGGGAAAAGAAGAAATTGCTTGTAACAAGCAATTTCTTCTTTTCTCACAATATTTTCTACCCTGTAGGCTGATTACTTTTCAAGTTGCACTCACGTTTATTTGTCGTCTGCAACTTCTTTCAAATTGGACTGGTCTAAAATTTTGAAAATCAGGAAAGGGTAAATTGATCAATCGCGGCTGTAAATCAAAGAATCTATCGACCTATCAAATTATTCATTTAGATTTGAAGTGAACTTTGAACTCAAACATTGGCCAACATTTTTGTGACGCATATTAGTTGGTTTGGCGACTAAAACTATGCTTTTGCATATTAGTTGGTTTGGCGACTAAAACTATGCTTTTGCATATAAGTTGGTTTGGCGTCTAAAACTATGCTTTTGCATATTAGTTGGTTTGGCGACTAAAACTATGCTTTTGCATATAAGTTGGTTTGGCGACTAAAAGTATGCTTTTGCATATTAGTTGGTTTGGCGACTAAAACTATGCTTTTGCATATTAGTTGGTTTGGCGACTAAAACTATGCTTTTGCATATTAGTTGGTTTGGCGACTAAAACTATGCTTTTGCATATTAGTTGGTTTGGCGACTAAAATTATGCTATTGCATATTAGTTGGTTTGGCGACTACAATTTTGCTCTTGCATATTAATTGGTTTGGCGACTAAAACTATGCTTTTGCAAATTAGTTGGTTTGGCGACTAAAACTATTCTTTTTGCATATTAGTTTGTTTGGCGACTAAAACTATGCTTTTGCATATAAGTTGGTTTGGCGACTAAAACTATGCTCTTGCATATTAGTTGGTTTGACGACTAAAACTATGCTTTTGCATATTAGTTGGTCTGGCGACTAAAACTATGCTATTGCATATTAGTTGGTTTGGCGACTAAAACTATGCTTTTGCATATTAGTTTGTTTGGCGACTAAAACTATGCTTTTGCATATTAGTTGGTTTGGCGACTAAAACTATGCTCTTGCATTTTAGTTGGTTTGGCGACTACAATTATGCTCTTGCATATTAGTTGGTTTGGCGACTAAAACTATGCTTTTGCATATTAGTTGGTTTGGCGACTAAAACTAATCTTTTTGCATATTAGTTTGTTTGGCGACTAAAACTATGCTTTTGCATATTAGTTGGTTTGGCGACTAAAACTATGCTCTTGCATATTAGTTGGGTTGGCGACTAAAACTATGCTTTTGCATATTAGTTGGTTTGGCGACTAAAACTATGCTTTTGCATATTAGTTGGTTTGGTGACTTAAACTATGCTATTGCATATTAGTTGGTTTGGCGACTAAAACTATGCATTAGCATGGTTATCATTAGAATGGCCTCACCGAGGACCAACAGCATAAGTTTTTTCTATCGCCTTGATTTGCATACCCCGCACAAGAACAACTCCTAATTCTTCTACAAATATATATGTGTTAAACATCTTTATAAGATATATAATCTACTTTTACCTCTGCTCTCTGAACATTATTTAACCCATTACCACAAAATCCGCATTTTTGTGGACTGAAACATAGCTTCATAAAAGATTGTGAGAAAAGAAGAAATTGCTTGTTAGAAGCAATTTCTTCTTTTTCACAATATATGGCCCTTATTTTTCAACTTAAACTTACCTTGTTTAATCGTCTGAAATCTCTTTAAACTTGGATTATCTTTTTTCGTCTGCCACCTCTTTATATTTGGATCAGTCTAAAATATTGTAGTTTGGAATGGGCTTTAGACACAAAGTGTACAAAACATTTGAGAAAGGTAAAATACATATGAGAAGTTATTTCACAGGTAAAATAAATTGCGATGAAATGATCAACAAATAAACACGCAGAAATATTAATTTCAAGGTTCGCGGTCCGAACTCCTGTCGCAACACGATTTTTTCTAGAAATATTAGTCCGGCGTAAGTACATGTGACGTTGAAAGAATCTATGGGTTTACTTCGCCCGTAGTTAAAGGTAGGTATCGATGTTTTTTCATGTTACAGATTTTAATCTTTCTTATTCTCTCTCATATGCTATTTGAATACAATATTCTGAAAAGTCCTTTCGCGAAATTCAGAGGTGGCTTATCAGAGAAAAACAGGGAATTTCCCTAATAGCCTACGTAGTCTATTAATCTATTTTTAGATTAACCCGAGACAGTTGCAAACAACAAAGGGCCATTCGCGTGGTGCGAATAACCGTTGGAATCTCGCATTTAGTTCGAATTACATCATACCAACATCATCATTACGTCACCTGGAGTTATTTCCGCTAGCCGGTCTTTAATTTTGTATGATCAGTCCAAAACTGTCGTAAGTGTTATAACGAATGTGAACACTTACCGTAGTTTAGCCCTAACCATTTGATGTGACAAGATTTAGGACGTTGGTCGTTTCGCTACTCAATTTTGGTTATCATCTCTCGATTTTGGTTCATATGCAAATGAGGTCATTCGATGTTGACGCTCGAATTTCGTGATATCTATAAACAACCTGGTATTCCCCTGAACCTTTCCCATATAACCACAAAAAGCCAGTTCAAACCTATATCATTACCGCCAAGACAATATCTGACTCAAATTTAGGTATAAGATATTCGTTTGAGTGTCAGAAACATCGATACCTCCCTTTAATGTATAGATGCTTATGAACCAAGCTCTCCTCGAATCAACAGCCAATTAAGCAATCACAGCTGCCAATCAAGAAATCGATCTACCAATCATGTCTTTCATTTAGACCAGATATGGTTGAATGTTTGAATGGAGTTTGTGCTACTTTTAACAATATTTCAGTCATATCGCGGCGGCTGGAGCACCTAACAATTGATTCCTGGTATTTCTCACGCCAGTACATTGTACTGCCAGTACATTCTTTCCTAGCCTCAAGCTGCTATCCCTCTTCGGTTTACGATTATCCACCAATTGGTGAGAGACAAATGTCGGACTGGATATGTGCCGCTGCCGGGGATCGAGCCAATGTCATTCCGTAATTGCAGATTAGGAGTCTGATGCGCTACCGACTGCGCTATGACGGCGGCAGACCAGAAATGAGCCCGTCATGTATGTAGTTACGATGTTTAGGTCGCAAACTTGTCACTGAGCAAAAACTTTGCGAAATAACGCTGTAAAATATCTATTTGAACTTCCTGTCGGGGTCAGTTGGTGTTTCCAGCGACCGATCAATCACATTCCAACAAACAAGGCTCAACTGACGTTTGCTTGTGTTTATCTGTCTATACTGTTTGTTTATTTGATATTCTGGTCCTGTTAACCCTTGTCATGTTGTATTAATCACCTTTTTGAATAGCTGGTTAATCAAAGGGCTGAAAGCACTGATAGAACTTATTGTCCAAATTCAATATTTGTTGTAGAATTCAATTTCATAAACAACTCTGGCAAGAAAACTGCAACCAGGGGGTTTAGACTTAGATCAGACTGTACTTATGTGCAGGCTGATCTTGGTCTACACCTCCTGCCAAAACCGGAATATTCCGGGTTCAGCATGAAAAGGGTTAAATTTTGATCGGTAATGTTGTACATATCGTCGCGTATCTTTACAAACAAATATTTCCATTTCTCCATTTAAAAATTGATACATCGATGTAGGTAGATGGTATTAAAAGCTTAACATGCTTGTAGGTTATCCCAGAGAAGGTCTCATTCGGAACCAAAATCAAGAGGGGGCTTTTTAAATTCGTTTTGCACTACGTTTCCTGTCCCTAGGCTCATGCGCATCTTCAAAGTGTTAATGGTTTTAAGAACATTGCCGTTTTCAATGCTGTAAATTGCACGCTTTTGTTATTTTATTGTCTTTGTTGTGAACCAGCTGAATTATACTTTTGAATGAATCCGCATTGCGTCTTCATACAGTGTGATCAGGGTTTTCGTTTTATACCTCAATTTGAACAAAAATATTCTGTTTTTATTTCTTGAAAATAATTACGGGTATACATTTATCTGGGTATGAAACGAGTTTGTCAGCAAATCAGAAAGCAGAAATTTCAATTTACCAATCGCGGCTGTCAATCAAATATTCAGTCGACAAATCAAATGACTCATTTAGATCAGAAGAAATTTTAAATTCCGATATTTAACGACGTCAAAAATCAATTCGGAACTTTCTGTGGAGTCAATGGGTGGGCCAACGAGGTCATTGGTAGGGGCAAGCGATTGGTCTGTTGAAAAAAATGAAATCGCACTTTTATGAAAAAACACATGATGTAAATCAACATAAAGTCTGTTTATTATATGAGATCTGAGCATTTCTTGGAGCCAAGCTCATCTTCAATGCAGTATTTATTTGAAGCTATTCCCTTCTGTCCCTGCAAATAGAATTATGACGTGTCGTGGGCGGGAGGTAGAGCGTCGGCTTCCCGATCAAGAAGTGTCGAGCTAAATTCCTGGATGCGGCTTTTTATCTTTTTTGAAATTGTTGTTTTTGTTGATTGCATATCTGCAACTTCTTTGAATTTGGAACAGTCTAAAATTGTGTCTCCTGGTAATGGCTTAAATATTAGTCTAATGAGCATGAATGAGATATTCCTTAAATTCCTTCAGTTTTAATTATTTACAGCGAAGGCTAAGAACAAAATGGTGCAAAGTAAAAGTGCTGTAAAACTTGTTAAAAAGAAGATCCAGTCGAGCGATTTGCTGATATCTATCCATTTTACCCCATCTCTTGTGTCAGAAGGCGAACTTCGGTCCACTGTGCTTTCAGCATTTACATTTGCTATCTCTGAAAGATCAACCCCAGAACTTGTCTCTAATCGGCCCCTTTCATATCTGAGAGACTGCACGTGCCATGTCTGAGATGATTTGCATCGGAAAAAACGCCCAATACAAGCCCAGAAAGCGGGAATATTAGTATCAGCTCGACGGTAGAAAATTCTTAGACTAAACGTCAGCATTACAATGATTACAATGCTTATTAATAATACTGTCATCAGATAGTAACTGATGTACGGAATAGAGCGTGCAGTATTTGGCAAATTGTATCCAATGATAGTTAAGAATACGGCAATCGCTAGAAGCACAGTTAAACTGTATGATATCCTCTCCCCAGAATTCGTTGGCATTAGGAAAACCAGCGTGTTCAAGTAACCCATGAATATAATCGGTAGCAGTACATTTAATACCAAAAAGTCTGGTTTTCGTTTAAGTTTCAATGAAAAACTCATTGTAATGTTGTCTTCCTTTAAATATACTTTTGATCCTAGTAATTCCCACGTTCCATGTTCACTATATCCTCTCGTGTAAACATGGTCAACTATGGGTACCAGCTGAATCTCTTGGGGCAAATGTCCGTAGACCTGGAATTCCAACGGGCATTCTTGTTTATCCCAAGGATAGTGAATAAGATTCGGAACACAAACAGCAGTAAAAACATTTCCCGGGTAATATAGAGCATCCCCGTTTGCCAGGAAACGTATGGGCCAATACTCATCGTCTCCAATCTTCTTGTATTCCTCAAAGGCGTTGATTAGAAATATAGCAGGTGTCCAAAAAATGTCGTTACGAGTGACAAAGTTTTTAACTCCTCCGTAGTCTTGCGGATTCCAAATCATCCGATCATCTCTCCATTCCATATATATGGAACCAATTACTGAGAACTTCTCGGATGCCTCGGAAAATTCCCGAATCGCTCTAACCTCAAATCCCAGTGTAAGATTCAGTGGTTGTGTGGTACTTTTTATAGGAGGGCCGTAGAAACTGTGATTGCTCTTTTTGTTCTCTATCAAACGATCTATTTCTTTGTAAAGATCTCCAGCGGCACATGGCGCACTTGACATCAGTAAGGAGACGGTGATAAGTGAAATGGGTCCTAAGCTCTGTGCAAGCATTCTCAGTCTGTCGGATACTTCTTTACCGAACAAAATCTGCAGTAAAGTAAAAAATGTACGGCGTTAAAATAGTATTAACAAGAGCCATGTCGGACATGGCCATCCCCCGCCGTAAAAGCTTGATAGTAAACTGAAGCCAGTTAGATTTAGGCTTCTTGTGCACTGCATTTCTTCTCAATGAGTTCGATAATAGCTATTATACTTTCAGAGATATGCTCTGGACAAAATCTAAGTCTTTAAAACAACAAAGGGCAATAACTCCAAAATTATGCAAGCACGAATTGTGGTTCTTGTGCACTGCACTTCTACTAAACGAGATCTACCCACCTATGAAGTTTCAAGTTAATAGCTATTATACTTTCAGAGATATGCCCCGGACAAAATCTTAGTGTTGATACAACAAAAGGCAATGACTGCAAAATTATGCAAGCAAGAATTGTGGTTCTTGTGCACTGCACTTCTCCTTAATGAGATCTATCGACCTATGAAGTTTCAAGTTGATAGCAATTATACTTTCAGAGATATACTCCGGACAAGTTTAGTGACGGAATGACGGACGGAGACCATTGCTATATCCCCTTCGCCGAAACGGGGGATAATAAAATACTGAAATACTGAAAAACTAGTCATCTATGAACCGATAAGAAGGACTCTTCGCCTAGAATGTGTAGAAAATGTGCAACAGTTGCTTTCCATACAACAATGACTAAGCACAGAGACGAAGAACATCGTAAATTTGACAAGGGGGATATATATCGTGTATGTGTGAACATTTGTGAGTGGAAAGAATTGTTTCTTTGCCTGTATTATCTCGAAAGAGAAAATTCGGAAAACTTTGGTATGCGACCTTTACCTTTTGAAATAGTTATTACTAGTAGAAGCGCACACATGTAGAGAATTTTTTCCCAAACATTACTTTTGGTGGTTAACTGATGATGAAATAAACATGGAATGATGAAGTATTCAGATCGCATTTTTCATATGTAAAGCGTTTATATATGACATCGACCCTTGAGATTGACAAATGAGACATGCTAAACTTATTTTAGAACAAATGAGAAAGAGTTGAAATTATCCATAATACTGTTAAAGATCAATGGAATATTTTTGTTTTAATGCAGGTATGAAACAAACAAACAAACAAAAAAACTAATCACACTGTATGAATAGGCGAAGCGGATGCATTCATAAGTGATTTTTTTTTCGGTTTTATATTTCGATGTTTACAAAATGTTCTCTTCATTTTTTATAATTCTATTACATCATGCTAAAAACTATTTATAAATTTTAATTCATTTTTTATAGAACTATTTCGAGTGGAAGCATACTAAAAAGCTGTGTACCCAAAATTTTGTTCGTGGAAGTATGAATAAATTTTTCTGCCGACTAGAACGCTCGTTTTTAATATACGAAACTGAATTTTAATTTAACTTTGTATGATTTAGAAGCTATTTGTGTACACTCTATAATATCTGACCTTGAAACTTAGAAATGTTCTTATAGAATAACAATTTCGGGTCGTTTGTTATCATAAATTTAAGGAAGTATCTGAGTTATGAGGCTTATTAAAACCCAAGTGATCTATCGCTGTAGTGAATTATTCATTTAGGCTAATAACTACGCAAAGAGGTTTTATTGTTCATAACCAAAGACCTCAAACAAACTCTTATTCTATCATGGTCTTACTTATCCATAGGATCCAAAAGCTGGCCTAACGAAATAAAATGAAATGTCGAATAGTTTTCCTCGAATGAGTATGTTCATTATATTGACGTAAAGAAATCCTAAACGATGGTCGATAAATACAGAAGCAATATCGATCTGATAAAGCTTTTGACGATTTATTACCAAAAGAATTCATTATATTAACCCTCGGCGAGCTGATTCCGGAATATTCCTGATTTGACAATAGCTGTGTTAGGTGAATATACTAGGATCAGCATGCACAGACGTGCAGTCTGATATTAGTCTATACTACCTGCATGCTTGTTCTTTAAGTTTTAAGAAAATATTTGAATACAAAGAAGACCTACGTTTGAAAAAAAAAAATCAGAATTTTGTGAAGAAAGGATAAATATTCAGCAGGAAAGGGGTTAACATTATATTTTTTTCAACTTTTCGGGCACTTATAGTGATAGTAAGAAATAACAAACAAGAACGTCAGAGCGCTTAAAATTCTATCATAAAATGTCAATAAAGATGGCAAGGCACCCGGAAGCGCTGAAGGAGCTACTGGATGGTACCAAAATTCATTGGATTAATTTTATTTTGAGTATTTTCTTGTGTGAACATTTTCCATAATACAAAACGTATGAGACTGGTAATGCATAAGATAATAATTGAGTAATATAAAATATTTATGTGTCATGATAGAATAATGCATTTATTGTTCATTCTTGAAACAACCGGGAAGCAACTAGTGGTACGGCGCTAGACTTCAGTGTCAGGGGTCCCTGATTTGATTCCCCGCTTCTCTATTCCCTCGCACGAGACAATGAAAGCAAAGGGCCCGTTTCTACCATACGACCTCATTTGATTTGTTTTGTTTGAATGGGGTTTTACGCCGTTTTCAACAATCCTTCAGTTATATCGCGGCGGCTGGAGCACCTAACAATGGAATCCTGGTATTTTTCACACCAGTACTACCATTACATCCTTTCCTAGCCTCCAGCTGCTATCCCACATAGGTCCACGATTATCGACCCATTGGTGAGCGACAAATAGTCGGAAAGGATGTGTGTCGCCGTTGGGGATCGAACCCGGGACCTTTAAATTGACGGTCCGACGCGCTACCAACTGCGCTATGACGGCGGCACGACCTCATTTGAACGTATTTTCCAAACAATCAATTCTTGAAATAATATCTATAAAAATTGACTCGCAAGTCAATGGGAAAAATGAAAAAAGAATGTTGTTCTGTAATATGTATTGAAAAAAAAACACTCGCACACACACACACAAAAAAAAACCCGCCAGAAACAGTTGGAGGGAAAATAATCTGCAATACGCCTGTGACCTACTTACTTATATTCGCCTCCTGGGATAAAACAGTACAGTGCCAAGGAAGACAAAAATACTCATATATTAACAAGTATGAATACTGAATCCTGAACTTGCTATTTTTTGCAATAAAACGGCTTTCCCTTGAATGCATTTCAAGCGTTTGAAAACTGTTCTATGGACTCGTCTTTTAACGCAAAGCAACGTATTCTCATGATAAATTCTTCATATCAAAGATATCTAGTTGATAATGCTCTATTATTTCGGATCAGCGGGACGGTAAACGGTCAAAGAAATACAATTACAAATACACAAACAATTGTTCGATATTTAATCTACAATTTTTCCTACAATGTTACAAATGGAAAGAGGAAAAAACTGATCTTTATTTACAGTGTCGACAAAGCTTTTCGCAAGAACCAAACGATTTCATTAAAATTAGAAATATATCAAAAATAAATCAATAATTTGTATAGTTACCAGTTCAAGAATTAAATAAGCCGTACCTGTAAGATTTTTAAAGAAAGCATTAATAAAAGACAAAAGAAAAAAATATGCACGCATTTAACCCTTTCCCGTTCAATCCCTGGTTTTTACGTCCCTTTTGATTTATATTTGAGAAAATATTGTTGAAAAAGAAGAAATTGCTTGTGCCAAGCAATTTCTTCCTTTTCCACAATATTTTCTACTTTACTAAATTATTGGTTTTCAAATAAAATTGACTTTAAATTGTCGTTTGCAAAACCTTTGAATTTGGACCGGTCTAAAATTTTGCAAAACAGGAAAGGGTTAAAACAAACTAAATGCAATTAGTATGCTACATTGTGTTTGTTCATATACCATGGTGTTAAAAGCCATTGTGATTGTTCATGCTCAATTGCATGGTATATGATTTAAAATCATATCATATTTAAGTTAAGCCATGTTCATATACATTTCAAAAGAAATGAATATTAAATTGCACGGGGAAAGCGCCGTATTTGTGAGGATCATCCCTGATAAACCGTGTGCACAGTATTCGTAGCAATTTACCAATCGCGGATGTCAATCAAGAAATCAATCGACCAATCAATTCATTCATTCAGTCCGGAATTAAGCTTTGAACTCCAACATTCGCCGCCATTTTGTAAATCGTTTTGTTGGTTAGGCGACTTAAACGTCGTTATTAGGTTTTGGTAGCCAACCAACCGTTTTACTTATTTATAACACGCTACAGCTATAAATTTTGCAAAATAACGCCGTAAAAAATTGAAGCGGAACTTTAGGAGACAATGGGCGTGACCAAAGGAGTCAGTGGGCGGGGTCAGCGATTGTTTAATTATTTCGCAGATAGGGGGTAAGAAACATGTAACGACAGCTTGAGTGAGCTGAATCTGCGAGGTTTTGATCGCGCTTTTATGATTTACAAATTATGGTATGCGAAATGTTTGCTGCCAACGTTGTCATTTCATTAAAAATCATGTAGAAATGTTAAAAAATGGTTACATTCAAAGTTGTTTAAAAAACTGAAAAAGTATATCAAAAAAATCAAGGAAAAAAGGGTAGATTGTTAAATTACTTTTGGAAAAGGAGTAAACAGTTTGACAAACATATTTTTTAAATAAGATAATCAAAATCAGTGATTGAAAACTTTAGGGCTTGTATGTCTCAGTTTTTAATACAACTACAACAGCAAATGCAAAACAAGGACTTCGGAGAGCGGCGCATATACACCGGAACGGTTTGTAATTAGAATATATCATATCATTCAGTACTTTATTTTAAAATTATCTCGTACAAACACAAAAAAAATATCAAAGAGATTCATTGTTGTAAGTTTCGGTTCGCTCCAATTGAAAATGTAACAATCAAACTGTAAATTTAAAGGTTGTACACACAAAATTACTGTAATTCTAAGCTGTTTGCTGAGTCAAGGTCAGATAGCTGTTTTGCTGAAGCCAGGTCAGATTATTCCAACAAGGAGTGTATCAATTTGTTTCAGTTTGCAACGATAACCTTAAGCTAATACAGTCGATCTCGAACACACCCTCAAGGCGTTTTCAAGGCCCCGAGTGAAAGGCAGTCACTTAATCCATTCTCACACAATGACGCTTTTCTTGACGCCACAAGAAAACTATTTGAAAGACATGTAAAATGAAGAAATCTTTAAGAAACACGCATTTCTTCATTTTACACAATGATTTCTACCCAGAAAGTTGAAAAAAAAGCTGCAATTTCATGAACTTTATTTTTTCGTCTGCAACTCTGTACACTGAAGTCTGACACATATCTACGAAAGACCGGTGGTGACATCATCTATTCACAGTTCACACTTCAAACTTCATTCATATTAAGTCTGAAATTGGAAGTGTGAAAAGTGAATTATGAGACCAGTGGTGACTTCTTAAATTCACAGTACATAATCAAACCAAATTAAATATGAAGTTTGAAGTGTGAAGTTGGAAGTATGAAGTGTGAAGTTGGAAGTTTGAAGTGTGAAGTTGGAAGTATGAAGTCGGAAGTATGAAATTTGAAGTTTGAAGTGTGAAGTTGAAAGTATGAAATGTGAAGTTGGAAGTATGAAGTGTGAAGTTGGAAGTATGAAGTGTGAAGTCGGAAGTTTGAAGTGTGAAGTTTGAAGTTTGAAGTGTGAAGTGTGAAGTTGGAAGTGTGAAGTGTGAAGTTGGAAGTATGAAGTGTGAAGTCGCAAGTTTGAAATGTGAAGTTTGAAGTTTGAAGTGTGAAGTATGAAGTTGGAAGTATGAAGTTGGAAGTATGAAGTGTGAAGTTTGAAGTGTGAAGTTTGAAGTATGAAGTGTGAAGTTGGAAGTTTGAAGAGTGTATTTGGAAGTTTGAAGTGTGAAGTGTGAAGTTGGAAGTATGAAGTCGGAAGTTTGAAGTGTGAAGTTGGAAGTATGAAGTTGGAAGTTTGAAGTCGAAGTTTGAAGTGTGAAGTTGGAAGTATGAAGTGTGAAGTTGGAAGTATGAAGTGTGAAGTTGGAAGTTTGAAGTGTGAAGTGTGAAGTTGGAAGTATGAAGTGTGAAGTTGGAAGTTTGAAGTGTGAAGTGTGAAGTGTGAAGTTGGAAGTGTGAAGTTGGAAGTTTGAAGTGTGAAGTGTGAAGTTGGAAGGTATACATACATCCAACTTCAAACTTCCAACTTCACACTTCACACTTCACACTTCAAACTTCCAACTTCACATTTCAAACTTCCGACTTCACACTTCATACTTCCAACTTCACACTTTACTTCCAACTTCACACTTCACACTTCAAACTTCACACTTCAAACTTCCGACTTCACACTTCATTCTTCCAACTTCACACTTCACACTTCAAACTTCACACTTCACACTTCAAACTTCCAACTTCACACTTCAAACTTCCGACTTCACACTTCATACTTCCAACTTCATACTTCCAACTTCACACTTCATACTTCCAACTTCCAACTTCACACTTCACACTTCATACTTCCAACTTCACACTTCAAACTCCCGACTTCATACTTCCAACTTCTTACTTCCAACTTCAAACTTCCGACTTCATACTTTCAACTTCTCACTTCACACTTCCGATTTCATACTTCCAACTTCTCACTTCCAACTTCAAACTTCCGACTTCACACTTCAGAGTTACTATGTATGAAGTGTGAACTGTGAATTCTTGATGTCACCACCGGTCTTTCGTACATATCACTCTTGCTTTGCTCCCTAGAATATTTGATACTTGATCGGAAGTTAAATGTTCGTCTAATTAAATATCGAGTCATCAAGGCTACTAGACATGTTCATTGGCTCTTTATATCTATAATATCTTATTTTGAATTCAGTACAATGTGCAAGAGGATACAGACATTCAGATCTGCGAGATCCTAACTTTACTTTGAGGACAATCCTACGACTCGAGACAGACACTGAATGAAATATCTCAAAGAAAAAGTCATATATTTGAATTTTGAGCGAGGATTAACTTACGAGGAGATTGCTTACTTATTTCGACTAAATAGTGAATTTGCCATTCTGATGTAGTTCGAAATGCGATTTGTACATGTACCCGCTTTCTGGTGACATCCGAGAAGCAGCGGCAATTAATCATTAGCAAAGAATTACTAGCCATCTAGAACGAAATAGTAGCAATTACGAATATAAAATCTCGCCTCTATAGTTATATTCTGTTTCAAGCAATCAACAGTTAGCATTCAAACCCGTTTTTTGGAAATGTTTTCAACAATTTTAAGTATAAGGAGAATCAGAACAAAGGTTTCATTTGGTCTTTATTGAATTCAGTTTCTAAATATGGAGAGAGAAAGTCAGATGAGCCTTCATAGGAATGTCTGACAATCTGAGAATCGGGTACCCGGTCTTTAATAATGTTTTGTTTCAAGAAGTTGTAAGCTTGTGATAATGGTTCTAACCCAGCTCGAGACATAAAACCGAAACAAAGAATAAACTAGAATTGTCGCAAAGCGTACTAATACCACCACCAGCGCTTTGCCAGTAAAGTAGAACAGCTGACCCTTAACTTCATTACCTGTAATAATAGGGCATCTCATAGGTCATGAATATTTTAATATAACGTTTCAAGTTCCAATGTCAAATGCCTAATGATATGGATCGCGGAAACGTTTTAAATCAAAGTTCAATTGTGACCTTGACTTTTGACCTACATGACCCCATTTCGAAAGAGTACCTTTTTGTTCGTGGTAAACGTGTATAAAGTGTCAAGGTCCTAGGTCATATGACTTATGAGTTAGAGTACGGAAACAGATTTCAATCCAAGTTCAATTTTAACCATGACCTTTGACCTACTTTACTCCAAAACAATAATGCACTTCCTTGGGTCATTGGCAACAATTGTATAAGTTTCAAGGTTGTTAAGTCTATTGATTCTTGAGCATGGAAACGAAAAGCTTTATGGACGGACGGGCGTGGTGAAACCAACATACAATAAAACGTACGTTTTCGTTGTCACACACTTCACACGCCCTTACGCCACAAGATGTAAACATGCATTTTTTCCATGGAACCAAAAATAATTTAACAGCAAAATCAACAAATTCTGTAAAATTAGTTTCGTTCTTGTGTGTGCACAGTTAGAAGATTATGGGCCGTTCCATTTGCTTTTCCCACCAATTTTATCGGATTTCAACGAAAACTCCAAAAAGCTATCTAATAAATAATAATCAGTTCATAATTTCATGAATAATGCATCTATATATGTGTTTAAAACAAGAGCTTACGTGGTTATTGACCAATAGCGGCTGTCAATGAAATAATCAGTCGACTAATGAAATCCTTCATTTAGACTGGAAATAAACTTTGAACTCCTGCATCAGCAACTATTTATTTGAATCATTTTCGTTGATTTAGTGACTTAAAGGTCGTGACTACAGTTTATTTAGCAACCTTTCTACGCTTTTGTTACATGCTACTGGTCCTAGATTATCAAAATAACATCGTTTCAAATCATAGTGGAACTTCCTGTCGTAGTCAATTGGCAAAGCCAACGGAGTAAGGTCGTGTGGCCAGCGATTGGTCAATTGATTTAAGAATCTCATAGCTTTTCTAAACTTTTAAAGCACCAGGCTCGGCTTTGTAACAATAAATAAACAAGAGAACCGCATGCGGATGCAAACGCTCAGTTATTCAAGTATTTGATAGTTGGTAAACAGATGCGGACGTAGACGCGGACGCAAACGATGATTTGGCCATAGCAATACCGCGCGTTTTTTCTTCGAAAATAGCCTAACCAAACAAGATGTGTTTGTGAAACACTATGCCCCCGAAACGGGAATTCTTTAGAAACGGGTAAAGGGTTAAAAGTTTGACCTTGACCTTGATGAAATGACCTTCCCCAGTTGCGCCTTGTTGAGACCTATCTACATACCAAATTTTAGCATTGTAACTTAATCAGGGTTGAAGTTATAGGAAAATATTTAGTTGGCAGGTTAAGTTTTGCAGACAGACAGACAGACGGACAGACAGACAGACGGATAGACGGACACCGGTAAAACAATATGCCCCCGATCTTATCGATGTGGGGGCATAAAAATAGACGAGTTAAAACAAGGAAGTGTATATTAATGTTTTCAACTTTTGATCTGTGGCTTTTGCACTTGACTTGTTGAATTTCAGCTTTTGATCTGTAGCTTTTGCTATTGACTTGTAGACCTTCAGCTTTTTATCTCAAGCTTTTGCACTTGACTTTTTGA
This sequence comes from Fragum fragum, assembly GCA_946902895.1. Lineage (NCBI taxonomy): Eukaryota > Metazoa > Mollusca > Bivalvia > Cardiida > Cardiidae > Fragum > Fragum fragum. Next base: position 43,335,698 of record OX336375.1, read on the forward strand.
ATTTAGATTTTGATCTGTAGCTTTTGCTCTTGACTTGTAGAAGGTACTTCTGACGAACTAAGAGTATGCAGCTCGGTCTTTAATCCTGTTCTATTAAGAGTTGTTGTAGGCTTGGATGACTGAAAAAAAAAATACGAGTTCATTACTTGACAGTTTTAAGTTGATACCCTTTGCATAGACCTTGTGGTACAAGTGCATTTCGTGATTAACTCGAGTTATTCGATTTGTAGACTATTTAAAGAACTTAGAGAATCGGTAGTTACCAGGTAGAAACTTTCATTATTTCATCTAGTTATGCAGTTTTACATATTGCATACGAAAGCGTTTTTTTTTATTATTTCGAAACTGATTTAAAGTTAAAGCATCTTTTGGACTAATTTTGAAAAAAAGGGTCAAAATTTAGGCATTTGTGTCATGTCAAAAACAGCGTTGGTGCGCGAGCAAAATGTCGTAATTACAGTTTTTATTCAAGGTGTAGTTACGACATTTTGCTCGAGCACCGACGAAAGACTCTTTCTGTTGGGTACTCATCCAAAAGAACCAAGTTCACAGTCATGTTGAATAACCTCATACTGTCAATTGACAATTTGTCCTATAAAGGTCAAGACAGCATTGCCCTTTGATCACTTACTCGTGATTTTTTTAGTTACATATCGTAAGATTGCCTGATTGAATCGGGATTTACGCCACTTTTAACAGTATTTCAGACATATCGATGAGGCAGGAGCACCTTACCATGGATTACGGGTATTTCTCACACTACTACGACTACATCCATTACTAGCCTACAGCTGATCAGCCAATTATATTTACTATCATCTTCTAATACCTATAACTTGGCAAGAAGTATCTGCAGCGACTAGTAATCGAACCATTCGACCTCATGGTTGACAGACCGACTCGCTACATAAACCAATTGCGTTATGGCCGCCGCCTTACATATTAGAAATATCATGGCCATGACAAAGAGAGTTGGGTTTTTTCGTTTTTTTTAGTCCGATTTTTCAAATAATATAATTGTTAGTTTCATCTATCAAAAGGAGCGATCTGATTGGTCGAAAAAATTAATTCATACCTCCAAGAACAAAATTTTGAGTACGCAGCTACTTTGAATGCTTCCGCACAAAATAGTTCACTAAAAAAAGGTATCAAAATTTGTTAAGTTGTTGCATATTTAGCTCGATGCTATTAAATTATAAGAAATGAGGAGAATATTTCTTGTTTTCATGGAGGTATGAACCGAAAAACCTAATCACACAATGTATGAATCCGCTTCGCGTATTCATACAGTGTGATTAGGTTTTTCGGTTCATACCTCAGTGAAAACAAAACATATTCTCTTCATCTCTTAAATGAAAAAATGCAATTTCACAAACGGGTATTTGGAAAATGGGAAGTGAACTCATTCTGTCCTTTGCTGTACAATATTCCTTCATGATAAATCGCGCAAATGTTATACATTTTCCTTTTATATAGGTTATGTATATTTGATATTGAATCTATGTAAGAAAGAATAAAATACATGTGATAGAAATATACATTTACCTGTTCAGATATATGTAGATGTTTCTTTCTTCTCTGTGATCTTGTCTGGACAACGGCTCTGACCTGACGAATTGAAATAAATCACATATAGGGGAAAAGTCATGCGAAACAGTTATTAATTAGCTTTGATTGATTTGGTTTAACTTTTAACGAGTATCTTTAACCCATTCTCTCACAATGACATTTTTTGACGCCCCTCAAGAAAACAATTGGGAAAAGATTTTGTGAAATAAAAAAAAATCTTGTAACAAGCAATTTCTTACTTATCAACAATGTTTTCTACCCCAAATGTTAAGAAAATCCGAAAATTTTACAAGCCTTAAATTATCCTCTATATCTCCTTTCGATTAGAACCAATCTAAAATTTCGCTGTCTGGTAATGTTTGAATTTCTAGAAGCAATCATTATTGCTTACTGTCTGTCTTAATTATATCGGAAATTGGCTTATCAGTTGTGACCCTAGAACTTTCAGACATCTAAATGCAGCCATATAAGTAAGACCTCTAATCTGATCTAATCTAATCTCTGTAATTATCTTTATTATATACTTATAATTCAATTTTTAGTTTCGTCTATCAAAGACGAGCATTCTGTTTGGCCGGAAAAAAATCGTACCTCCATGAATACAATTCTGAGCACGCAGCTATTTTGTATACTTCCGAACGAAATGGTTCCATAAAAGTGGATCAAAATTTGTAAAATATTTGTTATTTTCGCTTGATGTTATTGAATTATAATAAATGGACATAATATGTTTGTTTTCATGGAGGTAAGAAACGAAAAAAAATCACACTTATGTATGAATTCTCAGTTTCATACAGACTGATTAGTTTTTCGTTTCATACCTTCATGAAAAAAATCTCATTCATCACTTAAATCAAAAGCCGTAATGGTTTATCATTCTGATATAAACCAAGGCGGGAACACGGGATGTATATAAGAAACCGTGATGTGTTTGTTTTCATGGAGGTAAGAAACGAAAAAAAACAACACTTATGTATGAATTCTCAGTTTCATACAGTCTGATTAGTTTTTCGTTTCATACCTTCATGAAAAAAATCTCATTCATCACTTAAATCAAAAGCCGAAATCGTTTATCATTCTGATATTACCCAAGACGGGGACACGGGATGTATATAAGAAACCGTGATGAGTTTGTTTCATGGAGGTAAGAAACGAAAAAAAAAAAAAAACAACACTTATGTATGAATTCTCAGTTTCATAAGTCTGATTAGTTTTTCGTTTCATACCTTCATGAAAAAAATCTCATTCATCTCTTAAATCAAAAGCAGTAATCGTTTATCATTCTGATATAACCCAAGACGGGGACACGGGATGTATATAAGAAACCGTGATTTGTTGGGTCATTTCATTCGATAAGCTGAAAAGGAAATATATTTTTGTTTAGAACGCAGTGAACAATCATGATGAAAAAACCCTGAAAGCAAATAAACAAAGTATCATATATTACTAACCACAATGTTTATACATTGATATTCATTTTCCCACACATATTTTTCTACTCTTTTTATTCTATTGCTCTAAATGGTATAGTTGACATTGCCATGGAACTTCAATTTATTTTCTCGCCATCAGCCTCAAGAAATCTTATGTACGCCCATAACATATCCTAAAATTGATCATTTATTTGTTTCATAGGCATACACTGCGCATGTGTGTTATAGTATGTTTTGTTGTCTAGGCAACAATTCATCTTTATAAAAAGTCACAAAATATACAAGAAACAGTTGAAAATAGTGAAAAATGTACATTCACACAGAAGATCAAGTAATAAAATACGATGCTGAATTTGTTGACTTACAAGTTTTCACCTGCAAAATACATTGGTTTACACCAACCTGTAAGCTATTCAATATAACAAATATGTACTGGAAAGCTGTCGAGTCTTCATTTACAGAAAAAAGTCCAAAGATCCAGGTGAAGCCGAAAATAGAGGACAGAAAAACGACGTCACGGATTGCTTTTCTGAAAAAGTACATAAGCAATATTATGTTATAGCTGTGAAACAAAACTATGTTGAAGTGACAGTTAAAAAAAACATAGACGTAAAAAACAAATTATCATAAACCTATTAACATTTCTAGTAATTCATATACATTCCACACAGACAAAATCGGACAAGCCAGAAAAAAATCCGTACTGACAGTGTCAAATACGGTTCCATATAAGGTAGTCTAAGATGACGACATTTCCGTTCTGTCAATGACGTCATAATGCAAATAAACGTTATCAGAATGGTAAAGGGAAATACTTGTAGAAATATGGATTTCTTTTTTATCCTTCGGTCTCGTGAAATATCAATAATTTTCATCCGCAGCTCAAAGCAAATACAAAATGTTGTATCTCCATCGCCAAACAATATTCCCTTTACCGAACTTGAACTTATCCCATATTGGCCGACATTATTAACCCATTCCCACACGACAGAATTTTAGACTGGTCCAAATTGAAAGAAGCTGCAGACGACAATTTGAAGTTGATGGAATTTTAATTTTTTTCATCCTTTGGGATAGAAAACATTGTGGATAATGAAGGAATTGTTTGTAACAAGCAATTTCTTCATTTTCCACAATGTTTTCTAAAGCTATTTTATTGAGGGGCGTAAAAAGGAGGGATTGAGTTGGAATTGGTTAATACACATTTTTGTTGGTTTGGCGATTACAACTATAGCTTATTCAATCTCTGGTTACGACTTTTAGGTCGCATACCTACCATTTAAGTTTTGTTGTGTGTTGCTGGCAATATTTTTGCAATATTATACCGTCTTAGTCTACATTCTTATCGGAGGAGAGTAGGTGAGGCCAACGACCCGTCAATTAGAGCTGCGAATATCACATTTCCTAAGCGGCGAGAAATCAACACACTATTACATTGTTGTACTCCTTTAACATTAAATCCACGAAATTTGACCATAAAAAGATAAAGAAGCTCAAGAAACTTACATAAAACAACATTTTAAATATTCTTACTAACGGCTATCCTAAGCTTGACACCATTCTTTCAAACATGTAAGAGAGCCGCCGTCATAGCGCAGTTGGTAGCGCGTCGGACTGTCAATCTAGAGGTCCCGGGTTCGATCCCCGACGGCGGCACTCTTCCTTTCCGACTATTTGTCTCTCACCAATGGGTCGATAATCGTAGACCTATGTGGGATAGCAGCTGGAGGCTAGGAAAGGATGTAATGGTAGTACTGGTGTGAAAAATACCAGGTATCCATTGTTAGGTGCTCCAGCCGCCGCGATACGACTGAAAGATTGTTAAAAGCGGCGTAAAACCCCATTCAAAATCAAACATGTAAGATACGGACTTTTTTCTATTGTGAATTCGCATGTGTGCAATAAATGTATATTTTCAACCCTTTCAGGTTATTCTTAATTTTAGTCTTGTCTAATTTGGAAAAGTTGCAGACGACAATTTTAAGCTAGAGCAATTTGAAAACTAATCAAACCACAGGGTAGAAAATATTGTGGGGAAAGAAGAAATTAAGCAATTAATATAATTGTACAAAGATACAAGCCGAAGCAGTTTTCCAAGCATATATAGCTAAAGAAATGTTTCAAAACTAGCCCAAAACCTACGAAACTTTCCGAATCAGAAAGAAACGCAAAAACATTGTGTTCAGCAAATCGCAGTATTAGTTGTTTATGATGACTTATCAGATTGAAATGGTGTCATACTTGCAATTTCTCGCGTTAATTTCAATTACCTTTTATATAATTGATCTTCTTGCACATTTATTCTTATTAAATCTTCAACATCTTACATATGGATTACATTAACCCTTTCCTGCTCAAACCATGTTTTTACGTCCCCGTGATTTTATAATTCAGAAAACACTGTGAAGTGGTTGTAACATGCAGTTTCTTCTTTTTCCACAACATGTTTTACCTCACTGCGTGGTTATTTTCCAATCAAATCCACTTTAAATTTTTGTCTGCAAAATCTTTAAGTTCGGATAGGTCTAAAATTTTGCAAAACAGGAGAAGGATAATTTGAGGATAAACGAATATTGTGGGAAAAAATGGCAGATTTTAACTCTACTGGTTGTTTCCAATACATAGATCCGGGTCAAGGAAAAGTAAGTTAAAACTCTGGCGTTAAATTCACGTGAATCAAATGATTAATACACGCTATCTTTCGGTTTACGCCACGTGTTTTGTCCGTTATTACGTGCCTTTCCGACCCAAAATCTACGTTTTGTGATGATTAGTATAACCGTTATTGTTCTTAATTGTCTGCTAGTAAAGAAAAAGAGCGTGAGTTTCGGTCAAATTTCGTGCAATAGTAGCACAGATACTGGCGAAAAGGGAAGTTTTTACTTAACAGTAGGGAACTCCGGTGGCATACAGCCTTCCTAAATATATATGTAAACTGACAAACGTCATCATATCGCCCTTTTGAGCTTGTAAACATTACCCTTTTCTGTACTTTATTTATCTGAGCCGAATTCTAAGAAAACGTGCTAAAGAGGTTTCATGTGATAACACTAACAGCGTTTTCTACAAATCTGATATTCCATAAAGGGTAGTCGATCTTGTTCAAAAGATAGATAAATTATCATCTATTAATAGAAAATAAATAAATAACCGTCCTGTAAAAATTGTCTTACTTGATTTTCTCAGAATTTTTCTTTTCATCCATTCCCTTCAAGCGATTTATCTTCCACAAGATCATACCAGTAAGAACAATGTTACCCTATCATAATGAATCATAATGATACAATGAATTAACAAAGCTCTTTGTTTAATCAAAGCTCCTTCAGACTTGTATCCAACTTTAACAAACATAAACCTTTTTCGAAATATTGTAACTGGTGCATTGAAACTGGTAGACGTAAAACAACGCAAACTTCAATTAATCCTGTAATTATTTTGTTTTTGTTTTTCATTTCGTCCAAACAGTTTTCTAGTTTTCATACTATGAAGGCAGTATTGACCTAATACATTGTAAAACTGACCTGATCAAAATATAACAGACAAGGCAAATTTCATATATACTTAATTCTGACAGTTACTGTTATATATTATTCATGGACTAATAGTTTCTCGTATTCTTTACAAGACATTTATCGAAAATGGCATCCAGCAAGAGCCCTGCTTACGATGACTGAAAACGTGAAAAGCACAAAATACGATGTCATTCTATAGTAGATTGAGCCATTTTATGGTTTCTCCGGGCGTATGGAATGACTTGACGTCCTTTGCCTCTGATTTGTTAGTTTAGACTTTAAATTATTCAAATCGATGAATTGTTGGACTAGGTATTCTTTAAAATAGGGATAAAATTACTAGGAATTAGTAATGTGTAACGTGGGCCTTTAAATTCTAGGACTTAGGCTGAATAATTTCTAAGAGGTAGGGTTTCAATATATATAGTTGTTCTCAAAGCTTATTATTAATTATTTAATCATTTCAATGAGTTTTACACGAAAAAGTCTGAATCGTTCTGGAAGATAAAGTGAAATTCAATAATTTAAAGCAAGAATCAATGACTGCATACATTTTCATACTATGGACCGAAGTTTAAAAATCAAATATTTGTTCCAAAAATACATAATTAAAACATAAGTCACTCGTTAAGTGTGTATTAGGAACACTTTTTGAGCTAGCAAAGCGTCAGCTTTGATAGCTTAAGTTAACAGACAGAATTTTGAGGTCTTTTCAAAGTTCAACGATTGCAAACTGCTACTGGAGGCTTAACCACTAAATCCATAGAATACTTACGCCATAAAAGTAGTTCCTATGTATTTCAGGTATATTGCAAACTCTATTCAAATTGTAGAGAACTCTTTCAAAAACATGCTATTTAACCCATTCCCAATCCATTCCGTTTTTTAAGCATCTCAAGAAAAAAGCTTTGGAAAACATTGTGGACAATCACGAAATTGCTTGTAACAAGCAATTTCTTCATTGTCAACAATGTTTTTTTACCCAATAAGGGAAACATTTTCAACACTTAATATCTTCGTGCAAGTGGATTTTTTTCGATCCGTAAAACATCTTCGGGATAAAAAGATAAAAGAGGAAGTTAAATTGTGAAACATTGCCTCAACATGAAACTTGGCTATTGAAAAAGTAATGATAGAATCTTTCACATTGCAATGATAGATATTTCAAAATTTATTCTAAAGGTAAAATGGATACCAGACAGCTTACAAAAATAAAACGGAATTTCCCATGCAAAGTATCATGTCGTCACAATGTTTTGAAATGTAAGGGGTACTTACTTTTTACAACTCACACTTTGTAACTTCTTTGGATAAGAACCAGTTTTTGTTGTCTTATAATTCACGAATCGCTAGCAAGCCGACATGGCATTTAGACTCAAGTATCAAACGCCTCGGATAGACATGATTTATGATTAGAAACATTAGAGCAAAAAGGTTAATAATTGGTGGACAATCTTAAAAGACATGACTTCAGTTTAGATAGCCGTAGTTACGATGTTTAGGTCACAAAACCGACAAAGTTGCTCAACATCTATATTGAAGCTCAAAATTCACTTCCGGTATAAATTTACGATTTAGTTGGTCAACCAGACGATCAGTCAATTGGTACATACAAACACCGAATGTAAACTTACTGCTACCACCATAGCGGCTGGAATAATGAATGTCCACTTTATACCAGTTTCTGTGCTGAGCCAACACCTGTAAGAAAATATAATGCTTAGCGTTTTCATTAATTTGGGCCGAATTATGGTTTAAATGTCTTATATATTCCCAAACCATGAAGGCATTTGGAGGTCGCTTAAAAAATACATCGAAATTATCCTGAAAAAAGTACTATTCAAGTTACCCTTTAAATGTGACGGTTTATCGAAATATATCTCAATGCGAAAAGCGAGGAATGTATAAGTGTTCAAATAAGCATCTACTTCCTTTCATAGTTTTTGCGAACTTAAATTTCAAACAAGAATACCAGTTTCTATTAATGAAAATTTATTTTTTTATTAAAAATACGATCGTCCTAAAACATTTTCTATTAAATAGCCTCTTTTTGAACAGTAAATAATTAATGTTTTTTATGTTCGGTTCATTCATTTCTGGTAGATGCAGTATTCAGTATAATAATGTTTGGCTAACAAATAGAGTTTGTGAATAATTTGGAATTCAAATTGATCATTTCTAAACAAAAAGAAGAGCATTTGGTACTCATTTTTATCGTCTTATCGAGACAACTGAAACTTGTTTCAATCAGTAACAATCAACAACCTTTTGCGGAGAGTTGGTTGATTTTATTTGAAGAACTGATATCTTTATTTCTTTAATGCTTCCAGGTGGATTATCGAGAAATAACGGTAGATTATCATTTGATAAACTCACCGCCTATCCAGTGAATTATCAAAAACTTATGTCCCGCTTTCGTTCATTTCACCCTATCTGACGTTATTTAAGCAGAGCCAAATAAGTGACGTCATCTTAAGCGTTGCATAGCAGTCACGTGCAAATCGACGCGCTTTAACAAAATTTGTCATATAATTTTCGCATTTTGTCTAGTTTTTGCATTAAAGAAAACTGTGGACTTTATTGTTGTGTAAGGATTTTAGAATTAAATTTCATAAGGTTCCTTTTCCTGTGATACTTGACGGATCAGGTCAAATGTCAACATCAACAATCGTAATTATTGTAAATTCTTTCTGCGAAAGTTTGAAGAGAATCCGAAGAAAACTGTCGACTCTAGTGCGTAAACGAAGATTTTTTATTGATTTCTTAATCAAATTTTCATGAGGCCCATTTTCCCATATTTCTTGACGGATCTGACCAAATTTTGAAAGGAATAATCCTTATAATGGTACAATCGTTCTGACAAAGTTTGAAAAGAATCCGATGAAAATTGTGGACTCCATCGCGTAAACGAGGATTCCAGAGTACGGTAATCTTTTCAAGTATTTTGGTTAAGGGTCATTTGGTATCGAAACATACCAAATAACAAAGCTCTTGGCATAATGGTTTAGGAGAAGAAGATTTTTCAAAGATATCCTTCTTTTTTCATTTCTAAAATCAGGATTTGCACAAGCAAGGGTTTATTTTCCGAGTACGGTAATTATATGAGGTATCTAGGTAAAACTCTAGGCCTTATTACCTAGGAGTAAAAGATTTTAAAGAATTCCTTCTTTATTTCTATGTAAAATCAGGGATCACAAAGAAAAGGGCTAATTTTCAGTGAACGGTAATTCTCTAAAGTATATTGGTAAAGGGTCAATAGAGATTTCCTTCTTTCTTTATTTGTAAAATCAGGGATTCTACAGAGAAAGGCAAATTTCCAGGGTACGGTAATTCTTTGAATTATTTTAGTAGAGGGTAAATAGATGATGATTTATACCAGATTTCAAGGCTCTAGGCCTTATGGTTCTGGAGTAAAAGATTTTCAAATATTTCATTCTTTATTCTATGTAAAATCAGGGATTGCACAGAAAAGGGTTAATATTCAAGTACGGTGATTCTTTCAAGTATTTTGGTAGATAGTCAATAGATGATGATTTATACCATATATGAAAGCTCTAAACCAAATGATTTGGTAGAAGATTTTCAAAGATTTCCTGCTTATTTCTATGTAAAAACAGGGATCCCACAGAAAAGAGCTTATTTTCAGAGTACGGTAATTCTATGAAGTATTTTAGAAGGGAGTACAAGGATGATGATTTATACCAAATATGAAAGCTATAGGCCTAATGGTCTTGGAGATGAAGATTTTAAAAGATTTCCTTCTTTCTTTATGTAAAAACATGGATCGCACAGATAGGAGCTAATTTTTAGAGTACGGTAATTCTTTGAAGTATTTAGGTAGAGGGTGCAATAGATGATGATTTATACCATATATGAAAGAGCTCTAGGCCTTATGGTTTGGAAGGGGAAGATTTCTAATAATTTCCTTCTATATGTAAAATCGCACAGAAAAGGGCTAATTTTCAGAGTACGGTAATTCTTTGAAGTATTTTTGTAGGGGCTCAATACATCATGATTTATACTAAATATTTATGAAAGCATAATTCTTTCTGGTTTGGGAGAAGAAGATTATTTAAGTTTTTTCATTCAGTTGCTATGACAACCAAAGTTCTTATGGATTTCAATTCTCTAATTCATTTGAAAGAACATGACTTAAGTATCATTTCTGTGAAATTTGATTAAAATACTATGGTTTGTTTAGGAGTAGAAGTTTTTTTGTAATTGTGAACGGACGAATGGACAGACGGACGTACGAACGCCGGACGATGGCCAATCACAATAGCTAACACAGAGCACTTCGTGCTGAGGTAAGCTAAAACAAGAGGTCCATGAGGGCCTGAGACGCTCTACTGGTTATTAAGTTTTCCGTTAAAGAAATCTGATATTTAAGGAAGTTAATTGCTCAAAGAAGAGTGCATAAAGAAAAAAAGGGTTTATCCCCTTTATCAATTTAAGCAACAATCCTCAAGGCCCCCTTTCCCATGTTTCATGACGGATCCACTCCATTTCCAAAAGAAAGTTACCTTATGACCCTACAATCATTCTGTGAATATTTCATCAGAATATGCCAATAGTTGAGGACTTTATCACATAAACAGGATTGTTTTGAATGAAAATCAATAAGGCCCCTTTTCATGTGTTTTCTGATGGATCAATTTCAATCCAAAAGGAACTTTCCTTACAACTGTGAAATTTCAAAGACAATTTGATAATGATTGTGATCTTCATCACATACACACGAATGTGTTGAATGATAATCTGTAAGGCCCCTTTTCCTGTGTTTCGAATGCCACAATTATTCCATGCATCTTTGAAGAGAATCCAATAAAACTGTTGACTTTATTCTGTTAACAAAGATAGTAAATTCAAGTTCTCATAAGGCCCCTTTTCCTGTGATATTTTACTGTTGGTTTTATCATTCTGTGAAAGTTTAAAGTGAATCTGATGAAATATTGGGAATTCATTATGTTTACTAGAATATTTAATTACTTGATGGATTGAACCCAGTTCTGAAAAGAACCATTTAAGTATTTATACAATCATTCTGTGAAATTTTTAAGTGAATCCGGTGAAATCAAGGGACATCATTGTGTTAACCAGAATTTTTAAGAGAGTTTTTCATAAGGCCCCTTTTTATGTGACACTTGCCATAGTCAGATCCACAGTCAAAATCAACAATTGGAATGATGGTACAATCAATCTGTTTAATCTGTGGAATTTATTGTGTTAATGAGTTTATAGTGAAATCTTCAGAGGGCCCCTTTTCTCATCATACTTTACAGAACAAACCAAATTTCAAAAGGAACAATTCTAATGAAGGTAGAATCATTCTTTAAAAGTTAAAGAGAATCAATGAAAACAGTGGACTGAATTGTGTCAAGAATTTATGTAACAAAATTTTCATAAGGCCCCTTTTTCCGTGAAACTTAACAAATCAGACCCAATGTACAAAGGAACAATCCCAATGATAGTTTGAAGAAAATGATAAAGACTAAGGACTTCATTGTAATAATGATGTTTTGTGATGAAATTTTTAAAAGGTCCCTTTTCTTGTGTCACTTGACCAATCAGACCATAATTTACAAAGGAACAATCCAAATGATGGTACAATCATTCTATTAAAGTTTGAAAAGATTCTGATAAAGACTGGGGACATTGTTGTGTTTATGAGGATTTGGTAATAATTTTTCATTAAGCCCCTTTTCCTATGATACTAGACAGATCAGGCCCAATTAGGAAAGAAAAATCCTTATGATGGTACAAACATTCTGTGAAAGTTTGAACAGAATCTGATGAAAACTGCAGACTTTATCTTTGTGTAAAATTTTTAAAATAAAATTTTCATAAGGCTCCTTTTCCTGTGATACTTGAAGGATCAGGTCTCATGTCAGCATCAACAATCGTCATTATTGTACAATGATTCTGTGAAGGTTGAAATTAAATCCAATGAAAGCTCTGGACTTGGTTACAAGGATTATAGATAAAATTCTCAAAAGGCCCCTTTTCCCATGATACTAGACAGGTCACGCCTAATTTGAAAAGAAAGAATCCTCATGATGGAATAATCATTCTGTGAAAGTTTTAACAGAATCTGATGAAAACTGTTGACTTTATTGTGGTACAATGATTTTAAAATTAAATTTCATAATTCTCCTTTTCCTGTGATACTTGACGGATCAGGTCTAATGCAAACATCAACAATCATTATTATTGTACAATTATTATGTGAATGTTTGAAGAAAATCCGACGAAAGCTCTGGACTTTGTAACAAGGATTTATAAATGAAATTTTCATTAGGCCCCCTTTCCTGTGTTTCTTGACAGTTCAAACCCTGTTAAGAAAAGAATGACAGTTATGACCTTCCAATCGTTCTGTGAAAGTTTCAACAAAATCTGATCAAAGCTGTGGGCTTCATTGTGTTAACAGGGTTTTTTCAAGGATTTTCATATAGCCCCTTTTCCCATGTTACTTGATGGATCTGAACCAATTCCAAAGGGAACTCTTCTTACCAAAGTATAATTATTCTGTTTGAGTATAAAGACAACCCCATCTCATCTGTGGACTTACAAGCATTAATTAAGATTTTTTTAGTTGAAATTTCCTAAGGCCCCTTTTCCTATGTTTCTCAATGGATCAGACCCAATTTGAAAGGAACAATCCTTATGATGGTACAATCATCATGTGAAAGTTTGAGGTCAATCAGGTGAAATCTAGGGCCATTATGTGTTAACTTAGATTTTTTTAATTAAATTTTCATAGGGCCCCTTTTCCCATGAAACTTGATGGATCAAACCTACTTCCGAAAGGAACAATCCATTTAATGTAATAATCATTCTGGGAATGTTTGAAGAGAATTTGTTGAAAACTACGAACTCTATTGTGTTTACGAGGACTTTTTCAATCCAGTTATTATCGGGCCCCTTTTTCCCGTGGTGCTTGACTGATCATATCAAATTTTGAAAGGAACACTTTAAATGGTGGTACAATCATTTTGTGAAAGTTTGAAGTCAATCAGATGAAAACTGTGGACTCTAGAGTGTTAACAAGGATCTTTGAATTAAAATTTAATAAGGCCCCTTTTCCTATGTTTCTGGAGGAATCATATCCGATTCCGATAGGAACAATCCTTATGATAGTACAATCATTCTGTGAAAGTTTGAAGAGAATCCGATGAAAACTGTGGACTTTATCGCGTAAACGAGGATTTTTTAATTAAGTTTTAATAAGGCCCCTTTTCCCATGTTTCTTGACGGATCTGACCCAATTTCGATAGGAACGATCCTTATGATGGTACAATCATTCTGTGAAAGTTTGAAGGGAATCCGACGAAAACTGTGTACTCTATCGCGTAAACAAGGAAAAGTTAAACGGACGGACGGACGCACGGACGCCGGACGGGAAAAAGCCATCGCTATAGTTCTAGTGGCCTTCGGCCAGTAGAGCTAAAAATGATTAAATGAAATTTATGTTTTATTGCGTCCGAGCGTAACGATTCGTGTACATTAAATAATTCTTACAACATAACGTGATAAAAATGAAGTCAGTTTGATTTCCACACTTCAAAGTAAAGCTAAATAAAGTACTAGTTAATGCAAACTCCGTAAAAACTTTAATTTTTGCGGGGGTATTTGTAATTGAAATTGTATTTTTGATACTTTTATTCTATCCCTAAGTAAAAGAAGTAGAAGTGGACGAGCCTTAGTTTGTCTGGAGAAAGTGTGATTTTTTTATCTCGGGGTCAGGACCTTAGTAGTTATTATACTTTGCTTACACAGTTCCTCTATAAATCGAGGCATTTGTTTGATTTCGAAATAAACCTTGGGGTATATCGTTACAGTTTTATCTGTACTGAAACTGAACTGTATGAAAAGCTAAAGGATAGCGTTCTTTAATTCTTTTCTCGCTGTAATTTATCGATTTAATGGCCGAAGCCACAACGCGAAGGACTATTAGTCATAGGGTCCCAGGCTTAATCCCCCGCCGTGGCTAATATCCTTTACGACATTTTTCTCCCACCAATGGATGAACAGCTTGAGACTTGGATATGATGTAAGGGTAGTACTAGTGAGAGAAATACCAGGAATACATTGTTTAGATGCTCCAGCCGTCGCTAAATGACTGAAATACCTATCAAACGGGGAGTTTACAATGTTAAGAGCGAAACACTTATCCTTGACAACAAGTTAGAAATCCATTCGAAACATTTTTGAGATGAATGCAACTAATGAAAAGTCGAAAATTGTGTGAATTAAAAGAAGGAAAGAAACGTCGTATGATCTTGAATAGTCACACAAGGCGTACAGAGTAAAGAGGAGGCGAAATGATTTACAAAGAAAATTATATTAGTTATTTTTCTTAATCTTCTTAATGAAAAATGTGTTTAATATCATAGTGTGTTCCTTCTTACTTTTCATACCGGAAAAAATTAGGGTAGCTGTTGCGCAGTGTCCCATACACCATGAAGCAAAATAAGGGTTTTCCCGAGCCTAATCCGAGAGTAATCAGACTACATTCTATACAGAAAAAAGAGCAATATATTTGGTGACGTGATTCGATTTAAACCGTTGAAATTTTGTTGTTTTGATTGTATAGCAATAACTGTTTTTTAAACGATTTTAGGTAATCTGTAATATATATAGTCAAAAAAGAACGTTTTTAAGGCACTGTTCTCCTCCGATATTCAGAGGATTTTTTTGTCAGTTTGCACGTCTTCTTTGTATGATTGAATCAGTGACAAGAGCTTTATCGATTTGCGCTGGAGCGTCTGAAAAGTATTAAAAGTTACCATACGTACGCTTTTTCCGTTCCATATCCTTCAAGCTGAGAGAAACTTGTAGTGAATCCAACAAACATAATCGAAAAGACTGAAATGGAAAAGCACTAATAGTCTTGTACTGTCTTGGCGGAAACTCAGATGTCAATTGTCACTACCGCGAATTATCGAGGAGCTCAACATTGAAGATATATTCTTGCTAAAAATGGATTATGTAAAAGGAAACCCGTACTGATTGATTACTAAAATAATATTGAATTTTGAGTTTGACCTGTGAAAGATCAATTTATAACTACGAGAATAACTTTCATAGTGTAAGAGAACATAAGTATTCAAATAACTTACTGAAACTTATTAACACAAGAGTTTTGGTATTTGGCTGAATGGCACGGGGTTTAAATACAAGCTTCACGTGATAAACACCCTCTGCCAACATTAACAAAAAGACGGTCAACAACAAGAAATGAAGAGATACTGCAAAAACGGTGCAAACAACCTAAAATGAGGAAATAGATACATTATGATAATCATGTATTCCAAGAATGAAATATTAGTAGTAGTTAAAAAGCAGTTGTTTATCTTTTCTAAAGTACGTTCAAGCTTCTGCGAAATTCGAACTAATTTTTACGCTAGTTATAGTTTTCATCTTTATAACTAATGATAAAACTTCTTGATGTAAGAAGACTCGATTCTAGCTAGCGAAAACATTCATCATTCTTCTTACTCTACTGGATATTGAGCTTAACTCAAGTCGCAGGAAAAAAATCCAACAAAATTAAAAATGAAAAAACACAAACAAACAATAGCAGCTGATAGTACGTGTTTTTACGCCCGAACAAATAAAAACACATTCCTTACTTAGGAATTCCTTCCTATTATCATCATTAACATTATTGTCTTTCAAAAATGATAAATGATAAGAAGTGCACCTAAGTGGGCTAAGTGGCAAAAGCAAATGGTGACATGGATAGTATGTTAGCAGTTGTAGGCTGTAAACCATGTTTAGGTGACCAGCAACGCAATTTACTTATGGAAGTGGCGTTTAAACCAATACAATTAATCAATGATAATTACCATTATCATATGTCATGTAAACTTTCTACGTTGCTGTTACTTGTATTTTAAATCGATTTCCTTTTTTGCAAGCGACTTATAAGTAAACGAAAAGAATAATTAACAAATAAACAGATACTACTGTATCGTACCAGATTAGTAGTTTTGGGCAATAGCTTTATGAAATTAGATGAATGTGTATTTACTTGTCTAGTTTCTTGTTCCCATTTTCTAAGTTTTATGAAGTAACAAACAGCAATTTTACAAGAGAAACTGTTTATCAAATGAAAACTCCAAACGGGTATTTATTATATCAAGAGTATTAGAAACACCATTTCAATTGATTGATTGATTGAATAGGGATTAACGCCACTTTTAACAGTATTTAAGTCATAACGAGGTGGCTGGATCACCTAACAATGGATTCCTGGTATTTCTCACACCAGTACTACCGCTAGTAGCCTCCAGTTGCTATCCCACTTAGATTAACGATTATCCACCTATTGGTGAGAGAAAAATGTCGGAAAGGATATGTGCCGCCGCCGGGGATCGAACCCGTGACTTCCCATGATTGAAGATTAGGAGTCTTATGCGCCACCAACTGCGCAGTGACGGCGGCACCACCATTTTAAAACAGTACAGCATAAACATTATCTGATATAACTGGATCGCATTTGAACAAAATTCAGTTTTTACCACACACTGAATTACACTAATCATAATTACAATATGAAGAAAAGCAAGTTCGATAGACAAAGTGCATCCTTGTTGGATCTAAAAAAGTACGTAACCGTGTCAC
Organism: Fragum fragum; assembly: GCA_946902895.1. Classification (NCBI taxonomy): domain Eukaryota; kingdom Metazoa; phylum Mollusca; class Bivalvia; order Cardiida; family Cardiidae; genus Fragum; species Fragum fragum. The sequence continues at coordinate 43,352,838 of OX336375.1, forward strand.
AAATGATAGGAAGTACCTGGTAAAACTAATATATCCTAGTATTTTTTCTGTTATAGTTAATTTAGGTCCACAAAATAATAACAAGACCTCATTTTTATCAAGCCAGATCTGTAACGGATAGTGATCTCGATACATGGGGAGGTGGTCGTGATTTCGGTGCCCGGATTCGGGCAACATTCTTTTCGACAATTTGATAAAAAATTATCGTAATATGCATCATATCTCTCTCACCATTGGTAAAAAATAATTAGTGCGATTAAGTTGGGTGGGCTGCTCGTGGTATTGATTAGTTAATCTATTGACAGGTACCCATGTATGATTTGTTTGTTTGAATGGGGTTTTACGCCGCTTACAACAATCTTTCAGTTATATCGCGGCGGCTGGGCACCTAAAAATGGAATCCTTAGCGAAAAAGATCAATTTTGATGTAGATTTTGTCCGGTCCGGTCTGGACGCTCAGATCTCAAGGCCCGCGACTAACCATGGACTTCTAAGTTTGTTATTAGACAAGTTTCCGTGGCAATTTTTGGGTATTTTCTTACCTTAAACTCTGTTTTGTCGATACCGACCAAAAACACAACGTATGTCCCAATAAGAACCCCACACAAAGTCATGAGAAGTGTAATCTTGTCTTGATCTTTTGATATAGTTCTGAAAAAAAAAGTTTGTGTGAAGCTGTATAATTGTATTTTTTCTCCTAAGCTTTTTGAATCTCAGTCGTTTTAGCAAAAGAAATTTCAGTCGTTTTAGCAAAAGAAATTTCCTTTGTCTTAACTTGGTGAAATAATTTTACCAGGATCTATAGTTTATAACGTTTTTTATAGATATCTATTCAACAACAAACACAGGTCGAACTTTTTTATTAAGATATAATTAGAATTATATCAATATGCCCCCAGTAAATATTCCTCGTTAACGTTATCAGAGGAAAATCTGAACGAATGCTTAGCAGAGGTCGGTAACAAGAGATTGACTACAAACGGTCATTTCAATGTACATCTCAATCTAACTCAAAAAAGATTTGAGATACATTGACCTCTTCTAGGATATACATCAATTTTTCTGACAAAGCATGCGGAATGGGGATTGGGGGGGTAGGATAAATAAAATTAGATGCTCCTAAATCTTTTTTGGGGGGTTCTTTATTGTTTTTTCTATTTTCAAGAGATTTTATTGTCTATGGTATATAACACAAAAAAGATTAAACAGCATAATCACCTTTACAAACCAGCACAAAATAATGCATCCCTTACCTTCTAAACACCCTATGTATGGTCATAGTAATCAGCAAGCAGATGATAGAAATAATGCAGCCAATCATGGACAGGATACCGAGAACGTTAGTGTTGCGAACATCCTAAAAGACATTATGAAATGAAATGAAGTTTCAAAAGTTAGAACTAGCGTTGTGAAACTATAGGAAGAATATCGTATATGATATTTGATAGTGATTTACTAAGTATATGAATTATCAAAATACGGCCGACATAATCAGTAAATAAAACCAAGAGGCCAGTGAGGGCCTGAGGCGCTCTACTGCCTATCCAGTTTTCCGTTGAAGTAATCTGGTATTTATGGAAGTTAATTGCTTAAAGAAGAATGGATTAAATGAAAATAACAAATTGGACAGTTTATCACTTTTATCATTTTGAGTAACAAACCTTAAGTACCCCTTTTCCGTGTTTCATGATGGATCCACTACATTTCAAAAGGAAGTTGCCTTGTGACCCTACAATAATCCTGTGAAATTTTCAAGAGAATCCTATGATAATTGTCAACTTTTTCACCGTAACAGGATAATTTTGACTGAAATCCATAATGCCCCTTTTCCAGTGTTTTCTGATGGATCTACTTCATTTCTGAAAGGAACTTTCGCAACGATCCTACAATGGTCCTGTGAAAATTTACAGACTATCTGAGTGCCGCCGTCATAGCGCAGTCGGTAGCGCATCAGACTCCTAATCTTCAATCATGGGATGTCATGGGTTCGATCCCCGGCGGCGGCACATATTCTTTACGACATTTGTATCTCACCAAATGGTAGGATAATCGTAAACCTAAGTGGGAAAGCAGCTGGAGACTAGGAAAGGATGTAGTGGTAGTACTGGTGTAAGAAATACCAGGAATCCATTGTTAGCCGCCGCGATATGACTGAAATACTGTTAAAAGCGACGTTAAACCCAATTCAATCAACCAATCAATTACAGACTAGCTGATAATAATTGTGAACTTAATCACTTAAACCAGAATGTTTTGAATGGTTATCTGTATGGCCTCTTTACCTGTGTTTCCAATGCCACAATTATATCATGAATTTTTGCAGAGAATCCGATAAAAACTGTGGACTTTTTTGTGTTAACGAAGATATTTCAATCAAATTCTCATAAGGCCCCTTTTCCCATGATACCTTAGTTGGTTTAATCATTCTGTGAAAGTTTAAAGTGAATCGGATGAAATATTGAGACTTCGTTATGTTTACAAGAATATTTAAAAACAAGAGCTTTGTCCACAGGACACAGATGTCTCCACCGGTTGCTTTGATAATAACAAAGGGCAATAACTCCAAAATTATGCAAGCAGGAGTTGTGGTTCTTGTGCACTGCACTCTCCTCAATGAGGTCTATCCACCTGTGAAGTTTCAAATTGATAGCTATTTTACTTTCAGAGATAAGCCCCGGACAAAATGTGAGTCTTTAAAATAACAAAGGGCAATAACTCCAATTTTATGCAAGCAAGAGTTGTGGTTCTTATGCACTGCAGTTCTCCTCAATGAGGTCTATCCATCTGTGAAGTTTCAAGTTGATAGCTATTATTCTTTCAGAGATATGCCCCGGACAAAATGTAAGTCTTATAAATAACAAAGGGCAATAACTCCAAAATTATGCAAGCAAGAGTTACGGTTCTTGTGCACTGCACTCTCCTCAATGAGGTCTAACCACCTGTGAAGTTTCAAGTTGATAGCTATTATTCTTTCAGAGATATGCCCCGGACAAAATGTAAGTTTTTAAAATAACAAAGGGCAATAACTCCAAAATTATGCAAGCAAGAGTTGTGGTTCATTTGCACTTCACTTCTCCTCAATGAGGTCTATCCACCTGTGAAGTTTCAAATTGATAGCTATTATACTTTCAGAGATAAGCCCCGGACAAAATGTGAGTCTTTTAAATAACAAAGGGCAATAACTCCAATTTTATGCAAGCAAGAGTTGTGGTTCTTGTGCACTGCAGTTCTCCTCATTGAGGTCTATCCACCTGTGAAGTTTCCAGTTGATAGCTATTATTCTTTCAGAGATATGCCCCAGACAAAATGTAAGTCTTATAAATAACAAAGGGCAATAACTCCAAAATTATGCAAGCAAGAGTTGTGGTTCTTGTGCACTGCACTTCTCCTCAATGAGGTCTAACCACCTGTGAAGTTTCAAGTTGATAGCTATTATACTTTCAGAGATTTGCCCCAGACAAAATGTAAGTTATTAAAATAACAAAGCGCAATAACTTAATAATAAGTTGTGGTTCTTGTGCACTGCACTTCTGCTCAATGAGGTCTATCTATCTACCAAGTTGATAGCTATTATACTTTCAGAGATATGCCCCGGACAATTTCGGGAAGGACGGAAGGATGGAAGGACGGAAGGATGGAAGGACGGGCAAAGGCAAATCTATATGCCCCCCCCCCCCCATTAAGTGGAGGGGGCATAAAAATCATATGGCCCCTTTTTACCTTATTCTTGACGGATTGTACCCAAATCTGAAAAGAACCATCCTTATGAATGTACAATCATTCTGTGAAATTTTAAAGTTATCTACCCACATCATTGTGTTAACTAGAATATTTAAGATAGTTTTTCATAAGGTCCCTTTTCTTGTGATACTTTCCATATCATATCCACTGTAAAGATCAACAATCATAATGATCGTACAATCAATAATGTTGAATCTGTTGAATTCATTGTGTTTATGATGATTTTATAGTGGAAATTTCATAGGGCCCTTTTCCCATGATACTTTACAGAACAAACTAAATTTCAAAAGGAAATTCCCAATGAAGGTACAATCATTCTGTACAAGTTTAAAGAGAATCAATGAAAACAGTGGGCTGAATTGTGTCAAGAACTTTTTGTAATATAATTTTACTATCGCCCCTTTTCCCGTGAAATGTAACAAATTAGAACCAATTTACAAAAGAACAATCCTAATGATGGATTGTTTGAAGAAAATGATAAAGACTGAGGACTTTATTGTGATAATGACGTCTTTGCAATAGAATTTTCATAAAGCCATTTTCTTGATCCCTTACCAGATTAGATCTAATTTACAATGGTCCCGTGTTTCTTGAAGGATAAGTATCAATTTCGAAAGAAATGATCCTTATGATGGTACAAATATTTAGAGAAAGTTTAAAGACAATCCGATGAAAACTGTGGAATCAAGAGCGTTAACAAGGATTGATTGATTGAATGGGGTTTAACGCCACTTTTAAGAGTATTTCAGCCATATCCAGGCGGCTGGAGCACCTAACTATTGATTCCTGGTATTTCTCACACCAGTACTACCACTACATCCTTCCCTAGCCTCGAGCAGCTATCCCACTTAGGTTTAAGATTATCTACCCATTGGTAGAGACAAATGTCGAATAGGTAAAGGAAGAGTTAACGGACGGACGCACGGGTGCCGGACAGAAACCGCCATCGCAATAGCTCTGCTGGCCTTTGGCCAGTAGAGCAAAAAATGAAAAATAAATAAGTCCGATTTCCCGGCCTTTTTTTCAAGCAACAGTATAAAACTTCAAAGTTTTCATTTTTATCTTAAACTGAATTCTTTATCTATCAACAGGTATGTATTCTGGCAAACAAGGAATGCCTAGGCCTGTAAAGAAATTAATCCGCGTTCAATATTTCATAGCCAAATACATTTTCAAATTTTCAAATTGTAAGATAGGTATCAAGAAAGATATATTTCAGATAGGGCACATTTAGAATCGATGTTCTTATGAATTAAGCGTTTGACGCACATGGACCAATTGAAATTATATAACTTCATGGGAAATACTTCTAATTACGTATCGCTGATATGATATTCAAATGACGGGGTTTTTGAATGGATTATCTTTCCTTGCATTAGAAACAATACTTTCGATGGCCAATGATGCTGTAGGCATATCAAATTTAATTAATTTGATAACTAGATAATTGTTTATACATTAGATAGAATCATCATATTGCGTTAGAACTAGAAATCCCTCTCAGAGAAATAAGTTCCCATACAAAAGATGTAACCTGAAGGCGTAGCTATATCAAAATGGCTTTCTTTGAAAACAAGAAATCATATAAAGTTCGGATTTGAACTTGTCAGCATTTTGAACATGAAAATAAAATCAGTTTTACAATTTTTAAAACAGGTATGAAACTCCAGACATTTTGAAGCAAGTGATCGAAGAAATCAAATATTCAAACTTGACCGAAATTTTACTAACTTAAATTCAAGCATGTCCGAGTTATTGAATATACGTATATAACCTAAAAAAAAGGGTCGTGAAAAATAAAGAGGCTATTGAGTGTCACATGATTTATGACAGGGGCATACAGCCATCTTTGCAATGGGCAACTAAAGACAATTATTAGAGGAATCCAAATACAATTATTATGCTGAGAAACAAAGAAATTTTATTGCGTCTAGATGCATCGGACATAATTATGATTTAGTAAAAAGGTGAGTAATAGGGCTTCTTGGTGGGGCCATAAAAAAATATATTTTTTATAAAATCTACTTACAATATCCATTGGGCTCATCAACACTGCAAAGTTAGTCAGATGGTCACATTCACATTTAACGGTACCATATTCAAACGATATTAGTCTGCATCCATCAGTCGACAATTTATTTGTACTGAATCGAGAATAAGTTATATCATAACACATTTTCCGTTTAATCCATTACTAGACGGCAAAATTTAAGACTGGTCTCAATTGAAAGAAGTTGCAGACCAAAATTGAAAATTTATGAAATTTGGGATATTCAACTTTCTTGGTAGCAAAGATTATGGAAAATTCAAGAAAAAGCTTTTAACAAGCAATTTTTTTATTTCCCACAATGTTTTCGAAAGCTTTTTTATATTGGGGTGTCTAAAGGCGACACTGAGTGGGAATGGGTTAATTTCACTGAATTTTGGACAATTCAAATACTAGATCGCAACTGTAGCTACCATAAAATAGGGGTATTTCAAATGGCAAGAAATCTACATCCCCATTTTATTTGCAAATGTCTAAAATTCTCGAAAATTCATCGATTGGGTTACCAGTGCTAGGGTTATTGAACAACTGTTTACAGAGCATATGTGGCATGAACACTTATTTTGGGCTCTACTGTATTACTTTTTTTCTCGTTAATTTTTCAAACCCGGTGTTAAACAAAATACATTAAAAATATTAGGTATATTGAAAGAATATCACTTATAACTTATAGCTTCATGAATGTCTGCCCTTTTTTGTCAAGTAAGAATGGTTTAATCAATTCAAATGTTTTATTCTTCTCGTTTTAGCAGTCTTGAAATAACAGAGTGGTTTATTTCAAATGTTTAACAAATTGCACCTTCTTTTTTTCGATTTTTCAAAAAGCGTCGAATATAATATCGAAAAATCCAAAGTGTTAATTACATCTAAGAAAAGAAAAAAATGATTACCTGAAGTCCAAATACACTCAAACGGGATCACTTAGACCCTGAAACATGTAAAGAAGAAATAAAGGGGAAATATGATGGCATATTTCACCCTTGGGGTATTTGCCTTTCAAGAAGTTCTCATGTCTTCCTTTGTACAAACATTTTCAAGCGGAATTCGCAATGGCCTTTTCTCCTGGCTAAATGAAATATCATTTGCTTTTTACTAATCTTAAACGGATAATTCTATAAACATGATTCATAAAAAGAGTTTCTTATTGTCGTCTTTATGTTAATGGGAGCTTTACATATGTCCAAAGAAACTATTCAAGTATAATGTAAAATGTATCAAAAGTCTTCAAAAAGTCACATTGTTTAAACGCCCTTGAAAAATAACGGTTACAGCGGAAAAGTCGAGTGACTTATTTCTGCCTAAAAATATGATATACTAGTATTTTTCAAAAATTGTGATAAAGTACCTTTTGCGTTTGAATGTTTATTACCAACTTTCCATCAAACCCTGGTTGTTCAAATCCTATTATTGTGGGTTGCAGTGCTTTCCTGCAGAAGAGATAACGAATAAATCTAAAAAATATAATGAATACGACTTATATACATTTAATATTATAGAAAATGAACAAAGAGAGAGAACATAATAAAAGCAAGATCAAGCCCTTAATTAATCACGTGACCATAACCACACTTATTTTCACAAAGTCGATCGACGTGATACTTTGTTTACTTTTCTTTAAACTAGTACTAAATATTTCAAATGCTGAATGTTATTTGTGGGAAATATGTACATGAAATGTATCTCACCGTGCATATTTATCTGGCATCATGGCAACAAGTTTTCCAATGTCCTCGTACAAGACACCGCCGAATTTAGTCTTATTTTGACCTACAGATAGATAAAATATTATCAATACAACGAATAAAAACTATTCGAAATTTTAAAAAAGACCTCGGTCAGGCTTAAGGAGCTGCTAAGGCCGATCCTTATAATTCAGGATCATCTTTTATTTTTTGACTTATTTTTCAATTTGTTTTTCTTTCTAAGCGCAGAATCACCTGTCCCTTAATTATTTGATAAATTTTTGCACTGATTATTGGGTATAGTTTTAAGATTTGCTAATGATCTACAGGCATCCTCAATACTCTCTTTTCACATTAGAGGTCAAACTAGACCCATATTAATTTCAAGGCATAAATGAAAATTACCTTTCGGACATTGTGATTCAACATAGTTTGATCCTTTCTTCGCTGGAAAAGTTATTTCAATGTCGCATCTGTTTGTAGACACCGCTTCTACATCTTTAACAAAATAAGAGTTATACACGATGCAGAAAGAATAGAACACCCTATTTATTTATGGGTTAGAGAGTATTTGAAATGTTTGGCCATAGAATATAAACAGAGACTAGCTGCTGATATCAATGGAATGCCCTCTTAGGGATCGGCATTTCAGGATAAATAAGTTTTCTATTTCGAAAGTTTCGCTATAACCCGACTTCTTTATTTTAGGCGACCAACTTTAACATACGACATTACTGTTTGTGTAACATATCAGAGGTTGATTTGCAGAATGCGATCCAAGAAATTTTGCCCCCCCAAAATAAAACTAATCAAGTAAAACGGTGATAGTCGAACTTATTTTACATAAGCGTCTTCGAAATAAACTAGAAGCTCCGATTTCAATGAATGATTTGATTAATTAATGAACTACGGCAGTCGGTGACTCGGCATTTATGCCAAGGTTATAAAAGATATGACCTTGTAAAACATATGGTCAAAAATACAAAAAAGAAAGAAAACAAGAGTACCGCCCACGGGTGCCAATGCTCGGCTGCAGGTGCTGGATAATGTAAAAATTCTAAGTCGAAAATGGTGCATAACTCTTACAAAAACGCGTTATGAGTTATCCCCATTGATAGTCTAGATAGCTCTTGTGATGGTCAATACACATGCCAAGTTTCACGAGGATATCTTCAATAACAAGATATGACCAAGGTTAAATTTTTTCACGCCAACTCCAACGCCAACGCCGACGCGAACGACACTCAGTTGATGATAATACCTCGGGTTATCTCCGAAAACAGCCGAGCTAAAAATCGTTGTCGCAAAAAATACTTGCCTTAAATATCAGAGTTCAAAACCCACATTCGTTGTAAATATACCATTTCAATGCTTTTTGTAGTGGCAATTAGTTGTGGGGCGACATGTTAAATAACTCACACATTTCTGGAGTTGTGATGTTTATATTCATGGTTTCGTTTGTTTCTATATCTAACACTTTAGTCATCATTTTGTCTACTAGGCTTATGACATTCTCTGCGCCTTCTTTTCCCTGTAAAAAAATATAGAAATGTTCGTCAATGTAATTACTTCGATCTTGTACATATATCAAAATTGTCCTACGCGGTTCGAATTTAATACAAAGTTTTGTATCACAACTATGATATGATATTCCTTAATAATTTGTTAGTTTCGCCTATCAAAAACGAGCGTTCTGATTGTTCGGAAAATTAATTCATACCTCCATGAACAAAATTTTGAGCACGCAGCCATTTTGTATGCTTGCGCATAAAATAGTTCCATACAAAAAGGTATCAAAATTTGTAAAGGTTTGCTTTTGTTCGGTCGATGTAATTAAATTATAAGAACTGAAGGCAATATTTTTTGTTTTCATGGAAGTGTGGACCGAAAGACCTAATCTCACTTATGAATGAATCAGCTTCGCGTATTCATACAGTGTGATTAGTTTTTTCGGTTCATTACTCCGTGAAAACAAAAAAATATTCTCTTCATCTTTTTAATTCATAGCAAGAACTAACGGCTATGACTGACAGATTTTTAAGTTTTCGTATTCATTGAAAAAGCCTCCTCAGAAATGAAGAGAATATTCTTGTTTTCATTGGGGTGTAAACCTAAAATCACATTGATTAAATAAGATTAATATTTTCATTCATACTTAATTCAAAACTTTGAAGTGACATATTTTATGATGTTGAATGAGGTCATTTGCAAATGAGGTCTGAATCTGAATGTAGTTTATTCTAAAAATAATACATGGTTCCGATGAATTTTTGCTAGATAACAACACAAAAATCACTTTCGATCTTCAAATAACAATATCTCCGGTGTTAAGGTATATTAAATATTAAAACGAACAAACAAACATATAATATTTTGTCTCCTTTAAAATTGTCGGAAACAACTTACAATTTGTAAACATTACTAGCGTTTATGACTCTTTAAAGGTGTATTAAACACCGATCCTTCGTCCTTTTTTGCAGTTATTTTCAGCACGATGTTTATGAACCTTTGAAGGGGAGTCCCTCGGAGGCTTAAGTGGCGACGGGTTAAAGCGGGTCGTGACCTAGTCAAGATGAGTACCTAATAATCCTCATAAATCCTTTCAAAGGGATGTTTACATCCGCATTCATTCCCGCCAAAGTGGATTATAAAATGGACCGATGCTAAAATAAACTGTTTTTGTTCTGTGCGGGTTGAACACGACAAAAATATTTTCTCCGCCGTCTCGTATCCCCAAATTCCGCCAAAACGCGACACGAACAACAATACGGTTTTATACAGCACGAGCTTAATCGATTTGACTTGACGTCAGAATGGGTTCGTAACGTAAAATGCCGGATTATTTGCCTGACATATATACATACGTTTTTAACTTTTTCCTTCCAAACTGACTTTGTTCGAGGACTTATAAGATTACTTGTTACACTTACAAATACCTGAAAAAGAATTATTTATGTATTACTTCAGTTATTCCGTACAATTAGAAACATTTAAAATTGAATAAGTAATGGAGAAAAGTAAATGATAAATATAATAAAACAAAAATCGATTGTAAACTACGTACGATAGTAATCATTAATTTGCGGCTGCTAAAAGTTTGCACAAATATAGCTTATGTAATTCGTTATTGTAAAAACAGCCTAAGCATTTTTACATAAATGAAGCTCTATCTCAGACTTTTTTGTTTCAAAAATGCATTTGTTTCTTACTTTCGAAAGTTGTTGTACTTGCAAATTTGATTCATCTTTCTATAATCTTTCTTTAGTTCAGTTTATCAAATTCGAGCGTTTTGATAGGCTTAATTTTATCGTACTTTCATGAACAAAATGGGCACGCATCAAAACTATTAAAATATTTTCTGTTTGCTATGTGGCAACGAAATGAAGATATTATTTATGGCAAAGAATGAAGATAATACTTTTTTTCGTTGAACCTCAAACCTTAATCACACTAATGTATGAATACAAGAAATGTGCGTAAGGTTTTAGGTTCATGCCTGAATGGAAAAATATATATCTCTTCTCTTTAAAGCACAGTAAACAATTCCGCATTAATGAGGATGGTAGGGATGTCATAAACGCGGAATAAAGAGGGAGCCTGTTTGGAATTAACGGATCGATGGCCCTCACTCCGACATGGACGCTCAACTGTTGTTTTTCTAAATTGAAAAGTAACATGAAAAAGTCGTGAATGGTTGCTTGGAGACCCGAAGCTGTATTAACAACGTTTTTGTCGTCAAACCAAGAACAATGCTTAACTTGAATGACGGAGTTCAAAAATTCACTTCAGGTCTGAATGATTGATTGATTATTGGTTGATTAATGCTTTCATTGCAAGCTGCAACTACAAAAACTGGTGTTAATTTACGATTTATTTCTATCTGACTTTACATCAGTAGAGAAATATATGTTTTTGACTTAAATAATTTCTAGAGTTATAAATATATATAAACATCTCTACATAAATAGTCAGTGCATTTTTTTCGTCCCATCGTTGAAATTGTTAAAGAAAAACTTACTCCAGTTCGAAGTTTAAAAGCAATTTTCTAGGCAAAAAAATTCCCTTTAATCATTGATTTTTGTGATTGAACTAATTTCTAATTGCCTAGCTACAAAGTTTAAATCTGAAACCAACCTTTGATGTCTCCGAGGCAGTGTTAGAATCTAAAACAAACTCGTCAACAATGTGATTGAGGAATGTGTTCATTTTATCAAGGTCTGGTTGTATTATAGTTCTCTCCACCGTACTTGTGTTTAATTCTTCGAGTGCTTCTATCACTGTGATGTTTCCAGTCTCCATCTTTAAAAGGAAATTCTAATCAGCATTACATAGCCTAAACACAAAATAAAATACACAGTGTTTAAAAGTATATGCTTGTGCGTCAAGAAAGACTACCCTGAAGTAGGGAATATAAGTTTCTTGGATATTTCATCACTTTCAACTTAAGCATAAACTACCACTATTAACAATGCAACAATTAATCAAATTTACTTAACATTATATTACACGATTATGATTCTTATCCGCGGGACAAGGTCAGCAACAAATATATTGAAATCATTTATATTCGGAAATGCTGTTTAAGAACACTTCCGATATAACAAATTCTAGAAAAAGGGTAAAAGCTCAGTAAAATTGTATGCGCCAATGTAGTCTAGATTAGCTTAATCAAATACCCTTTCGATAGCACTATTAAATTCGGCGAGATTTGCTTTCTACAGTCAAATCAAAGCATTGAGAGGACTGAAGGTGGACGTCACTGTTATCCCTAGAGTGATATGCCCTTTTTTGGAAAGAAAATTACACTTTTCACAGATATTCAGATTAAAACAAAACATCTTGTGTAGCTCGGCAAGCAAACTAAGTATAATACATGACGTTTTCTATTCAAGTGGCATGATCACGACCCGAGTTCGACAGATTGTCATTTCCACACGCGTCATCTATCTCTTACGATGGAAACCAAATTCACTTAATAGCATTCTAACTAGTTTTAAAGATCGAACTTTTTTTACTTAAGTACTACATATATTATTTTTTCCTAGACCATAGAAAAATCCTACTGGTTTTCTAAACGTGGTAACATTGGTGGATGCAAAATAGACTTTGGCGAAAACCCAACTTTAGGAGAGCAAACCTGTCCTAACAGAGCGTGAATGATAATCAAACTAACTAAACTAGTACGCTGATGAATTTTTATCCCCTTTTTATATAAAACACTAATAATGCGAAGACAAAGAAGAATAACAAGCACTGGTTGGAAAAAAAGAAAATGGGAGAAAATTTATTTTAATGACACTGATAAACACACACACAAAAAAGATAATATATAATTACTGAACATTTTGGCTAATTTTACCTTCTCCTGTATTTCATTTATATGTACGTTGATTTGACTTCGTGTCGTAGAAGGAACATATGTGGGTAGGGATTCGCTATGGCCTAGTTTAAAAAGATAAATAGTGAAATAGTATACATGTATTTATAGACTAAACATCCATTCATACATATATATCTGTTTGTATGAATTGGAATTAACACCACTTTTAACATTATTTACATACATGTATATAAGCACATACTTGTATATACACATGCATACGTACTTATATACGTCACATACATTCATACGCACATACATAGACGCACACATATGTACAAAAACACAGAAACATGCATTTATAAACATAGATGCAGTATGCTTACATATAAACGCACACATACGTTTACATACATATCAATATATATCAATTATGCATAAAAAGATACACTTGTAGCAAATTTAATGTCTGAACTTTAATCGAACATAAATGACCACACGGAATAGTGTTACTATTTCTTCTCGCAAACGAAAAAAGGTAGCATTTACAAAAGTCATAGGGGTGTTTATGTATGATATGCTGATATTTCATACTTACCGAATATTTCATTTTGAGTCTGCGTGGAGATCTTTGGGGTTTCCTGTGTCGAAACACTTACTTCTGGAGAGAGAAAAAAAGAAAATTTATTAATTCAAATCGTTGTAATCAAAAGCGACAATACATATCCACGTTGTTTATAACTAGTTTTCCGAGATGGCCATTACTACTTAAATACATTATTGGTGAACACATCAACTCTAAACATATTGTAATAACTAAATTCAATAAGTAAAACAAGACTTATATACATGATAAGTAGTCACTTAAGTAAACACGTTTGACCTTAGTGATCTAATATTTTACTTTGGCAAGATTTTAAAATATTTGAGACGAAACTGTAGCCAATACAGAGCATACAATGTTATTCAATTACATGACCTAGTAACCAAGTTTTTAACCGGTCTATGGTTTCAAAGAGTCTAACATAATATTCAAGTTTTAAGAAAAATGCGGTATTATGCGCGAATACTTATTCTGAGATCTAGGATCTGAGATGGTCGCATGACGTGATCCAACTTTGAAATTCTTCAAAATATTGCTTGCTTGTTTGAATGGGGCTTACGGTCGATTTGACTGTAATCTAGTCACATCGCGGAGGCTTGAGCACCTAGCCATGGGTTTCTGGTGTTCCTCATGCTAATACTACCACCAGACCCTTTCCTAGCCTCCAGCTGATCGTCCCACTTAGACTTACGATTATTCACCAATTATAGGGATCCATAATATTGCAAACACCACCACAAAAATACTAAAATTTAAAACAGATATCCGAATTATAGCCACCAGAGGGCATATATAGGAATAATATATTGTATTTGCTTTGAGCTCTAGCGGAAATATTTAATATTTCAGGAAACCAAAGGGAGACCGAAAGTAGATCTTCCTTTATACCTTAACTTAAAGTGCTACCATTTCATTATCTGTGATTGTCTGCATAAAAGTAATCAAAGTACTGAAAGTACTGATGATGGACGTCCGTGTTGGCATAGTAGAGTGATGTGCCCTCTCGCCTAGCTGGTTTGTTTAATAGGTACGTGTAATACAGGATGTTTCTATTCTAGAGTCCTGATCACGATCACAAGTTGTTAAGCGATTGTTACACACGTGATTTGTCTTTCACCGATGGAAATATGATATGTTAGCCTGTTATGTTGACATGTAATGGCCCAATTTATTGTTGCACATGTTACAAATGCGAAAATGACAGGAAGCCCCTGGAGAATTGCATTAAAGAAAACATAGTGAGAAAAGGAGAAATTGCTTGTTTCACAATGTTTTCTACCCGATCTGGGCCTTTGTTTTCAGTCTCAAAGCGATAAGTGGAGGTTCCTTTGTTGTGATGTCTGTATTCGAGAAAGTTGAATCCTTTTCTTCTGATAAGACAATTTGAATGGGGTTTTACGCCGCTTTCAACAATCTTTCAGTTATATCGCGGCGGCTGGAGCACCTAACAATGGAATCCTAAATGTGATTAATATCCCCTACGGTTCCTGTCTCAAAAAATCTTTGTGTCACTAGAATGAGGCCATTTTTCCACAAAGGGCTAACCTCGAGAAAAAAAAGCAAACGATAACAGCAAGTTTACATCTTTTCTTAATACGGTTTTTGTGAAATTTGAATCATATCCAACCAGATGTTGAGTACAAAAGTTCCATTTGCTGAGAAATTGAGAGGACAAGTTTTTTTTTTATTAAAGGGACATAAGGGTCGTTAGTCCTGGTGCACTCACCGGAGATAAAGGCTCTGTTTCTTTCAACAGTCTAATTTCATGTTAAAGTAAGGACTATGATACAAGAGGGCCTGACCATACTTTACACATCTATAGGCTCTGTAACTCGGGATCCAAAAGTCATAATTTACAAATTGGAAGGCTTTAAGACTTAGATGAAATGCGAAGACATTTTTCCTCCCCTCTGGATCCATTTGTAATATTTTCGGAAATAAGAAAGAAGTCAATGAACTAATGCTCCATACTAAATATCAAGACCAACTGGGTCAGTAGGAGAAGGTTTTTAAAGATTAAACTTTCGCTTCGTGCTCAGGTGAGCTGAACAGTAATGGAGCATAACCAAAATAAGATATGCACATATCTGCTTGATACTGGGTCCACCTATGATTTTTAATCAAATCCTTTGAATATTTCTAGAGAAAATAAACGGCCAAGATTTTTCATGAAAGGATCAGAACTCAGTAAAAAAAAAATATATGTAGTGTATCAAAATAGGATATACATACCTCGTCTTGAAACTGAGGTTACCTTAAAGTTTGAATTAAATCAATAATTTTAGAGAAAATGAGTGGACAGGATTTTTTATCAAAGGGCTATTATTCTGCAAAAGGTAAATGGAACATAACCAAAATAGAATATGCACATCTGTCCTTAATACTGAGTCTACCTGTGAAGTTTTAAACAAATCCATGGAATAATTCAAGGGAAATGAGTGGATGAGATTTTTCATTAAAAGTAAATGGAGCGTGACCTTAATACAACATGCACATCTATGCTTTATAATGAGTCTATTAAGTTTGAATAGAATTCAACCAGTAGTTTATGTGAAATAGATTCGACAAAAAGCTAAAGACAGGAGTGTACAAGATTTTCATTAAAGGATCATAACTCTGAATTTTGAATAATACACCCAGTAGTTTGTGAGAAATAGAGCGGACAAAAAATTATTAACCGACAGACGGATGGACAATCAAGCTGACTCCTCTAAACACCAAAAAGATTTTTGAGGGTATAATCATCTAAAGTTTGAAGACAAAAATTTCAAAAAGATTCATTTACCAATTGTTTAAAATAGATGGCCGAGATTGCCCTTAAAGTATCCCAAAACTTAATATATGGAAGCAATTTGATTTTCATAGAATATATATCACTCCAACCGTAGAGAACTTTTAAAATTTAAAGCCACACCTTCCCCCAAAACACATAACAAAATTAATTAGAAACTATACTGAATATGACGAGTTAAATTCATGACGAGTTAAAGATCAAAATATTTCTACGCGATAGGCCTTCAATTCGCAATAGAAGTTTTGATATTTTAAATTGTGACCCACCACAATTTAAGGTTTGTTTACATAAACTATGACGTTTTAACTTTTCGCTAGTCTTTCATGCAACTAGCCTGGTCACGAAGATTAACGAATTCGTCCTTAAAGTTAGTCATCAGCACTTGGACATATAACAGTCAATGTCGAAGATTAGAAAATATTTCCGGTAAAGAATCGGGTGCATTCGATTCGATTTCAAAATGTTAACGAACACTAGTTGAAATCAGTAAAAAAAAAACCCAATAAATACTCTTTCCAGAGAAATTCACTCATAACCTTCTTTAGTATATTGATATTAAGAAGGCTCTTGTTTGCTTTAGTGACCAAATTAACGACATGTTTAAACTGCTTCCTCTGAGGGAAGATATGACTTTAGTCATCAAGTAAAGACCGCAACAACCACCAGTAAAACTGGTTCAATTTACTTATTTGTGAATATAGAATAGTAAACGAGGACAAGATAACCCTAGATCGCTGAAATGAGTTTTCAATTACACAAAGAGTCATGAAAGTGTAACTTCAAAACAGGTCTTTTTAGAAGAACAAACGGTGCAAAATCATATCAAATCTGTTCATTTTTTTTCCAGAGTTTTCCAAAAGACAGGTACCATTTTTAAAGAAATAGTTATGAATTGACAAACCATCAGATCAAGTTTCATCAATATTGAGCCATGGACATGGTCCCTTACTTATAAACAAAGAAATTGTCATTGAGGCCCCTTTCCCCATGTTATGCAATAGAACCTTTCCATTTTCAAGAGGTCTTGATTCATTTCATGAGTTCCAATTTATTTCGTGAGGATTGAGCCAAATCTCTGGCCTCTAGAATGTAAATTCTAGAATTATTGACGCTACCACCCGCGAAGCAGACGACAGACAGACGACTTACCTATTGTTTTGTTTTGAATTTCTGTTGAGGTTTTTGGGGTTTTCCGTGTTGTTGTCACCGTCTCTTTATTCCAAAAATTTGAATCTGTTACTTCTGAGACAACTGAATCAAGCAAAAGAAAGTGAAATTTTTAACAGCTACATGACCAAACTGCCAAAAAAGATGTTTTTACAGAGTGTTAATATTAAATTAAGGAGATTACTGATAATTTTCTGAAGCATTATAATAATTCACTCTGACCGTAGAGAAAATTTAAAGGTTTAATAAAAAGGTTAAGAGAACCTTTTACCAGTAAAGCTATTCTTTTAACTAAATAATTGATAAATGAACAGTAAAGAGTAAAAGGAAATTATAATTCAGATGTCTAGACGATTTGAGAAGTTTATTCTTAGTAACCAGACACAAAATGTTACTATTTCATGTACGCTTATAAGAAAAAAAACACACATCTCGTGATTTAATCTATGACATCTCGATTTTCTATCTCAATCCTTTGTTTTAATTGTGTGATGTAATCGCTGTCGCTCTATTCGAAAATGTTGAATTCAGTACTTCCGGGAAATAATATAGTCAAGCAAGTTGTATTTCTCAAATGTAAATACCGCAAAAGACTTTACTTTTCCCCAAAATAGGGGAAGGGTGGTCCATTTGTTAGAGGGGGCCTATTTGTGTGTAAGATTTTTTTCATTTACCTTGCCAGAATAAGGAGTAATTTCGGAATTGCAGCTTCATGAAATTAAATTTCATGTCCTTACTCAAATAAAAACTAGGTAAGCTATCGCTGATAAAAGGATTCCCGAGTACAATTAATATGTCATCTTGCTATTGGAAACAATACGTGCAAAACTGTTACCAATCAGTCAAATTTGTTTAAGAAACAAAATAACGTTCCTATAGCTGAAATAAGGTTGTATTTACGGTATTCTGATCAACAGACAACAACACACTTACTATGAACGTTCGCTTTAACATAAGAAGAATTTGTTGGTAGGGTTAATTTTCAGAGTTCGGTAATTCTTTGAAGTATTTTGGTAGAGGATCAATATATGATGATGAATACTAAATATCAAAGCTCTAGGGCTTACAGTTTGGGAGCAGAAGATTTTTTAAAGTTTTTTTTTACTTGGTTGCCATGGCAACCACAGTTCTTCATGGATTTCAATTATTTAAAGTATTCTGATTGAGCACGACATAAAGATCATTTCTGTGAAGTTTGGTTGAAATTCCATATTAGTTTAAGAGGAGCAGACTTGTTTGTAAATTTTGAACGGATGGACGGACAAGGGATGAAAACTCTTTACTTTAATGAGGTACAAGTGTTTTAAAATGAAATTTTCATAAGGCTCCTTTCTCTGTGATACTTGACGGATCAGGTCTTATGTCAAATCAACGATCGTAATTATTGTACAATCATTCTGTGAAAGTTTGAAGAGAATGCAATGAAAGTTTTGGACTTGGTAACAAAGATTTTATAATGAAGTTTTTATAAGGCCCCTTTTCCCGTGTCTGATAGTTCAGAACAAATTCGAAAGGAAATCCTTGTTATGGTACAATCACTCTATGAAAGTTCGAAGTTAATCCGGTGACATCATTGTGTCAACGAGATTTTTTTAATTAATTTTTTATTGTCCTCTTTTCCGTGTTTCTTGACATATTTGATTCTATTTTGAAAGGAATGATCCTAATTGTGATAATCATTCTGTGAGAGTATGAAGACAATCCGATGAAATCTGCGGACTTTATTGCATTAACTAGGATTTTTTAATCTTCATAATGCTCTTTTCCTGTGTTTTTTTGATAGTTCAGATCAAATTTCGAAAAGAACAATCCATGTAATGGTACAGTTATTCTGTGAAAGTTCGAAGTGAATCCGGTGAAATCTGGGGACATCTTTGTGTTAACGAGATTTTTTTAAATAAATTTTCTTTACCCTCTTTCCCGTGTTTTTTTACGGTTTTGACTCAATACCGAGAGGAACAATCTTTATGACAGTATAATAATTCTTTGAGAGTTTGAAGAGAATCCGATGAAAGCTAAAGAATATAGAGTGTTAACGAGGATTTTTTTATTCAATTTTATAAGGCCCCTTTTCCCGTGTGTTTTGGCGGACTGAATCCTATTTCGGAAGGAATGATCCTTATGATTGTACAATCATTCTGTGAAAGTTTGATGAGAATTCGATGAGAACAGTGGAGTCTATAGTGTTAACGAGGAATTTTAATATATTTTCAATTTAAATTTTCAAAGGCCCCCTTTTTCGTGTCTTTCTTGAAGGATTGGACTCAGTTTCTAGGAAACGATCCTTATTTGGGTACAATCATTCTGTGAAAGTTTGAAGAGAATTCGATTAAAACTATGGACCATAGAGTGTTCACGAGGATTTTAATTAAATTCTAACTAGGCCCCTTTTACGGTGTTTTTTAAGGATCGGATCCAATCTCGAAAGGAACGACCCTTACGATAGTACAATCATTCTGAGAATTCTTGAAGAGAATCCGATGAAAACTGTACTCTCTAGAGAGTTAACAAGGAAAAGTTAACCGGTGACTTGACGGACTTGGCAGTAGAGCTAACTGGTGCAACGCTCGGCTGCAGGTGCTGGATAATGCAAAAATTATAAGTCGAAAAGGGGGCATAACTCTTGCAAAAATGCTTTAAGTGTTATCCCCTCTTGATAGTCTAGATAGCTCTTGTGATTGTTAATACACATGCCAAGTTTCATGAAGATATCTTCAATAACAACAGAGAGATATGACCAAGGTTAAAGTTTGTCACGCCAACGCCAACGCCGATGCGCACGACGCCAGGGTATTGACAATACCTCGGGTATTCGCCGAAAACAGCCGAGCTAAAAATGTTACCAGACGTTAACAAATGCTATGTAGTTGTGTATTACTAACCTATTGTTCTGTTTTGGTTTTTGGTTGAAGTTAGCGGATTTTCCTGTGTTGTGATCACTTTTTCTTTACTCGAAGTTGTTGATTCCGTTACTCCTTCAAAGTATACAAAATCAATAGGAACATTTTTAAACAAAATTATCTCTAACCGTATAACGTAAATCAACAATCAATGCTATGTAGTTGTGTATTACTAACCTATTGTTCTGTTTCGGTTTTTGGTTGAAGTTAGCGGATTTTCCTGTGTTGTGATCACTTTTTCTTTACTCGAAGTTGTTGATTCCGTTACTCCTTCAAAGTATACAAAATCAATAGGAACATTTTTAAACAAAATTATCTCTAACCGTATAACGTAAATCAACAATCAATGCTATGTAGTTGTGTATTACTAACCTATTGTTCTGTTTCGGTTTTTGGTTGAAGTTAGCGGATTTTCCTGTGTTGTGATCACTTTTTCTTTACTCGAAGTTGTTGATTCCGTTACTCCTTCAAAGTATACAAAATCAATAGGAACATTTTTAAACAAAATTATCTCTAACCGTATAACGTAAATCAACAATCAATGCTATGTAGTTGTGTATTACTAACCTATTGTTCAAAGTATACAAAATCAATAGGAACATTTTTAAACAAAATTATCTCTTACCGTATAACGTAAATCAACAATCAACTTTAAAGAAAAGGTAATAACCGATTATAAGCAATTATATTTTACCGATTGATTTATAAAGGACTAGTTATTGAGATGCATAAAATTGTTTTTGACAAATCAAAAATTGTGGATTATCTTTTAAAACATGACCATTGATGTAACTCTTTAAACTAAGTAAATTTATACGCCAGCAGTAGAGAGTAATATACAATCATAATGCAGGTGTTCTGACAAGTGGAAAAGTTCATGCTTATGAACCGGGCACAAAATTCTACCATTTCGTCTCTGTGACTGTGCGCGCTTTTCAGTAACCCCCAACCCCACAAAACTCATGGTTTTACAGTATGACATATCTATTTTCTATACTAACTCTTTGTTTTGTTTTAAGTTGAGGTTACTGGAGATTTTGATGTTGTGATCGATGTCTCTCTTATCGAAAATGTTGAATTTATTACTTCTGAAAAAGACAACAAACTCATAATAAGTAGAGGTTCGAAATAGCGAATAATATTCCCACGAATGAATATAGAAAAAAGTAATTTCAACATAAATCTAACCAATGACACATAATATATAGAGCAAGAAAAAAGCTGATCCATTGACAAATGAATTGTAACATAGTATAAAACTATTAAGATCAATTTCTGACGAATTGAGGGGGTCACCATTACCCACTTCACATTGGATTGCTTCCATTTGAGTTTCTGTGACTGTTATAAGTAAAAATCAAAGTACTGAAAAGTACTGTAAGCTAGCAAAGCACTGTTTTTTTTCGGAAATATTCGTTGTCAAACGTTATCATGAAAAAACGAGGTTAAAAATTAATCCATTCACTAACAATCCCTCCTTTTTTACGCCCCTCAAGAAAATAGTTGTGGAAAACAATATGGAAAATGAAGAAATTGCTTGTTACAAGCAATTTATTCGTTTTCCACATTATTTTCTACCTTAAGAGATAAATATTTTAGTATTGTCTACAATTTGAAATTGTCGTCTTTTTGAACACGATGTGCTCAAGTGAGCTAATATACCAAGGATGGCCCTTGCATGCAGGGTTTGCAATATTCCTGAAATTTATACGAACTACTTTTTATGGCGTAGGCATTAAATGGATTTAGTTGTCAAGCCTCCAGTGGCAGTTTGCACTCGTTGAACTTTGAGACGACCTAAAAATTTATCTGTTAACGTAAGACATGTACATGTTTCATACTAACCTATTGTTCTGTTTTGGTTTCCTATTGAGGTTAGTGGGGTTTCCTGGGTTGTTCTCATTATCTCTGTACTCATAATCGTTGAATCCGCTTCTTCTTCAAAATCTACAAAATTAATAGGAACATTTTAGATAACTAATTGATTGAATGGGGTTTAACACCACTTTTAACTGTATTTCAGTCATATTGCGGCGGCTGGAGCACCTAACAATGGAATCCTGTTATCTATCACACCAGTATTACCAGTACATCCTTTCTAGCCTCCAGCTCTTATCCCACTTAGTTTAACGATTATCCACCCATTGGTGAGAGACAAATGTCGGAACGGTTATGTGCCGCTGCCGGGGATCGAACCCATGACATCAGGAACGAGTTTAAACAATTGAAAGCCTCATCCCCATAAGTTGTATTTCACATAATGAATAAGTCATGGCTAATAACATGTCATTCCTTATTTATAATAATATTTTCTCTCTAACTGTATAAAGTTTAAAGTTTTAATCAACAATTCCTTGGCTAGGATTTAGATCCAATATTGTCTGTACTTTATAAAAGTATGATCTTTCCAAAGTTTTTCATGATTATATTTAATGTGGATTTTCCCAGATAAATATGCACGGAAATCATTGGTGGATAATAAACTTTCTCAACACTTTATTTGTGAAGGGGAAGTGAGAAGATCCTCTGCAGAATTTAGACTGTATAGAGAAATCAAACCTAAGTTAATTTTTTGTTCATTATGGCAACTTGCTTAACGAAAGCAGCATTTGCTTCACATTTTCTTCTCTGTTGCACAGATTATTTCATATCTATCGTATTTTTCATCACCTTGTCAAATTGAATTGTTTTGAATGGGATTTAACGCCACTTTTAACAGTATTTCAGTCATATTGCGGAGGCTGGAGCACCTAACAATGGATTCCTGGTATTTCTCACACCAGTACTACCACTACATCCTTTACTAGCCTCCAGCTGCTATCCCACTTAGTCAACTTGTCAAAAATACGAATGCGATGACCTAGATGTTAGTATATCTGGACATATTTTAACTAATTGTCAACGATTTTACGAAATTACTCGTTTCTTTTACGCTCTGGTCTATAACAAATTTGATAATTTGGTATTTGATAATTCATTTACAATGACACTTTTACAGTATTTGAGAACTCTGTTTGGCTTGAACTTACAATTCAACAATATCTTAGGGAACAAATATGATTATTTTTATTCACTTTTCTTTCAGTTCTACATGGGGTAATATGTCTATATAGACTGCAATACTGAATAGGCAGACGTACATAATATGATGAAATCATATCATCCAGTGTCTATGCTCCTTTTTAATGTCTTTTCTTTTCGTTTCGGGTAAGATATTATGTTAGGTGCGTACACACAAGTTTCTTTAATATTAATTAAGATCATTATCTTGCATTAAACTTCGTTTTGTTCGCCGATAGTGTAATATTTCGATCTTATTTTGATCTCTTTTTGATCGCAATTAATTCATTCTATCTTAGCACTCTTTTCCCTCTGCTTTGACTTATCCTTTTCCTATGCTAATTCTTTTTTGCCTCGTTTTGTTATTTTAAAATAAATCTTACCATTACACATTTAAAAAAATATCCAACAAGCACTAGTAAACCAACTAATAAAACTGTTTGATCAATAAAAGCATTGTAAAAATTAGTATTAGATTTTAATGAAGATATCCTGACAATGAGTGAACTAACAAAAACGACTGCGCACTGAAATACTACCATTTGAAATGACGTTGAAGTGTAAAAAGCACAATTGTCTGACATGCAGGTGTTCCAAACTAACCTATTCTTTTTTGGGTCCATTTTGAGGAAAGTGGAGTTGTCTGTGTTGTGATCACTATCTCTTTACTCGCAATCGTTGAATACGTTACTTCCTCAGAGTCTATAAAATCAAGAGGAACAATATTTAACAATTAAAAGTTTGATGCCCAAAAGTTGTTTTCCCCCATGATCAATACAGGATGGTCGAGATGGCCGTGGTGGTTTACTACATGTCACCTAATGCATAAGTTTACTAACTTTACAAAGTTTCAACGTTAAAATCAACAAAAATGGAGAAATTTTTGTTAGAGCAACATAGTTAAAGAATTTATAAAATTGTTGTTTCAGACATGCTGAAATGTTTAGAGTATAAATTTTTTACTCACAAATCCTGAAAAATGAAGTGGATTATCTATAACGCATAGACATAGAGGTGCTATCATTTCTTTGTATGTGGCTGTACGCTCATAAGTACTAATCACAATACACATAGGGCACTGACGTATAATGTGTCGAAATTTATACAAACCTATAGTTTTGCTTTGAATTTCTGTTGAGATCAGTGGAGTTTCCTCTGTTGTGATAACAGTCTCTGTATAAGAAAAAAAAGTTTCATCCTTTAGTCCCTGAGAGACAACTGATTTTATCGAAATTAAAGCATCATACCCTACATTGAGATTGCTTATAAACTCCCAAAGGATAGTCATAAAAAACCTCTTTCAAAGTATAACACTCTGACCGTTTGAATAATGAAAGTTGAAATCAATACATAAATGAGAAAGGTACCGATTAAGTTATTAATTAAAATGATTGTTTTATTACAGAATATGAATATATACGAATATGCACATATGAATAAAAAAACAAGAATTTTACGTATGACAAGATGATGTCCTAACACTAATCTATTTCTTTGAATTTTCCCTTGTTCCGATAACTATTTCAGTGCGAGAAATGTTGAATCTGTAAGCCTTTAAACAAAAAATGAATCAAAAGAGTACTTCCTGTATGAAATTAACTAAGGCTGAAGATGAACCTAAATACATTTCAAGAGACACATCCACAAAATCAATTACTAACTACACTAGAATTGTCGCATAGCGGACTCATATCCCAAACCAGCGTTTTGTCACTGAAGTAGCACAGTACTGTTGACCTCTTACCTGCATTGGCAAAAAAGTTCAATGTGACATTTTAAGTACATGACCCCAAAACAATATGGCATTTCCTTGGGTCATGAACTACATCTGTATAAAGTTTCAAGAGGCTTGATCAAATGGCTTATGAGTCAGAGAACGAAAACTGATTTCAACCAAAATACAATTGCGAAATTGACCTTTGACCTACGTGAACCACAAACAATAGTGCACTTGCTTGGTTCATTGACAACATTAGTTTCATGGTTGTAGGTAAATTGGTCCTAGAATTAGAGCACGTAAGCGGTTTTCAACCACAGATTAATTGTGACATTGACCTTTGACCTACATGACCCATAAATAGTAGGGCAATTCATTGGATCACTGGCATCAACTGTGTGTATTTTCAAGATTGTAGGTCAACTGGTTCTTGAGTAAGAGCACGCAAATAAAAAGTCTACGGATGAACAGACACACATGGTGAAACCGATATAACCCCCTTTGGTTAAATTGGACGAGGAATGGATAATCAGCTCAACAGCTGAAGAAATGATAAAGAGTTGTAAAAAAGTAATGTGAACCAGCCACTAGATTGCCTGACTTGTATAGTTTATCATTTTTATCACCGGGCACTGGAGTGCTATAAAATATTTTGTCTGTGACTGTACGCTAAATATTCCATACTAACCGAATGTATGGTTTAGTCTGTCTGTTTGGATCAGTCGGGTTTGAGTTGTGATCGGTGACTTGGTACTCGAAAATGTTGAATCCGTTGCATCTAGAAACGATATTAAACGAAAAACAGCTAAAGATAAGATTCAAGAATAAAAGCATTTAAGGCTATACAGAATTTATATAAATAAGTTAAAAGTTGAATTATGTGGGTTATTTTTTATATTTTAGATGTGTCTGATTGTCATATTAAACTACGTCTAGATCACATGTTAAGTGAAATTCTATTTTCCTTTTCTATTCTGCCATGTCCGTCAGAGGTTCATTATTTATGAATTAAATGCAAATCTATTCTTGTTTACTGACGACGTAGTCTTATATCGGATACTTATAGAAGCATAAAACATAATGCATGGCTATACACGTTAAGAGTTTAACTCTATGCAAACATTCTTTCCGACATTTAACAAGAAAGTTTGCAACGTACTCCACATGTCTCTCACCAAAGTGCAGATGATAAATAGAGTGGCTAAGTGTAGCAGCTGATGACTCAGATCGAATGCACTTGAGAAATAACCGGAATTCATGAGTAGATACATCAGCCGTGGGAATAACGTTGAAAGTCTCGTAAAATCCCAAATCATTAATCAATCATTTGGCGGTATTTTTCAAATTTCTTAAAAATGTCCATCTTTATACCCAGTGATGATTTATTCCAGTGCAAGCTTCCATTTAAAGAAACGGGCTTGTTTTTTTTTAACGAAGTTTTGAATTTTTATTTCAGTCGCATTGCTATCAATAATAGTAAAGTCTTTCCTGGATGATACTCTAATGCCTTTACATCTGGGGTAGATTAACAAGCATCAATGCTGAAACATATGATTATACAATATCCTAGGAAACAAAGTGGTTGGATAAAGGTAATCTAGGGTTAGTACCTTTCTTATTTTAACTAGACTATCACGAATTATGATTAATTCCCCCACAAAGGATTCTTGTTTTGTCAGTGAAATATTTTTATTTCCAACAATGAAACGTAAATGGACCGTGGCCAAAATAGAATATGCATATTTTGGTTGAACTGAGTGTACCTTTAAATTTGGATCAAATTAATTAGGTAGTTAAGAGAAAATGAGTGGGCAAGATTTTCAAACAAAGGGTAATAATTACAAGAAAACAAGAGGGCCATGAGGGCCTGAGACGCTCTACTGGTCATCAAGTTTTCCGTTAAAGAAATCTGATATTTAAGGAAGTTAATTGCTCAAAGAAGAATGCATAGAGAAAAAAAAAGGCTTTATCCCCTTTATCATTTTAAGGAACAATCCTCAAGGCCCCTTTTCCAATGCTTCATGACGGATCCACTCCATTTCCAAAAGAAAGTTACCTTATGACCCTACAATCATTCTGTGAATATTTCATCAGAATCTGACAATAATTGTGGACTTAATCACAAAAACAGGATTGTTTTGAATGAAAATCAATAAGGCCCCTTTTCCTGTGTTTTCTGATGGATCAATTTCATTCCAAAAGGAACTTTCCTTACAACCCGACAATTGTCTTTTGAAATTTAAAAGACAACTTGATAATGATTGTGATCTTCATCACATACACAAGAATGTTTTGAATGATAATCTGTAAGGCCACTTTTCCTGTGATTCGAATGCCACAATCATTCCATGCATCTTTGAAGAGAATCCAATAAAACTGTTGACTTTATTGTGTTAACAAAGATATTAAATTCAAGTTCTCATAGGGCCCCTTTTCCCGTGATATTTTACTGTTGGTTTTATCATTCTATGAAAGTCAAAAGTGAATCCGATGAAATATTGGGAATTCATTATGTTTACTAGAATATTTAAAAAAAAATCATACGTCCCCTTTTTACATGATACTTGATGGATTGTACCCAGTTCTGAAAAGAACCATCTAAGTATTTGTACAATCATTCTGTGAAATTTTGAAGTGAATCTGGTGAAATCAAGGGACATCATTGTGTTATCCAGAATATTTAAGAGAGTTTTTCATAAGGCCCCTTTTATGTGACCCTTGCTATAGTCAGATCCACTGTCAAAATCAACAATTGGAATGATGTTACAATCAATCTGTTTAATCTGTTGAATTTATTGTGTTAATGAGTTTATAGTGAAATCTTCATAGGGCCCCTTTTCTCATGATACTTTACAGAAAAAACCAAATTTCAAAAGGAACAATTCTAATGAAGGTAGAATCATTCTTTAAAAGTTAAAGAGAATCAATGAAAACAGTGGACTGAATTGTGTCAAGAATTTTTGTAACAAAATTTTCATAAGGCCCCTTTTTCCGTGAAACTTAACAAATCAGACCCAATGTACAAAGGAACAATCCTAATGATAGTTTGAAGAAAATGATAAAGACTGAGGACTTTATTGTAATAATAATGTTTTGTAATAAAATTTTTATAAGGTCCCTTTTCTTGTGTCACTTAACCAATCAGACCTAATTTACAAAGGAACAATCCAAATGATGGTACAATCATTCTATTAAAGTTTGAAGAGATTCTGATAAAGACTGAGGGCATTGATGTGTTTAAAAGGATTTGGTAATAATTTTTCATACAGCCCCTTTTCCTATGATACTAGACAGATCAGGCGCAATTTGGAAAGGATCAATCCTTATGATGGTACAAACATTATGTGAAAGTTTGAAGTCAATCAGGTGAAATCTAGGGCCATTACGTGTTAACTAAGATTTTTTTATTAAATTTTCATAGGGCCCCTTTTCGCATGAAACCTGATGGATCAAACCTGCTTCCGAAAGGAACAATCCATTTAATGTAATAATCATCCTGGGAATGTTTGAAGAGAATTTGTTGAAAACTATGGACTCTATCGTGTTTACGAGGACTTTTTCAATCCAGTTTTAATCCGGCCCCTTTTTCCCGTGGTCCTTGACTGATCATACCAAATTTTGAAAGGAACAATTCTTATGATGGTACAATCATTCTGTGAAAGTTTGAAGTCAATCAGATGAAAACTGTGGACTCTAGAGTGTTAACAAAGATCTTTGAATTAAATTTTAATAAGGCCCCTTTTCCTATGTTTCTAGAGGAATCATATCCGATTCCAAAAGGTACAATCCTTATGATGGTACAATCATTCTGTGAAAGTTTGAAGAGAATCCGTTGTAAATTGTTGGCTCTAGATTATTAATGAGAATTTTTTATTAAACATTTCATAAGGCCCCCTTTTCCTGTGTTTCTTGAAGGATCATACCAAATTTCAAAAGGAATAATCCTTATGATAGTACAATCATTCTGTGAAAGTTTGAAGGGAATCCGATGAAAACTATTGACTCCAGAGTGTTAACAAGAATTTTTAATTAAATTTTTATAAGGCCCCTTTTCCCGTGTTTCATGACAGATCAGACCCATTTTCGAAAGGAACAATCCTTATGATTGTACAATCATTCTATGAAAGTTTGAAGAGAATCTGATGAAAACTGTGGACTCTATCTCGTAAACGAGGATTTTTTAATTAAATTTTGGCCCCTTTTCCCGTGTTTCTTGACGAATCATACCCATTTTCGAAAGGAACGATCCTTATGTTGGTACAATCATTCTGAGAAAGTTTGAAGAGAATCCAATGAAAACTGTGGACTCTACCTCGTAAACGAGGATTTTTCATTCTATTTTTAATGAATTTTCATAAGGCCCCTTTTGCCGTGTTTCTTGACGGATCATACCCATTTTCGAAAGGAATGATCCTTATGTTAGTACAATCATTCTGTGAAAGTTTGAAGAGAATCTGATGAGAACTGTGGACACTATCGCGTAAACGAGGATTTTTTAATTGAATTTTCATAAGGCCCCTTTTCCCGTGTTTCTTGACGAATCATACCCATTTTCGAAAGGAACGATCCTTATGATGGTACAATCATTCTGAGAAAGTTTGAAGAGAATCGGATGAAAACTGTTGACTTTATCGCGTAAACGGGGATTTTTAATTGAATTTTTAATTAAATTTTCATAAGGCCCCTTTTCCCGTGTTTCTTGACGGATCTGACCCATTTTCGAAAGGAACGATCCTTATGATGGTACAATCATTCTGTGAAAGTTTGAAGAGAATCCGATGAAAACTGTGGACTTTATCGCGTAAACGAAGATTTTTTAATTAAGTTTTAATTAGGCCCCTTTTCCCGTGTTTCTTGACGGATCTGACCCAATTTCGAAAGGAACGATCCTTATGATGTTACAATCATTCTGTGAAAGTTTGAAGAGAATCCGATGAAAACTGTGGACTTTATCGCGTAAACAAGGAAAAGTTTAACGGACGGACGACGGACGGTCGGACGGACGGATGGACGGACGGACGGACGCACGGACGCCGGACTGGAAAAGCCATCGCTATAGCTCTAGTGGCCTTCGGCCAGTAGAGCTAAAAATGGAATGTAACCAAAATAACATGTACATATGTTTGCTTGACATTGAGTGATTATATGAAATTTGAATCAAATCCATTCAGTAGTGTAGGAGAATTTGAGCAGACGAGAGAAAGCAACAGAATGACCGACGGACCAACCAACTGACAGACAGACAAGCGGACTAATATATACCCTTAAAACATACTTATGGGGAGTAATAGGACTTTAAAAGACAATTTGCTTGACTTAGTTTTCCATTTACAGCCAATTTTTTAAAAAATTAAATGCATAATGAAAGTTTAAATCAACTCGTCTGATGAATTGCGTCTTTCATTTTTTGTTGAACTAATATGAACAATAATAATCAACCAAAGTGATAAAAGCCTGGTATCTTTTTTAAATATCAACAACATATATTTTTCCTAAATATTAACAAAAGCGAATTTCATTTTCTGGATCTTAATTGCTCACATGTGTTTTATTTACTGATGCCTTTAAGGACCCATCTCTCTTGTTTTTGCAGTCAAAAAGGGTTTCAGAGCTAATAGTTTGACTGCAAAACTTGGAACCCACAATATGAGGGTTAAGCAAGAATAATATTGTGAAGTTACAAAGTTAGGGGTAATCTGTCGATGTTCGATACAAAATTTGATATTTCTTGGCCAACGGAGATAAACTAAATCATATAACATAAGAGTAATAAGGTAAAACAAAATTAGAGAGCTCAAGGCGTAGTGCTTTTAGTACAGAATTTTTTTATTTTCCTTCTTTAAATATTGTATACTTCGAAATAGGGCTTGTATTATCATATAAAACAATTTTGAATTTTTGGGAAAGTACTTTTTGCCGTTGCTGCAAGGCAGATGCTTGGCATAAATGTTTGGGCCAGTATTCACTTCCGGTCCAAATGAATGATTTGATCAACCGATTGTTTCACTATTATTTTTACAATTACCAGATGCATTCCTTCAATTTACTCGTAAATCGAATGCAAAGATTTTGGACTCGTGACTAGTGAAATGTGTCATTCTAAACCGGTCACTATATTCTTGTCTATTACTGTGCGCGAAAATGAACAATTATACAAATTAAATAGAGGATTGTGTTATACTATTCCATACTTACCAATTGTTTTATTTTCAGTCTTTGTTAAGAGCGTTGGATTTTCTAGTGTCGTGACTGCTGTTTGAGATCTCAAAATTGTTGAATCTATGGCTTCTAGAATACAAAAAAAAAAGCACAACAAAGTTGTTCACAGTCCAAAAGACATTTGAAAAAGATGTAAATCCCCTTTGTGAATAATTATATTACCGAGATGGCTGGTTCTATTCATATTTTGAACAACCAACCTAGCCGTTTCAAAATTGTTGTCACTGAATAAAATGAGATAAGTGAATGAGAAATTCAATAAACTTTTCCTGTTTTGCAAAATTTTAGACCCGTCCAAATTCAAAGGCTTTGCAGACGAAAATTTAAAGTGGATTTTATTTGAAAAATAGTAAGGTAGTCAATATTGTGAAAAAAAAGAGAAGAAATTGCTTGTTACCAGCAATTTCTTCTTTTTCTACAATATTTTCTCAATTATAAAATCACGCGGACGTAAAAATCAGGGATTCAACAGGAAAGCAGGAGATGGTTGAACTGGTTGTTTTATAAACGAATATTATTTTAGAAAAGTATGTACTTGTATAATTATAGAGTTATCCTTACCAGTGAATTTGATCAAGTTAAACCAATGATCATTTAGGTCCTATCAGTTTGCTTGCACCATGTGCAAAAAAATGAATTAGAAAAAGTCATAAACTTTTACGTTTGACATGTTTAACTTGATGTTCCAAACGCAACGATTCGTTGAGTTTGTATTTGGATCACTGTCGTTTTCTATGCTGTGATCACTGTATCTGTACACAAAAGCCGACAACTTAAAAATGGCATCTATTGATAAAATAATCATTGATCAATTTACTGATAAAGTTGATTTGAGTCTTTGGCAAAACTGAAGAAACTTTCGGGACATAATTGTAAATATACGGACGCACAGAGGGACAGACAGACTGCTGTATACCCCTGAAAACTTTAGTTTTGAAGGGGAAATGAATGGTAAAATATTATATAAACTTGCTAATACTAGATATTTTTACTGACCGGACGGTGTTAGATACAAGGTTTCTTGTCAGAGACTGTGCACTTAAAGGTAGTATTACAAAAGATACTGTGACAACTGCATATTATGACTTTATGTATCATACTAACCGACCGTATGGTTTTCAACCTCTGTTGAGATCATCGGGGTTTCTTGTTCTGTTGTCGCTGATTCGGTACTCGAAAATATTGAATCCATAATATCTGCAGAAAAAACAATAAAATGCAATAAAAAGTTTCATATTCAAACATTCACAGCCCTAAAAGCATTAAAGGTATATTTCCTTTTGTAAATTGATTGATATACTACAAATACATTACTGTATATTTAAAGCAATATATTCAAAATCAATCAATCTATCATCATAAAGATTTTAGATTAGTAAAATGAGATCCAAGCACCAGAAAAGTAGCTCGTCAGACTGATGAATTTATAGAAAAGGTAAAAATGACAATATACTACGCGCACAATCGACAGAACATTGTCTGGTAGTGTTCTTGAAAAACGACTGTGTGCCAAAGGAACAATCACGAACGGTACAGTGGTCGTTACGTATGATTCGAAGTTCCAAGCTTACCATATATTTCATAGTCCACCTCTGTAAAGATGTTTTGAGTTTCACCGGTTGTGACAGCTGTTTCAGTACTCGAAGTTGTCGAATCCGTCACTTCTAGAGAGACAACAAGATTAAGCAAAACAAGTTTAAGTTTTGTAACCTAGATCGCTTAAATATTGTTTTTTCCATTGTAAATACATTGCCCGACACCATTTGTTGAAGCAATTTTCACAAAATCGATAACGTTTACCATATGAAGTGATGATAATCGATTAGTATGTGAGAGATGTACTAGAAAAGCAACTGATTGATTTTTGAAAAAATGAATTAAACAAATAATGGTGGGGTTTTTTTTGTGTGTGTGTGTGTTGTTTCAATGAAAATTATTAGTTTATTTTAGGAAAAAAATGGACTCTTTGCAATGATGATTTCGAAAATTAATACAAACGAAGTTTGGGTGATGTAAATAAAAGCATTTATTTTGACCAAATTTAGCGATTATTTTATTTAAAAATGCATGTCGTATTGCGATACAGGAGTCCCCCACCGGATGAAAAAATATCTTATTCAATCTTTTCCCTAACAAGAACTGGTTTGACATCTGTAAGAGTAAGCTTTGAGAGAAAAGAAGAAAATGCTGATGATTAGCATTTTCTTCTTTTTCTTCAATATATTCTATACTTAAATATTCTTTATTTCTTTTTTTTTTAATAATATTCATTTTGTCGTCTGAAGCAGATACAAATTTGACCTAGTCAAAATAATTCGCCGTTTAGGAAATGGTTTACCAAATTTAGGCGTATAAAGATAGACAAGATCGAGAAGAAAAAAAAGGTGAAAATAACAAGGGCCAATAACTTAAAAAGTGGGCATGGCAGAGTAAAACTTTTTGAACATAACACTTCTCGTCCTTATGATCTATAAGTGTATAAAGCTTGAAGTTGATAGCGCTTAGGGTTTAGGAGTTATGGTCCGGACAAAAGTGTAAAGGTAGAAACAACAAAAGTCAATAATTCAAACAAAGGGCGTGGTATAGTAACAGTTTTTGTTAATAACACTTCTCCACATTGTGACATATAAGTATATAAAGTTTGAATTTGCCAGCACTTATGGTTTAGGAGATACACTCCAGACAAAAATGTAAAGGTAAACAAGAGCATCGCCGATGTGTACCTACGCTCGGCTGTTGGACGCTGGATAGAGGATCGAAAAAGGGGCATAATTCTCACCAAAATGCATCTAGAGTTATCTCCCTTGATAGTATAGGTTCCTCTTTTGATAGTGAACATGTATGCCAAGTTTCAAGTGAATGCCTCCAGCAGAACCAGCGATATCACAAAATGTTTTCGCACGACGACGACGCCGACGATAAGGAGGCTATCGCAATTCTTCGGGTTTTCTCCGCAACTGTTCTTATACATGTCAATTTTTCACATTGTGATCTATATGGGAATTTAGTTTAAGTTGCTTACACTTATGGTTTACATGTAGGAGACGTGTTCCGGACAAAAATATAAAGGGAAAAAGGGCAATAATTCAAAAAGAGTACATGGCAGAGTAACGTTTCTTTTACATGAAACTTGTCCATAATGTGATCTATATTTTTAAGATTTGAAGTTGCTTTTTATGTAACACTTCTCAAAATTGTCATCTTTAAGTGTTTAATGTTTGAGGTTGCTAGCACTTATAGTTAAGGAAATATGGCCCTTACAAAAATGTAACATTAAAAACAACAAAGGACCATAACTCAAAAAGTGGACACGGCAGAGTAATGGTTCTTTTACATGACACTTCTCTACATTATGATCTATAAGTGTTTTTAAGTTGAAGTTACTAGTACTTATTGTTTAGGAGATATGGTCCGGACAAAAGTCTGACGGATGGACAGACAGGCCTACGGACGAACGGACGAGCAAACCTTTATTCCCCAAACCGGTAAACGGTGGGGACTAATAAGAGCAGTCAAAGACGGATTATGCCTACCGAATATAGGTCTGTCACAAAAAGTATGAAATAAATTGGAAAAAGGATTCGGACGGACCGACAGACGGAGATGCGGCTATATGCTCGCCCGATTGCAGAAATACTAAATTTCGAATGCACAACCTAGAGCTGTGACCTTGACCTTTGACCCATCTAAATTGTTTCAAATGGTTCATCTACTCATGCTAGAGAACATTTGAGTGAAGTTATTTCGATCCATCAGTAATTTTAGGAGCTATGCTCAGGACGTGCTTGATTTTAACGTTCGACTTTGACCTGTGCCCTAGACCTTGAAGCTATCTGATTTCTTTCAAATGGCACATCTATTTATGATAGAGAAGAATTGTGCCAAGTTATATTGAAATCCATCCATAAAAAGAGTTAGGCTCTGGACATGATAAATTTAACGTTCGACCTTGGACTTGGAGCTTTGCAAAAAGTAATTAAATGCGTCGGCACAATATCATAAGAATTTCACAAGTTTTATCCAATTTGGCCGAAGTGTTGTTGAGTTATCAAGAATAACGGAAGGACAGGCGGACATACGAAACGGCAGCTATATGCTCGCCCTTCGGAGAAATGACACCACAAAAAACATTTCGTTTGCGGAAGATAGGCTATAAATTGTATACCACATTCGGCTTCTGTCAATCATATGCAGACTATGATTTATTACAACCTCTACTTATCATTATGAATATGCTCTCCCTCCCTCTCACTTTCTCTATTGACAATTAGAAACGTCGTCTGCAATTTCTTTCAATTCCACCAAGTCTAATATTTTGTAGTTTGGTAATGGGTTAATTAATAAATTTTCTATCACTCCATATTTGCCTCTTGTTCGAAATGAAACAAGAGGCCAATGAGAGCTTGAGGCGCTCTACTGGTTATCAAGTTTTCCGTTAAAGAAGAATGCATTAAGGCAAAAAATTGACTTTACCCCCTTTATTATTTTGAGAAACAATCCCTAAGGCCCATTTTCCCTACAATCATCCTGTGAAAATTTTCATCAGAATCTGACAATAATTGTGGACTTATCACACAAACAGAATTGTTTTGAATGAAAATCAATAAGGCTCCTTTTCCATTGTTTTCTGACGGATCATTTTCATTCCAAAAGGAACT
This sequence comes from Fragum fragum, assembly GCA_946902895.1. NCBI lineage: Eukaryota > Metazoa > Mollusca > Bivalvia > Cardiida > Cardiidae > Fragum > Fragum fragum. Next base: position 43,388,747 of record OX336375.1, read on the forward strand.
TATCCTTATAACCCTACAATTGTCCTGTGAAATTTAAAAGACAATTTGATAATGATTGTGATCTTCATCACATACACAAGAATGTTTTGAAAGATGATCTGTAAGGCCCCTCTTTCCAGTGTTTCGAATGCCACAATTATTCCATGTATCTTTGAAGAGAATCCGATAAAACTGTTGACTAAATTGTGTTAACAAAGATATTAAAATCAAGTTTTCATAAGGCCCCTTTTCCCGTTATATTTCACTGTTGGTTTTATCATTCTGTGAAAGTTAAAAGTGAATCCGATGAAATAATGGGACTTCATTATGTTTACTGGAATATTTGAAATAAAAACATATAGCCCCTTTTTACATAATACTTGATGGATTGTACCCAGTTCTGAAAAGAACCATTTATGTGATGGTAGAATCATTCTGTGAAATTTTGAAGTGAATCCGGTGAAATCAAGGGACATCATTGTGTTAACTAGAATATTTAAGAAAGTTTTTCATAAGGTCCCTTTTTTATGTGACACTTGCCTAATCAGATCCACTGTCAAAATCAACAATTGAAATGGTGGTACAATCAATCTGTATAATCTGTGGAATTTATTGTGTTAATGAGTTTATAGTGAAATCTTGATAGGGCCCCTTTTCCCATGATACTTTACAGGACAAACCACATTTCTAAAGAATCAATTCTAATGAAGGTACAATCATTCTGTAAAAGTTAAAGAGAATCAATGAAAACAGAGGCCTGAATAGTGTCAAGAATTTTTTGTAATAAAATTCTCATAAGGCCTTTTTCTCGTGAAACTTAACAAATCAGACCGAATGTACAAAGGAACAAACCTAATGATTGATAGTTTGAAGATATGATAAAGACTGAGGACTCTATTGTGATAATGATGTTTTGTAATAAAATTTTCATAAGGCCCCTATTGTTGTGTCATTTAACCAATCAGACCAAATTTACAAGAGAACAATCCAAATGATGGTACAATCATTCTATCAAAGTTTGAAGAGATTCTGATAAAGACCGAGGACATTCTTGTGTCAACCCATTCCCACTCAGTGACACTTTTAGACGCCTTAAAAAAAAAAAGCTTTTGAAAACATTAAGGAAAATGAAGTAATTGCTTGTTACAAGCAATTTCTTCATTTCCTACAATGTTTTCTACCCAGAAAGTTAAAAAAAATTCAAAATTCTATAAACTTTAAATTGTTGTCTGCAACTCCTTTCAATTTGGACCAGTCTAAATTTTGCAAAGTGGGAATGGGTAAATGAGGATTTGGAAATAATTTATCATACAGCCCGTATTCCTATGTAGGAGTCGGATCAGACCCAATTTGGAAAGAAACGATCCTTATGATGGTACAATTATTCTGTGAAAGTTTGAACAGAATCCGATGAAAACTGCGGACTTCATCTTTGTGTAAAGATTTTGAAATGAAATTTTAATAAGGCTCCTTTTCCTGTGATACTTGAAGGATTAGGTCTCATGTCAGCATCAACAATCGTAATTATTGTAAAATGATTCTTTGAAGGTTTGAAGAAAATCCAATGAAAGCTCTGGACTTGGTAACGAGGATTATAGATAAAATTCTCAAAAGGCCCCTTTTCTCATGATACTAGATAGATAAGGCCTAATTTGAAAAGAAAGAACCCCCATAATTGAACAATCATTCTGTGAAAGTTCAAACAGAATCTGATGAAAACTGATGACTTTATTGTGGTACAAGGATTTTAAAATCAAATTTCATAATGCTCCCTTTTCTGTGATACTTGACGGATCAGGTCTAAGGCCCCTTTTCCTGTGTTTCTTGACAGTTCAAAACCTGTTATGAAAAGAATGATCGTTATGACCTTACAATCATTCTGTGAAAGTTTCAACAAAATCTGATCAAAGATGTGTGCTTCATTGTGTTAAAACGGATTTTTTAATTAAATTCTCATATAGCCCCTTCTCCCATGTTACTTGACCGATCTGAACTAATTCCAATTGGAACTATACTTACAAAAGTATAATTATTCTGTTTGGGTATAAAGACAACCCCATGAAATCTGTGAACTTTAAAGCATTCATTAAGATTTTTTAATTGAATTTTACTTAGGCCCCTTTTGATTGATCAGACCGAATTTGAAAGGAACAATCCTTATGATGGTACAATCGTTCTGTGAAAGTTTGAGATCGATCAGGTGAAATCTAGGGCCATGATGTGTTAACTAATACTTTTTTATTAATTTTTCATAAGGCCCTTTTCCCATGATACTTGATGGATCAAACCCACTTCCGAAAGGAACAATCCATTTGATTAAATAATCATTCTGTGACTGTTTGAAGAGAATTTGTTGAAAACTGTGGACTCTATTGTGTTTACGAGGATTTTTTTAATCAGATTTTCTTAAGGCCCCTTTTTCCCGTAGTCCTTGACGAATTATACCCAATTTCGAAAGGAACGATTCTTATGATGGTACAATCATTTTGTGAAAGTTTGAAGAGAATCCGATGAAAACTGTGGACTCTAGTGTTAACGAGGATTTTTAATATAATTTTCATAAGGCCCTTTTCCCATGTTTTTTGACGGATCTGATCCAATTTCGAAAGGAACGATCCCTATGATGGTACGATCATTCTTTGAAAGCTTAGAGAAAACCTGATGAAAAGTGTGGAATCTAGAGTGTTAACAAGGAATAGTTAAATGACGGACGCCGGACGGACGCCGGACGGACGCCGGACGGGAAAAATCCATCGCAATAGCTTTAGTTGCCTTCGACCTGTAGAGCTAAAATCCCATGAAGACAAAATAGTTGATAGGAAATGAAATATAAAACAACAATCATTTACATTTAATTAGATTATGAATCAAAGTAAACTGATTGTTTGCAGGAAATGAACGAGAAGTTACATATCGATGGTTCAGCGCGATACAGTTGTAACTGCCTATAGGTTTGCAAACGCAAAAGTTTGCCAAATTCGCCATTGACTTGTCGTTCGTTTCAATGTACAGTAAACTGTATCATTACGTTTATCGCTTAATACGATAATATCGCTCATGATATTTTGTTATAGCTACATGTAATTCGTGTAAATCAAATCGATCTACATTGCAGTTCGGGAATTGATTGATTGATTTCATCGTGGTTAAAGTAACTTTCAAAAGTATTTCAGTTATATTGCGGCCATTTTTGCTTTTGTTCGTCTGAATAGGCTTTTACGTAACTTTTAATACTATATAAGTCATATCCTAGCGACTGGACACCTAACCATGGAACCCTGGTATTTCTCACACTACCACTACATCCTTTACAAGCCTGGCGGCAGAAAAATGTCGGAAAGGGTATTTGCCGCGATCGGGTATGAATCACTGGACCTCTTGATTTAGAGACTTACTCGCTACGCTGTGGCCACGGCCAATCTTGCACCAATTCATGTAGCTGCGATTTCGTAGCCCTCTTTCTGATAATCTGCTGGCGAGGGCTACGACACCCCCTTCTTTGCTCTTTGTTGTATTGCCAGGAGTGAATCACTCCGGGCACAAGTTTAATACCAGAATGAACGTTAACCATTTATCAATCCATCTGAGTAAATGTAAATCTGTAAAAAGTCAGATATTTTATGCATTTACATCTATGCTACACCATCGGAAACTCCGTGTTTTTCGTCCATGTTGAATCAAATGTCAGTCATTTTTGCTGTTAGACAGCGAGACCTCACGAGATCTCGGGCTTCCCGCCAAAATGTTAGCAAATGAAAATTTAGGTTACCATATTTGGAAGACATAGAATTTTTGAAAACAGGACAGTTCTGATAGAAAATAAGAAAAAAGATGTACGAAAGTAATTCAAGAGTTAATTGAATTTGATAGAAAAAATAGATATTGACGATTCAGTATCCTTGAAGATAAAACTTGAACAATGGTAGGTAAAAAAAGATACTATGATTTATTACGAACATCTGTTTTGACAGCATGACGATAGTTAACACGTGATCAACCAGATGTCATGGTTGTTAAGGTCCGGTCACACAGCCTTCCAAGAGTCGATCACGTGTAATTTTGCCAAATTTTTCATTTATTTTTTTTACACGCGGTGAAAAATCAGCTAAATTGTCTCAAACGTGCTAGACACGCAAATGACAAGTGGACCAAACGCGCGCGTGTGCTCCGCGTGCCCATCGCGTGTCCACCACGAGTCCTCCGTGTGTGAGCGCTTATGGTCAGAAAATGGGGTTACAAGTGATCACACGCAGCGCGTGTGCATCACTTGTGCTCCGTGTGTGGTGCGTGTGCTCCACGTGTGTACCGCGTGTGCTCCGCGTGTGAGTCACGTGCCGAATACTTCTGCTCCGCTTGCTGCCCGCGTGTATAAAAGCCGCCGCGCCCGGTGTTCTGGATCATTACCGATCCAAATCCCGTCTTCGTCTTCTCCTCACTCTTCTTCTGGCATCCAGGGCTTGCTGAACCTGAAGTAGCTGGTTCTGATGTTGCTGCAACAGCATAACCATAGCATTACGATGCGCCGGATCCAGGTTGCCTTAAAGTTTTCAACGTCTTGATTACAACTGATGAAAACTGGCCCTCATGTGATCTTTTTACACCAGAAATTACTTATAGTACAAACGTGATTGGGACGTGGACAACACGCGAATCAGTCGTGGCTCAATCCCGATTCAACGCGGAAACACGCGAATGGCCCGCGGATGACTCGTGACACAAAACCTGAGAAAGCCTTTTACACGCGAAGCACACGCTATCACATGTGCAAGTAACATAACATAACATAACATAACCTTTATTCACCCAGTAATTTACAAATTAGACATGGGGATAAGAATTAGTACATAAGACAATATACAGATCAGTTTGGTTAGGGAGGAGGGAATTTCAAAAAGGGTATTGATAAACATTTCTTGGACTTCAAACAGTATTTGATTAAGATACTGTTCTAAGCGTATATACAAATACATAAAATTAGACCCTTAGAACTGTCAGACACCAGTCTATTAACTGTATGCGGTAGTTGCAGTACTTTGATTACATTACATAAACTATCCCGTGAACTCGCTGAGTCTGGAGGACAACGGATGAATGAGAAAAGTGTATTTGTGACATTGCACGGGCAAGGTATGTATAATTATGTCGACATTTCCATTCATATTCATCAGTTGAACAAATTTGCTCTATTAAACAGTTATGGTAATGCTCTTTTTGCTATTTATAGAAAGCTGCCAAAATGTAAACAACATTGGTTTTAGAAACAGTATTGGAAAGGGAGAATGGCTTAGTTGTTGACTAGCTTCGCCATCTGCCTCTACAGTACTGTCTCATCAAAAGTTTTTCTTGTAAGAGATATAGTTAACTTATTTTAGACTGGAAACATTGTTGGAAATGACCAGATAAAGATAAATTTGCTCGAAAGTTGCTCGAAAGTTACAAATCGTAGAACAGTATGATCAAAGAGTTTGACAGTGAGATCTATTGGCAGATCAATATTGTATACTTTTCCAAATAAAAGGTGAGTTGCTTTTCGTGCTTGTTGAGAGATATGTTTAAAGTTTTACATACTTAGATAGACTAGATCGTACATATACACCGATGCCTCCAGACTTACGCTTATACTCTTGGGAACGCGGTAATGAAATAAAGTCGTAATTATCTATATCAACAATGTCAAGGGCATCAATATGAGTTTCATTTGCACAAAATATGTCGTATGACGAGATTAATTGCAGGAATTCGGGATAGTTCAATCTCTTTTTCAATCCACTAACGTTAAGTGTTCCTATTTTTAGTGATGGTGATGGTGGCGCACGGAAATTCCCAGACCTGTCCTAGGTGGTGAAGGCTTGTGAACTATGGGCATCGTTGTTGTTATCCCACGGCCGGCGTATGTTCGTTTCGTTTCCAGGAACTGGTGCAGTTGGATTGGCTGAGTCGATGTTCTGTACAGGTTGAAATGGGTTACGACGACGGGGAGCGTGACCACGGCGAGAGTGCGATCGTGATCGGCGACGTGGTTTAGGGTAATCTTGGGGAACACTACCAGTAGATTCATCATCGGATGACGAGTACATTCCACAGTCAGCCCGTGAAGGGTTATTGTTATTGTTTTTATTGGGCGTTTTACTTGCACGTGATTCACGGGATGTGTAGTGGGATTGATCAACATTTGAATGTTTGTAAACAATGCGCTGGCCGTTTAACACTTCACTCCAGTGTGGGAAAGCGTCTCGTACTACACGGCCATTTACAATTATCTTTGCTGGATAGATAAGGCTGACCTTTTTCCCAGGATTTTCAGTTTTGAGACTTTTATATTCCTTCCACAGGGATTTACGTGCTGTAACGATCTCCTGGGGATAATCTCTATTGATACTATGTCTAGTGCCTTTCAGTTTATAGGCGTTAGACAAGATAACTTGAACATCGGCATAATCTCGGAGGGCAACAATAATTCCCCTATCGTGGTCTCGGATATAGCGTCCAAGTCTATGTGCACGGTCTATACATATTTGAGACTCAATGCTTAGTGTATTAGCTAAAAAGTTACTTATCTTTAATAAACAGTTCTCATCCTTCTCCTCACTGAAGCCATTGATTATAAGGTTCTTACGCCGGCTTCGCGCTTCCAAGTCCACAGACTTATATTCTAGCAACAGAATCCTTGCCTCGTGCTCCTGAAGTCTCGTTTTATTGCTGCTTACGTCCGAACTAATTTTTAAGCATTGATTTAACTTGGTTGTTATTTGTTCATTGTTTTGAGAAAACTGCGCGAATAAAACAGAAAGTTTTTCATCTGTACTCAATGTTTTGAATTTATCAATATCCATATTGTTGGTTTCTTCATAATTACTTCCTTTACTATTTCCAGCCTTTCGCTTCTTTCTCCTCCTTGAAGACATTTGGTCCGTCCATTGGCTGTCTGCCCTTTCGAACACTGCACTTAGGTCGCCATTTTTTTCAATGTCGGTCATGGAGATGAGGATAGAGGTCACCGGATTTTCTTGAAATAACGTTAAAATAGTCCAAACTTTCAGTCAAATTTACCTCTATCCCACGAAGGAAACTTTTTGACAACTTTTCAGCAATGTTTCAATATTTTAAGATCCAATAAAGTTTAGCCAAGAGGATCACAAGTTGGTGACAAGTGCTACACACGCAATCACATGAAGAAATTTTGCGTATGCCCGCGAGTGACCACTTGTCGTCCACTTGTGATCCGCGAGTGTACCACGTGTTATCGCGTTTGGTCCGTGTTTGTACCGCGTTAACACCACTTATGCGACACGCGGTGGCCGTCGCGCCTAGTTTTTCGGCTGCTCAAAAATAAATCGGGCTCCGAGCGCGTGCTAAAATTCTCGCGCTTGTGCGCACTTGTTAATAGCGAGTCCTCCACGTTTCATTCACGTGTCATTCACTTGTGACCGCGTTTACTTCTCGTTTGACAGTTTTTCCTCGCGATACACTAGTGATCAACTCGCGGAAGGCTATGTGACCGGGTCTTTATGAAATATTTTATGAACTGGAAAGAAACCGATATTAAATGATTGATACGATTGATATTCTTATTATTTTGATAGAATTTGTCCGTTATATTAACTTATGTAAGGAATCTATCCAGAAAAAGTCGCTTATCACAAAACATGCGATATTAGGACTTGCAACACAGCGCACTGAAGGTGGGAGTCGTAGCCCTCTCTAGCAGATTATCAGAAAGAGGGCTACGAAATCGCAGCTTCAATTCATGGCTTCCTGTGGTTTCTAGCAGCAGTACAGCCATATCCTTCGATCCGAGTTACAAGCTGTTAACCCAACTTAGGCGCACTATTTATAATTCGCCCATTGATGCCATGACTTCTTTTTCAAATGTCGAAAAGAATATTGTTCGAGGAGGGGTTCCAAATCACGACTGAGCTAACTGCGCTTGGCTGGAATCTGGCGATATAACTGAAACATTGTTGTACGTTGCATTTAACCACATTCCCACTCAATTCCATTTTTGACGCCCATAAAGACAAAGAAACAAAACCAAAAAACTTACGAAAGCATCGTGGACAATGAAGGAATTGCTTGTTACAATGATTGACACAACTGATGTTCTGATTATTTTGATTTTAATTTGTGAATAATGTTAGAATATGTATGAAATTGACCCGAAGATAGTCGCTAATCACAAAAAATACGATATTAAGATCTGCAACAAACAGCAAAGAAGGAGGGCGTCGTAGCCCTCGCCAGCAGATTATCAGTAAGAGGGCTACGATATCGCAGCTGGGTAATGGGTTAAACCCATATTTCCGACTAACTCTTGTTTACCTGGTTCTAAGACTGTGAAGTATCCAAAATCCTGACCGTCTTTCCTGACAAAATACCTTCCATAGTCCGCCTTACTGATAATCGGACAGCTTATAATGCCTGGTCCAAAGCCTCGTTCAGTGTATGAGCAGTTAGAGTTCATCCGTCGGCGAAAACTGTTTGGGGGGAGAACAAAAATCATAGTTTTGGAGTGGCCTGAATTGCCGGATAGATGGCCATGTCTAGAGAACTCCGACTGGAAGCTTCACTTCCGTTAATTAACGGCATTATTTTGCATAATTAATGACCAGTAACATATAACAAAAAAGATTTAAAAAAAAAGGTTGATTGGCGACGTAAATGTCATAGCTACAGATTGAATAAGCTGTAGTTACGACGTTTAAGTAGTCAAGCCATCACAATTGCTTCACATTAACGTCGGCCAATGTGGAGTTCAAAGTTTACTTCCGGTCTAAATGATTGATTTGATTGGTAGATGAAAACCACAATTAATTATTTTCTCCGTCCGGTGCTGTGAAACCGGTCCGTTTTTTTCCGTTTTTAAAATACTTTTAAATCAATACATGGACGTCAGTTTTAATAACTATCGAACATTATTGATGTTAAGATATTATTCTCGTCCGTCTGTTTGTCAACCTGTCTGTATATCGTTCTATCTGATCGTCAAACCGACCAACAATGTTTTCCAGAGCATATCTCAGTAAATATCACTTCAGACTCGATTGGTTGATAATTAGCACTAGGGATCTTTCCGATGTCAAAGAAAGAAAACGTTTGCTTACTTGTTTTTAAACTTAAGTAATACTAAGAAAAAGAAACACTAACATACGCCTTCTTGTGTGGTTCGTTAGATTGGTCGTTTCAAATCTTAAACAACACACACAAAAAAATAGCTAAACCAGAAATTCTATGCCTGGGTTGTCATGGGTTCGATCCCCGACGGCGGCACATATCCTTTCCGTCATTCGTCTCTCACCAATGGTGGATAAGCGTCAACCAAAGTGGGATAGCGGCTGGTGGCTAGGGAAGAATGTTAGGTGGTAATGGTGCGAGAAATACTAGGAATCCATTGTTTGCTCCAGTCTTCGCGATTGGACTGAAAATTTGTTAAAAGCGGCGATAAACCCTATTCAAAGAAACAAACAAACAAACAAAATTCTATATGACAAAATTCTATACTCGTCGGAATTGATGGACGTTCCAGACAATATGTCTAAGAGCTTTGAAACAGACAAATAAGTTTTAATAGGAAATGCAACATTGCGGCAAATGTAGAAATTGACAAGCAATTCAATACCTGTCATACACTGTGATAGACTGGTCCAAATTGAAACAACCTACAAACGACAATTTCAAGTTGATGAAATTTATTTATTTTTTTTTTCGTCTTTTCGAATAGAAAACAATGTTGATAGTGTAGAAATTGCTTGACACCAACAATATCTTCATTTCTACAATGTTTTCAAAGTTCTTTTTCTTTAGTCGCGTGAAGAGGAGGGATTGTGTTGGAATTGGTTGAATAGACACTACATACCTGTTTGCGCATGAGTATATCCATTTTATAGATCTATGAGATTCCGAAAATGCACATGTCATTTAGTCTTCTTGCTACTTTATTATCCAAACATGAACTTTTCCGAATGATTATATTCTATAAACTACCCAGCGACAGGTTGATTTTGATCACTCGACGACAATTCACTATAATTGCTCTGTAAAGTAAGCCCTCCGGATAAACGCACGTGCTGAATGTGGATAACACGACTCGCACGCTTAGTTTGCTAACGGTTCTATACACAATTCTTATTATATTTGAAATCCCTTTTACAACACCCTAGATATCAAATGGCAATATTTAGTCAAATTTATGGCCAGTAACATGTAACAAAAATGTAAAATAGTTGGCTGGTGACCTAAGTTTTTTTTATTATTATTATTATTGAATAAGGTGTAGCTACGACATATACGTCGCAAAATCAGCAAAAATGCCTCAACATAAATGTCGAAGTTAAAAGCTCTCCCTCGGTATCAATGAACGATTTTATTTAATAATCCATGTTTCAATTGACTTCCGCGACCTTGGACGTTTTTTTGTTTTTTGTTTTCTTGATGTGTGTTTGGATGTTCTTTCTCTCTATATTTTTTTATTTTTCATTTATATTTTTTAATCGTTTTCATTATAACAATTTGCCGCCGTCGTAGCGCAGTTGGTAGCGCGTCGGACTGTCAATCTAGAGGTCCCGGGCTCGATCCCCGACGGCGGCACTCATCCTTTCCGACTATTTGTCTCTCACCAATGGGTCGATAATCGTAGACCTATATGGGATAGCAGCTGGAGGCTAGGAAAGGATGTAATGGTAGTACTGGTGTGAAAAATACCAGGATTCCATTGTTAGGTGCTCCAGCCGCCGCGATATAACTGAAAGATTGTTAAAAGCGGCGTAAAACCCAATTCGAACAAAACAAACATCATAACAATTTATTAATGATCACGTTAAAAAAGGGTCAAACCTTACCCTGATACCTTGGCAAGCTGACGTTTGTCTGGGTGCACTAAAACAAATTCTGACATCGCATATTTCTGCTCAAAGAAATTCGGTATTTGGAATTCTGCTGTACCCCCTAGCGCAACCTTGTTCACCTCTTGGCCACCTGAGAATTTACCAAAGCAAACCAATAGAAATTAATATCCATATAAATAATTTCATTTTAGTTTCATTGTTCTATATTCAAGCGTTTTGACCTGCTTTTTTTTCATTATAAGAGAATATTTTTTGTTTTCATGGAGGTGTGAACCGAAAAAACTAATCACACTGTACGAATACGCGAAGCGGATTCATACATAAGCGTGATTAGTTTTTTGTTTCATACCTCCATGAAAACAAAAAATATTCTCTTCATCTCTTAAAATGTAATGACATCAAGCGGTAAAAGCAAATATTTTACAAATGTTGATACCTTTTTGGTGAAACTATTTTGTTCGCAAGCATACAAAATTGCTGCGTGCTCAAAATTTTGTTCATGGAGTTATGAATTTTTTTTCGGCCAATCAGCACGCTCGTTTTTGATAGAGGAATCTAAAATTCAAATTATTAAGATGAAATTTATTATGTCACCAGTGAATCTACAATTCATTTGACCTATCAGAGCATGCTTAAGTAGCCAAAATACAACTTGTACTGTACACGATTTTTCCAATGAATTGGCTGGTTTAATCCTTTTCCGTTTTTTTAATTTGAGACTGTTGCAAATTCAAAGGTTTTGCAGAGAACAATTTAAAGCTGATTTTATATGAAAAATAACCACCTAGCATTGTAGAAAATATTGTGAAAAAAGAAGAAAGTGCTTGTAACAAGCAATTTTTTTTCCCCACAATGCTTTCTCAAGTATAAAAACACAGAACGTAAAATCCAGGAATTAAACAGGGAAGGGTTACGGAGAATAAACGTTGAAATGCCAACATTATAAAGTACGCTAACGCTTCAAAGAAGATGGTTTATAGTGTACCTGCACAAGAAGCCAGAACCAACAAAAGTCCAAAGGATTTCACCATGTTTCCTGCTCTCGTCTCGCCTTCATCTGTAACGAAAAAGCGATTTCTCCAAACATTAAATACCCATCTCTCGATGATTCAATATAGTAATTCAAATATAGACTTGAAGTCCATTAAACTTGGTGCGAGTATTTGTTTATTCCAGTAATGCCGCAGTCATAGTGCAGTCGGTAGCGCATCAGACTCCTAATCTTCAAATAATCGGAGGTCATGGGTTCGATCCACGGCGGGGGCACATATCCTTTCAGATATTTGTCTCTCACCAATGAGCGGATAATCGTAAACCTAAGTGGAATGGCAGCTGGAGGCTAGGAAAGGATATAGTGGTAGTACTGGTGTTAGAAATACCAGGAATCGATTGTTAGGTGCTCCAGACGCAGGGATATGACTGAAATTATTCAAGCTGTAGTTACGACGTTCAGGTCACCAACCAAAGATTTTACTTTTTTGTTACATGCTACTAGCCATAAATTTTAAAAAATAAAGCCGTTAAAAATCGAAGCGGACTGCTTGTCGGAGTTAATGGGCGGGGCCTAAGGAGTAAGTGGGCGGGCCAGCGATTGGCCAATTCTCTTTGGTATATTAACTATGGTTTCTGTCATGCCATTTGATTTAAAAAAAATGCAAACAAACAAACTCGGAAATTCCTTTGACGACTATATATACATTTTATTTATAACTTGTATACAAAACTTCGAAGAAAAATAAAATTGGTTACATCTTTAAACTGAGACATTCCTGCCTAGCTGTTGGTTATCTTATTTTCCAAATGCATTTTTGATACCAATTTCAAATTGTTTACTAGCACAAAACTCGTTATGCACTTATAAACCCATTTCCACACAATCCCGCTTTTTTACCCGCAAGAATAATACACCTTGGGAAAGCATCGTGAAAATGAAAAAAATGCTTTTTAGAAGCAACTTCTTCGTTATCCACAATGTAACCTGACCCAAAAGACAAAGGTCTTTAAATTCCATCAACTTGAAATTGTCGTCTGGAATTACTTTCAATTTGGACAAGTCTTAAATTTTCTCGTGTGTTATTGGTTGATGACTAGCGCAACCGACCAATCACGGATGTCAATCAAATAAACAGGCGACCAATGAAATCGTTCATTTTGTCCAGAATTGAATTTTGAACTCCAACATTGACCGCCTTTTAAATCGATTATGCTGGTTTTGCGACTAAAACGTCGTAACTACACTGTTTCAAGCTGTAGTTACGACGTTTATGTCGCCAACTTACCATTCTACCTTTTTGTGACATGCTGCTGATATAGATTTCGCAAAATAACGCTGTTGAGAATCTAAGCGAAACTTCCTGTCGGAGACAGTGGGCGGGACCTACGGACTCAGTGGGCTGGACCAGCGATTGGTCAATTGAACGATCGCTTGCGACGCCCACTGAACTTTGACATTGCAGTTCGACTGAGGTAATTAGCGAGATTATTTGGTAAAATTTATTGTCAGGTTATGAAGTGAAAGCAAGTCATTGGTTGTCGAGCATATGTAATATTTGTTTGTTTGAATGGAGTTTAATGCCGCTTTAACATTTTTTCAGTTATTTCGTGGAGGCTGGAGTACCTAACAATTGATCCCGGTATATCTCACACCAGTACTACCATTACATCCTCTCCTAGACTCCAGCTGCTCTCCCACTTAGGTTTACAATTATCCACCCATTGGTGAGATACAAATGTCGGAAAGGATATGTGCCGCCGCCGGTGATCGAACCCCTGTCACCGCATTTTTGAAATTAGGAGTCTGATGCGCTACCAATTACGTATTGACAGCGACCAAAATGTAGTAATTACAGCTTTGAATACCTAGTAATTATGCTACAACTGAATCTAGAACTTACCTCGATTAACCCATTCCCAATTCCCACATTTCTTCATATTCCACAATGTTTTCTATACAGAAAGTTGACAAAAATGTAAAATTCATAAAATTTAATTGTCCTCATCGACTAGTCTAAAATCATTCTGTCTGGTTATTGGTTAAGGTCACTTGAATAAGCATTTCAGTCATATCGTGGCGGCTGGAGCACCTAACCATGGATTCCAGGTATTTCTCACACCATTACTACCACTACATCCTTTCCGAGCCTCCAGCTGCTATCCCACTTAGGTTTACGATTATCCACCCATTGGTGGGGGCGAATTTCGAAAAGGATATTTGTCGCGATCAGGGATCGAATCCTAGATCTCATGATTGAGAATCTAACGCGTTATCAAATGCGCTAAGGCCTCGATTGCCGTCATAGCGCAGTTAGTAGCGCATCAGACTCCCAATATTCAATCATGGGCTGACATGGGTTCGATTCCCGGCGGCGGCACATTTCCTTTCCGACATTTGTCTCTCCCCAACGGGTAGACAATCGTAAACCTAAATGTGATAGACGCTAGAGGCTCGGAAAGGATGCAATGGTAGTACTGGTGTGAGATATACCAGAAATCCATTGTTAGGTGCTCAAGCCAGCGCGAAATAACTTAAAATTGTAATAAGCGGTATTTAACCCCATTCAAACAAAAGCATATGATAGAGTAAAAGGAAACTACTTATCAGAAGCTATTTGTACATTTCCGATCCCGTTTTCTGGAGTAAGGCAAAAAGGTCGTTCAAAAAAAATTATATAAAGTATATTGGAAAGATTTCATAAGAGTAATGTTTTACTCACATTTAAGAGGAATATCCGCTTAGAAACGAGTAGGAAAATGGTTTATATATATAGAATGAAATGAAGGAAACTTTAAAAAGTATCACATAAGGAAGACGAATTGGAGGTCAAGTGTAGAAGCAACTATCTTGAAACTTCAAAAGCATTGACTTTGTTTGGGCTTCCTAGAAGCAATTTTCCTCCTTTTTATAATTCAAGATTGTCAAACTCAATCATTATATAATTTGTTTTCATTTCGTCCATCGGGATTCAAGCGGGATTTTTTTCATTTTTTGTTCATTCTTCAATGAACAAATTTTTTTAGCAAGCAACTATTTTATATGCTTGCGCAAAAAAAATAAAAAAAAATAAAAAAATAAAAAAAAATGATCCGTAAAATTTTACTAAAAATAGTAAAAATGCTTTGTTTTGCTTGTTGGAATAAGATTGTAATAAATAAATGAGCGCATGCGTGACATTTCCAACAATTAAACATGTGCGCAAAGTAAAGACCCAGATAAGCCTCTGCATCCGCACAGTCTGATCAGAGCCTACACTCTGCGCTCTATAGATTGATACTGACCCAAAACTTCTGTAAACAATCAGCGAATATTCTAATTGCCCCAAATGGCTGTCCAGGGTACCCCACTGTGTGGGAGTCACGCACATGCGAAATTGTTGGGAATGTCACGCATAGGCTCAATTGTCAAACTCAATCATTATATAATTTGTTTTTAATTCGTCCAAAAGGATTCAAGCGACTCGATTGGCTGATTTTTTTTTTTTTTTTTTTTTTTTTGATTTTCTTTGTGTGTGTGTGCATTTTTTTTCCATTCTTCCATGAACAAAATTTTTAGCAAGCAACTTTTTAATATTCTTGCGCAAAAATAAAAATTGATCCATAAAACTTTATCAAAAATAGTAAAAAAGCTTCGTTTTGCTTGTTGGGATTAGATTGCAATAAATTGACTTTTTTTTCGTTGAGGTATGAACAATACGACTTAGTCACACAAATGTATGAATCCGCTTCCCGTATTCATGCAATGTAATTAAGTATTTAGGTTCATACCTCATTGAAATCAATAGAAAATTCTCTTCATTTCTAAACTCACCACCAGACAACAAAATTCTAGACTGGTCCGAATTCAAAG
The DNA here is from genome assembly GCA_946902895.1 of Fragum fragum. Classification (NCBI taxonomy): domain Eukaryota; kingdom Metazoa; phylum Mollusca; class Bivalvia; order Cardiida; family Cardiidae; genus Fragum; species Fragum fragum. Next base: position 43,404,410 of record OX336375.1, read on the forward strand.
TTGCAGACGACAGTTTTAGCTGATAAATTTTTTAGAAAAAAATCATTTGTCTTTTGTGATAGAAAATATTGAGGATAATGACATGTAACAAATAGTTTCTTCCTTTTCTAAAATGTTTTCCATTTTCTTCTAGGAGGTGAGCGCCCAAAAGTTGGATTGTTTGAAAAAGGTAAACTATTTTCTCCTTCCTTTTTTCAGATGAGGCGAAAAAAAGAACTTATTGAAGTATAAAAGATATAGACCCTGGTCAAATTGACCAATCGCAGCAGTCATTAAAATAATCAGTCGACCAAGGAAATCATTCATTTATACTAGAAGATCATTTTGAACTTCGACAATGGTCACCATTTTGGTGAATCATTTTAGTTTTTTGGTCACTTAAACGTCGAAACAACAGCTTATTAGAGCTGTAGTTACTACGTTTAGGCCGCCAACCAACCATACTACCTATTGATTACACGCTATTGGTCACAAATTTTGCAAAAATAACGCCGTTAAAAATCGAAGCAGAACTTTCTGTTGGAGTCAATTGGCGGGGCCTACGGATCAGTGGGCGGGAGCAGCGATTTGGTCGATTGCACGGAAAGCGCAAACTAACAAGAGTCGAAATTTATCCCCCACGGTAGACTTTCTGTTTCTAGAATGGTCATTCTACCTTGCAATATGTTTATACCAGAAGAGGAAAACCTGATTTATCTCTGCTGGATCGAATGTCTTGTTTTGAATTGTGTGATTTGTGGAGTTCATGCGGATCCATTTCCCCATTTTCTTTCTATTGTCTGTTTGTTTCAATTTGGTTAAATGTCACTTTTAACATTATTTCAGTCACATCGCGGCTTTGGGAGCACCTAACAATGGATTCCTTGTATTACTACATCTTATCTGAGCCTCCGACTGCTCGTCCTACTTAGGTGTATGATTATTCAACCATTGGTGAGAGACAAATGTCGGAAATGATATTTGCAACGACTGGGGTTAGATCCTTGGAACTCATGAATGAGAGTCCGAAGTGCTACCAACTGCGCTTTAGCCTTGGATTATTATTTCTTTTTTTTTTTTCATTTTTTATTATTTATTCATTTATTTATTTTTTCGTGGTTGTTGTTGTTATTGAAATTGCTTGAAGTGTTTCTATGTGGTTCCCCTTTACGTGACGGACTTTAATGATGCCCTTTTTGAGTGACAGGTAGTCTGTCTCATAGGAAAATACCACAAGTGATTCGACATTTTCCCAGTTACAATCAAAAAGTTAATTGCGATCCTTAAGAATAAGCGGATCGCGCATGTCAATAAGATAACCAATCGACCAATCATATCATTCGTTTAGACCGGAAGTGAACTTTGAACACCAACATTGGCCGGCATTTGTGTGAAAATTTTAATCAAGGGATTAAATTTTCTAAATTCCACCAACTTGAAATTGTCGTCTGAAACTTCTTTCCATTTGAATCAGTCTAAGATTTTGCCATGTTGTAATGGGTTAACTCCTTGGTTACTTTATTTATCATGATATCCTCCTGAAGAAGATTACTTAACAAAACAATACTTTGCTAGCTTACGGTACTTTTAATACGTTGGCTTTTCTCTAAGATAGAAAACACCCCATTGGTTATAATGACAGCCGGCCAATCGATCATTTTCTTGTAGAAAATGTGTTCCTCATTCCAAACAATAAGGAAAATCGAAGTGAGGCTTTTGATAACCGCTATGAATACAAGGTTTCAATAAATTCTGTCTTCAAATGAAGGAGATATTTAGAAAAAATCGAATATTGTATCCAGCAAATATTTCCTATTGACGAGACCGTAAATGGTGTAACATTGAAACAAATCGTTGCAATATTAAGAAAACATGAAGCCCATGAGGGTATGATACGCTCTGCTGGCTATCAAGTTTTCCGTTGAAGTTATCAGAGCCCGAGATTATAATACTTTTTTTGTACTCAGTTGAGAATTTACTCGAAATTCAATTCGAAATTAAAGATGTCTATTGGCTTAAATATTATGTCAAGTGCGTTAAAACGAAACATCATATTCGTAGATTATAATTTATAACACAAATTCTACAGTTAACATTGAAACACAACATTTATTTAAGCTCGAAGTTTGAGAAGTTAATTGCTGAAAGAAGAATGCATAAAATGAAAATAACAAACGGGCCTTTATCCCCTTTATTATTATTTGCAACAACATAAGGCCCCTTTTCCTATCGTTTCCACCATGAACTTTTCTTACGACCCAAACAATCGTCCTGTGAAATTCTAAAGACAATCTGGTAATAATTGTAGATTTCATCACATAAACAAGAATGTTTTGAATGATAACCTGTGAGGCCCTTTCTCGTGTGATTCCAAAGCCACAATTATTTCATGCACCTTTGAAGAGAACCGGATAAAAACGGTGGACTTTATTTTGTCAGAGAGGATAATTCCAATTAAGTTTTCATAAGGCCTATTTCCCGTGATACTTTATTGACCTTACCCATTTTAAAAACAATTCTTAGGATTAAACAATAATTCTGTAAAATGTTAAAGTGAATCCTATGAGATATCATGACTTCATTGTGTTAACTAGAGTATTTAAATACATTATTCATATGACCCCTTTTTACACGATACTTGACAGATTGCGCCCAGTTCTGAATAGAACCATCCGTATGCTTGTCAAATTATTTTGTGAAAGTTTGAAGTGAACTCCGTGCAATCTGCGTACAACATCGTAACAACTAGAATTTTTTAATAAGTTTTTCATAAATCCCCTTTTCATAGGGTCCCCTTTCCCGTGATTCTTAACAGAACAAACCAAATTTCAAAAGGAATAATTCTACCAAAGGTACAATAATTATGTAAAAGTTTAGAGAGAATCAATGAAGGCAGTTGATTGAATTTTGACAAGAATTGTGATAAAATTTTCTTTAGGTCCATTTTCATGAGAAACTTAACAGATCAGACCCAACTTACATAGGAAAAAAATAATAAAGACTGAAGACTTATGATAGCGATGCTGTTGTAATAAAATTTTCATAAGATCCCTTTTCTCGTGAAATTTAACAGAACAGACCCAATTTACAAAGGAACAATCTAAATGATGGTATAATCGTTCTATCAATGTTTGAAGAGAATCTGAAAAAGACTGAGGATATTCTTGTGTTAATGAGAATGTTGTAATAAAATTTCATACAGCCCCTTTTCCTGTGATACTAGACAGATCAGACCCAATTTGGAAAGGAACAATCCCAATGAAGATACAAACTTTCTGTAAAACTTTGAACAGAATCCGATGAAAACTGCGTAAATTATTGGGCTAACAAGGATTTGATGATGAAATTTTCATACAACCCCTCTTCCCGTGATACTTGATGGAACTAGCCAAATTTCAAAAGGAAACATCACCATGATGGTATAATTCTCCTGTGTAAGTTTGAAGAAAATATGATGAAAAATGTAGACGAGGAATTTTTAATGAAATTATTGTAATTCTACTTTTCCCATGATACTTGACGGATCAGACAGAATTAAGAAAGGAACAATCCTTATGATGGTACAAACATTCTATGAACGATTGAAGGGAATCTGGTGGAAACTGTCGACTTTTATTGTGGTACAAGGATTTTGAAATGAAATTTTTATAAAGCTCCTTTTCCTGTGATACTTGACGGATCAGGTCTAATGTCAACATCAGTGATTATAATGATGGTAAAATCATCCTGTGAAAGTTTGAAGAGAATCCGAAGAAAGCTGTGGACTTGGTATCGAGGATTTTTAAATGAAAATTTCATAAGGCCCTTTTCCCCGTGTTTCTTGACAGTTCAGACCCCAATCCGAAAAGAATGGTCCTTTATGACCTTACAATCATTCAGTGAAAGTTTCAATAAAAATCTTTTCAAAGCTGTGATCTCTTTTGAATTAACTAAGCTTTTTTTAAGTTTAATTTTCATAAGTCCCCCATTTCTGTGTTTCTTGACGGACCGGACCCAATTTCGAAAGGAACTATCCTTAAAATGGTACAACCAATCTATGCAAGTTCAAAGGGAATTTGATGAAGGCTGTCGACTCATAAGTGTAAACGAGGATTTTAATAAAAAAAAATTCCAGTGTTTCTCGACAGATCAGACCAAATTTCGGACGAAACGATCCTTATGGTGATACGACCATTCTGAGATAATTAGAAGAAAGTCTGATGAAAAAGCTGGATTTTTAGTTATATTTCTTAAGGCCCCTTTTCCCGTGTTTCATGATGGATCTGACCAAATTTCGAAACGAACGATCCTTATGATTCTTTGAAAGTTTGAAGAGATCTTTTTTTAATGAATACTGTGGACTCTAGGCTGTTAACGAGGATTTTTAATAGATTTTCAAATTAAATTTTCATAAGGCCCCTTTTCACGCGTTTCTTGACGGATCGGTCCCAATTTCGAAAGGAACGATCCTTATGGTGGTTTGTTTGTTTGGATGAGGATTAACGACGCTTTTAATAATTTTTTAGTCATATCGCGTCGGCTGGAGCAACTAATAATGGCTTCCTAATATATCTCGCTATACCACCATTATATCCTTTCCTAGCATCCAGCTACTATCCCACGTGGGTTTAGAATTATCCATCCATTGGTGAGAGACAAATGTTGAAGGAAAAAATGTGCCGCCGCCGGGGATCGAACTTCTTATGATGGTACAATCATTCTATGAAAGTTTGAAGAGAATCCGGCGAAAACTGTGGACTCTAGAGAGTTAACAAGGAAAAGTTAACAGACGGATGGACGACTTGACGAACAGACTTACGTACGGACACCGGACGGAAACGCTGTCACTATAGCTCTTCTGATCTCTGGTCAGTAGAGCTAAAAATCACGTATGAAGTCAAATATAGTTTGGTTCGGCAGCATTCTGTGAAGAAACCCCTTTGGGCAGGCAAACTAACAGACGCAGTAGTGACTCTATTCGAGAAGCTTTAAGATGTTGTTTTGACGGATCGCTTTTCCTGCCTACTGACTCCGCTATCCAACACCATATTGAGCCCAACAGAAAGTTAGTGGCTTTCAATCAAAGAAATAATTGACCATTCAAATCAGTCGTTTAGGCCGGAATGGTCTAGGGTATCTGATTTATATCGTAAATTTTAATTAGAAGAAATCAGGGAAAAACTACATTTTTCAGTGACACAGCCTGAAATTGAGAAACGGGACGAAGATATATCGGGGAGTTCATATATTGAGTTATATGCGTGAATCTCTGTGTATTTATATGTATATGTATGTACAATTATTGATGATACATATAAATTGATTTTCATTCATTACGACTACACATGTAAATCGATAGTTTGCTTCTCGAAGAAAGTGACTCCTGATATGCTGGAGCTGATGTTATCGAGGTTTTCACAAAAATAACTACCGTTCATCTTGCCGAATTTTCCTTTTGAGTAAAAACCGCCGCAACCATAGCGCAGTTTGTAGAGCGTCGGACTTTAAACCATGAGGTCGAGGTTTCGATCCCCAGTTAAGGCAAATATACTTTCTGACATCTGTCTCCACCAATGGGTGGATAATCGTATACCTGTATGGAGTGAGCAGCTAAGAGTTGTAGTTGTAGTATTGGTGTGAAATATACCAGGAATCCATGGTTAGGTGATCCAGCCGCCGCGATTTAACTGAAATACTGTTAAAACCGGCGTTTAATCCAATCCAGACAAAGCCCCTGCTAAAAAGGGACATAATGTGGATATATTCATATTATATAAACTTTTATGGAAGGTTTGCATTGCAATGTACATTTGTTTTTATCCGTCATTATTAGCTAGCAAAGCTTTGAAAGCTTAAGTTAATAGACAGAATGTTTAGGTCTTCTTAGAGTTCAACGAGTGCAAACTGCCACTGGGGGCTTAACCAATAAATACACCATAAAAAGTAGTTCTTATGTATTAAAATAATATTGCAAACTCTATTAAAATTGTAGAGAACTCTTTCAAAAGCATGCTATTTAACCTATTCCCACTCAATTCCGCTTTTTAAGCATCTTAAGAAAAAAACTTTAGAAAACATTGAGGACAATGAAGAAATCGTTTGTCACAAGCAATTCCTTCATTGTCCACAATGTTTTCTACCCAATAAGGGCAAGATTTTCTCCAATCAACAAACTTGAAATTGTCGTCTGCAAATTTGAACCGGTCTAAGATTTTGTCATGTTTTAACGGGTTAACTCCTGGGTTACTTAAACTTCATTTGTTTATAATAATATCCATTAGCAAAGAAGATTACTTAACAAAACAACGCTTGCTAGCTTACAGTTCTTTTGGTACTTTGAAATTATATATATATTCGTGAGAAACTTGTGAGACAAAGACCATTGGGATAATTATTAAATAAATTAAACATATTCGTCTATTTTCAATGTTTCAATATAAAAGAAATATAAAAGGGCATCGAGCCATGAAATTGTGTTTTAATTGGGGTAAGCGTCCTACAACCTTTCAATTGACCAATCGCGACTGTCAATCAAATAATCAGTCGACCAATGAAATCATTCATTTAGACTCGAAGTTAAGTTTGTACTCCAACATTGGCCGCCATTTTGGTGAATCGTTTCTCTTGGTTTGGCGACTTAAACGTCATAACTACAGTTTATTCAATCTTAATTACGACGTTTAGGTCTCCAACAAACTATTCTACTTATTTCTAACATGCTATTGGCCATGAATTTTGCAAAAATACCGCCGTTAAAATCGAAACGAAACTTCCCGTCGGAGTCAATGGGCGGGGCCAAAGAAATCAGTAGGCGTGGTCAGCGATTGGACTTTTTACTTGTAAAAGTAATTTTCAATGACTCGAGGGTCTTTAATTTGATCTGTAAACCTTTTCTGTTTAAAGTGGTGGCAGGCTTTGATTTTTTATATAAATCAAAGTGCTGAAAGCACTGTAAGCTAGCAAAGCATGGTTGAATTTAGAAAACTTTCCGTTGTTGGGTAGAAAACATTATGGACATTGAAGAAATTGCTTGTACAAGCAATTTCTTCATTGTCCACAATGTTTTCTTAAGCTTTTTTTCAAAATGCTTAAAAAGCGGAATTGACTGGGTTTGACATAGTTCACTACAATTTGAATTGAGTTTGCAATATTCCTGAAATACATTAAGAACTACCTTTAATGGCGTAGGCATTTAACGGATTTGGTGGTTAAGCCTCCAGTGGTAGTTTGCACTCGTTGAACTTTGAGACGACCTCAAAATTTCGTCTGTTAACTTAAGCTATCAAAGCTGACGCTTTGCTAGCTAAAAATATAGAGCATCAAAAAAAAGGAGTATATGTTATTGTGATTATGTTTTCTACAATTTTTCTAGCTGACTTGTAGAACCCGCTTCTGACGAATTCAGTGTATGCAACTCCGTCTTTAACCCTGTTCTGTTATGGGTAGTGGTAGGCTTGGATGTCTGTGAAATTGAATAAAATTTAATCTAATAGTTACTGGTTTATTGGTATAACTTGACGATATCTTTAGAAATCGAAAGGAACTGGGCAGAAATTTGTTTCTTTCTTAAATTGTTTTTTGCTTTTTTAAAATGATAAATGCTTGGAAAAGGGAATTTCGAAATTGGAAACAGATTGTCCTTTGATCACTTACTTTCTCCTTTGTATCAGTAATACCATAACATACTCAAACTTTAGAAGCGTTTCGGGGGCGAATTGATAGATTAATGCATTTGTTCAATAAAAAGGTTTGTTTGGAAAGGAAGTCTATGAAACACTACAAAAATTATTCTCTTCGAATCGATTCGAGGTTTAATTGGTCAAGGTGGAATGAATTGATCGACACTCGTGTGATTTATTTTTTTCATGTAATGGTTTAGAATGAATAAGATTGGGTATGGCGTCAATTTAAGATCGTTCTTTAATGTACACTATTCTACTATGTCAAAATTGAAAATTTCAGATTCTTTTCATTTAATTGAGATTAATCGGGGCTAATATAACACCTGTCTTAGGAAAGAGAACATAATATCCAAAATATATACCTGTTCTGACAGCTCAAGATGCTTCTTTCGTCTTTGCGATCTGGTCTTGACAACGGCTCTGACCTGAAAATATCAAATGAGAAAGATGTGGAATAAATAACGAAAAAAATAGCAATTATCCCTGAATTGCTTCCCAGAGCATACTACACTCAATATATCATGTGATCACTCACTGTCTGTCCGTCGACCATTCTTTTAAAATAGCTTCTTTTAAACCATAAAGACAATAAGGCTGAAACTTGGCAGAAATGACCCATCTGGGTAGCTCTATAAAAGTTGAATAAAAGATTAATGATTGCAGTAAAGAAAACTCTGATTGTCATGGCAACAGAAAGATTGAACTATTTTCAGGCTATAGAGGTGCCATACTTTACATGTAGAATTACCAGATGACCCTCTACGAAAGTTTTTAGAGAACAATTAAAGTGCTATGTAATAAAGTAGTCCACTACGGGATTAAAAAAGTCTTATTTATAACTGACCTTTTCCCAAACAAGACCTGGTTTTGACGTCTCTTCGAGTAAGCTTAGCAAAACATTGAGTGAAAAGAAGAGAATGTTGATAATTAATATTTTCTCATTTTTCTTCAATATTTTCTGTATTTCAATGTTATTATTATTATTATTAATTTTTTTTGGTAAATGACATTCATTTTGTCGTCTGCGGCAGCTTTGAATTTGGCCTAGTCTAAATTTTTGCCGCTTTTGAAGGCATAACCAAATTTGGACATTTAAAGGTAGACAAGATTGAGAAGACAATAGAAAAAGAAGATTATGAAAGCAATGAAGTTAGTAGCAAGCTCGGAATAGGACATATGTTCCGAAAAAATATAAAGGTAAAACTAACAAAGGGAAATAACTAGAAAATTGGGCATGGCAGAATAACGGTTATTGTACATGACACTTTTCCACATTATGAAGTATAGGTGTATAAAGTTTGAAACTGCTAGCACTGATGGTTTAGGAGATATGGTCCGGACAAAACTGTAAAGGTAAAAATAACAACTAAAAAAGCTGGCAGGAAAAAATAACGGTTCTTCAATATGAAACTTCTCCGCATTGTGATTTACAAGTGTTTCAAGTAAGAAGTTGCTAGCACTAATGTTTTAGGAGATATGGTCCGGACAATAATGTAAAGGTAAAAAAACAAGAAAGGACAATAACTCAAAAAAATGGGCAGGATGGAGTAACGGTGCTTGTACATGACACCTCTCCGAATTGTAATCTATAACTGTATAAAGTTTGCAGCTGCTAGCACTTATGGTTTAGGAGATACGGTCCGATAAACGTGTGAATGACGGACGGACGGACGGATTAGTCCAAACCTTTAGTCCCCCCTCCCAAACGGTAACCGTCTGATGTGGGATCTGGTATTGCCGTGCAATGCTTCAGAATGCTTGATAGTTCTTCGATTCTTAGAAATAGTTCAATGACTACTAGACGATTCGCACTGTTCTTCTAGTTGGGAATTTAGAGTGAAAAATAAAAAACTTTATGTCGAAACGGTCACCGAAGGATTCTTATTTACCATACAGACAAAACTGATACAATTTCTTAAAAGTGTTGCCTCAATTGACGTTTTTCGTTAAAAAGTCCGCTGTCAAGAAGTTATCGGCGATAATGTCTGTATTCCACGTTTCGGAAGCTAATTGTCTTGAATCGAAACAAGCTATGCGGAAGGTTCGTTCCAGCGAAGCCGTAGAATGTTGAGGGTACCCTTGCCATTTAAGTACTTTCAAAACATCTAAAAGTAAGATAAAAAGATTCGCTTACCTTTTTGTTCAGTATGCAATGAACGAGCATAATGAAAAAGCCCTGAAAAAATAAAGAAACGGAAATTACTTACAACATTTCGTTGTACGAGTATATATTTTGTCGTAACAATTATATATTTTCAACTTTTCTTTCTTATTAGTAACATTTCAGTATTTTTGCTATAATTTTCTTATTGTTTAATAGGGTTGTTCTGTAATGATTTTCAAAATACATTTAGAACTTCAGAAGCTTTCAACGTTCATAAATTGGGCTTACTTTGGTACTACTTTTACCTGCACCATAGTAATATCCTTTGGGATTTTCAAAATAGGATAACATTGGTGTACTTTGATACGTCCACAAAAAAACGTTAAAGGACCATAACTCCGGAAAAAGAGGCTAGAGTTACGTTTCCTGTGCACCTATAAAGCGGCTCATGCACAGATTTTGAAAGAAACATTTAGGCTCTGAATTTTATTTTTTTTTTATTGCAATGCTTTAAAAACATTTGTAAGAAAACGCTTAAACCGATTTTGTAATGAAAATGACTGTTCATAACAATAAGATTTAATCAGATTAATTTATAGTGAACTAAGTCAATCTTGCACGAAGAAAGAATATTTATCTCGAAAATGACATTTATAGCTATTTGAAACTCAGATATATTTCCTTAATCAAATTTTCAGGATAATCTGTTCAATAGACGCTTTAAACAAGATAAACGTATATTCAGGATTTTGTGACATTCTAAATAGGGTTTAGTAGATATAGAGCGGACATAATTACTAACATACTGACATACATTGACTAACATACCGACTGACATAAGCCATTCTTAACACCCCCCCCCCGCCTCACTCTTCGTTGCGGGGAATTAAAATACTAAGATATTCTTGGGTTATTTACAAAACAACACTGATTTACTCAAACCTGTAAGCTATTCAGTGCTACAAATATGTACTGGAAAGCTACCGAGTCTTCGTTCACAGAAAATAGTCCAAAAATCCAAGTAAAGCCGAAGATAGAGGACAGCAACACGACGTCACGGATTGCTTTTCTGGAAAAAAAAAAATAATTCTTAAATGTGGATTGTATGATAAAATTGTTTCTCCGTAGATTTTACTGATGGAACAATGATAATACCAGACTTATAAAACAAACTAAGTTTTATTAAATCCAGTTTGATTTACTGACGAGCCCGCTTGCGGTGAGCGAGACATAGTCGTCACTATGAAAAGTCGGTGTTTGTGCGTTAGTGCGTTAGTGCATTAGTCCGTCCGAATTTGTCCGGACAATTACTCCTACATTTATGGATGGGTTTCAAAATGACTTGGCACAATTAGTCTCCATCATGAGTAGATATGCCATTTGAAAGAATTTTTGGGATAGTTCTAATGTCAAAGTCACGGCTCAAGATCAAACACTAAAATTGTGATTGTCATGGACAATCCTACAATTATTGATTGATTTCAAAATAGATTAGCACTATTATTCTCCATCATGAGTAGATGTGCCATTTGAAATAGTTTTGCATAGCTTCAAGTTCAAGGTCAAAGCTCAAGGTCTAACGCTAAAATTGGTGGTCAAGGTCAAGTTGATGGTCAAAACTTTGCGGGCTCGAAAGCAGTTGTCATGGGACAACCATCTAGTATTCCTCTACCGAACATAAGTCTACAGCACAAAATATACATACGACATCATTAGTTTCAACGTTATTCATAGTCTCAGACGCTTGTGCAATTGCAGCATTTGTTGCTTACTGACCTGGTACTTTAAGCCGTCGTGAGCCAAGCCTGTATTTGAATTAGTTTGTATATGCTTATCGATAGGAAAAGTGCAGATATGCTTCGTGTCTATTCTTTTAAGCCACATTGTCTTTCCTTTGAAGCAAATTGTCTCTCAAATATACCAGTCCGACATAGCTTATACTTTCACACAGAAAAATACTAAATATGTAAGTAAATCGCTGGTGTTTCCGAAAAAGGCTTCAGAAAGAAATCATTGAATCCGACAAAGTAAAACGACTACAGGTTGATTTAATTGTCTATATATCTTTAAAGAATCCCGAGACAGTTTTTTGCTCGTTGAAACCGATTCCAGATACGAAAATTTTAGACTTGTCTAAATTCAAAGAAGTTAGAAGTAACAGTTTTCATTTCACCAATTTCAAAAATGTTTATCATGAGGATAAGAAATCAAAGCAACTTCTCTTTTCTCAATGTTTTTCAAAGCTTATTTTCCCCTTTTTTCGAGGGGCGTTAAAAAAGCGGGTATGTGTGGGAATGGGTAACAGAGCCTTTACAGAGTTTTAAAGTAAAAAAAGCTCCTAACAATAAAATGAAAATTATCCTCTATCATATCGTGTGACGTCATTTACTGTTCGTACAAAGGTTTTATATAACCCTCTTGTAATTGCCTGTATAGGACGTCATCGTATCTGGTGGCGTTTTTAGCTAGCTATCAAAGCGTCAGCTTTGATAGCTTAAGTTAACAGACAAAATTTTGAGGTCGTCTCAAAGTTCAACGAGTGCAAACTGCCACCGGGGGGTTTAACCACTAAATCCCTTAAATGTCTACGCCATAAAAAGTAGTTCTTACGTATTTCAGGAATATTGCAAACTCTGCCTGCAAGTTCATATCCTAGGTATTTTATCTCAGTTGAGCACATTTTTCAAAATGGCACTGATCAGAGTCTTCAAAGAAGTTGTAGATGACAATTTCAAATTGATGAAAATTCTAAAATGTTTATCTGTATAGGTAGAAAACAATGTGGAAAATGAAGAAATTGCTTGTAACAAGCAATTTCTTCATTTTCAACAATGTTTCCACGACTATTTTCTTAGGGACGAAAAAAGGCCGGATTGTGTAGGAGTGAGTGAACTCCTTGGTTACTTTAATCTAGTTTCCTTAATTTTAGCCTGAGTTTTCAGTCCAGGTCAGAGCATTTTGGATCGGCAAAAAATATGGCATCCAATCATGACAAATTGGTTTATACATACAAATGGCAAAATGATCATAAAGCGGCGTTTATCGACAAAATTTCGTCTGATGCTATCTTGGAAAAGTTAAACAATTTAGATGATAAATTAATTAATGATCTAAATGGAGATGATATTGATAGTAGCGTAGGTATTTTTTGTTACATAATCGATGATGCTGTTTCACAATTTTTCAAAAGAAAAGTAAAAACGAATCCTACACTTGATAAAGGGGATTACAACGTGTGGTATAACAATGAGTGTGATGATAAACGTAGTAAATTTTACAAATTGCTCAATATTTACAGAAAAGAAGGTACTGATATAAATAGACAAAATATGATTACTGCTAGGTCAGATTACAAATCTACGGTACGGAAATGTAAATATGATTTTGATAAAAACAGGACAGGTGATTTATTGAAGGCGAAACATAATAATGCAAAACTGTATTGGAAAATGTTAAAACAATCAGCTGGAGTAAAATGTGCAGATATACCCATTAATGACTTTGAAGTGTATTTTAAATCGGTCAATAACCCCAATGATCCTTTCTTCACTGCTGATGAAGACGTTTTGTATTTTTTAGAACGCTATGAAAGAAATGAGTTTGATGTGATGTTTAATGAACTAAATTCGCCCTTTACACAAAACGATATTGAGAAAGCAATCAATCAGTTAAAACCGTCCAAAAGTGGGGGACCAGATAATCGTATTAATGAATTTTTTATTCATGGTAAAGAAGCATTAACGCCGACAATTGTCAATATTTTTAATAAGGTTTTTGAAACTGGATATTTTCCAAAGGGCTGGTCAGAAGGATATGTCATACCTCTTCACAAGAAAGGTCCTCTAAATGAAGTAAACAACTATAGAGGTATAACATTATTAAGCTCGTTTGGCAAACTTTTTACTAGAGTTTTAAACAACAGGCTAAACAGTTGGGCCGAAAATTATAATGTTTACATTGAAGCTCAAGCTGGATTCAGAGCAAAGATGAGTACCATTGACAATGTTTTTGTGTTGCATGGTTTGATCAACCATATGATTAATAAAGGTCGGAAATTATATTGTGCTTTTATAGACTTTAGTAAAGCTTTTGACTACATTACAAGAGAAAATTTATGGTACAAATTAATAAAACTTGGACTTCGTGGTAATATTTTAAACATTTTAAAATCTATGTATTTAGATGTCAAATCAAAAGTTAAATATCAACATGAATTAAGTGAAAGTTTCGAATGTTCATTGGGTGTCAGACAAGGTGAGTGTTTATCTCCCTTTCTGTTTGCTATGTTTCTCAACGACATAGAAGACATTTTTATGAAAAAGGGTCTTGCAGGTATTGATGTTTGTACTTTAAAAATATTTTTGATTCTATACGCAGATGACATTGTTATCTTTGCTAATTCTGCTAAAGAGTTGCAAGAGAGTCTTAGTTCTTTACATGAATATTGCATGCGATGGAAGTTGAAGATAAATACCTCTAAAACAAAAGTTGTTATTTTCAGAAAAGCTGGTACTTTACCTAGAAATTTGAAATTTAATTATGGCGATGATTAGTTGCAAGAGAGTCTTAGTTCTTTACATGAATATTGCATGCGATGGAAGTTGAAGATAAATACCTCTAAAACAAAAGTTGTTATTTTCAGAAAAGCTGGTACTTTACCTAGAAATTTGAAATTTAATTATGGCGATGATGAGTTAGAGATTGTTAATAAATTTACATACTTAGGACTTGTATTTACTACAGGTGGATCTTTTTCTGAAGCACAAAAAACTTTATCAGGTCAGGCGTTGAAAGCTATTTATAGCATGAATAAACATTTATCCAAATTTACAAACTTAGATGTAAGCCATCGGCTTGAACTATTTGATAAATTGATAACCCCGATTTTGAATTATGGTAGTGAGGTATGGGGTTTCAATAATGGTACTGACGTAGAACAAATTCATATTAAGTACTGTAAAACATTATTGAAGGTTAAAAAATCAACACAAAACGATTTTATTTATGGTGAGCTTGGTGAGCTTGGTCGTTTACATTTACAAAAACTAAGAATTATCAACATAGTAAGATATTGGCTGAAAATAATACAGTCAAACGACACTAAATATATAAAACAGGTTTATTTGTTACTTAAGAATGATATTGAGAGAAATGCCAACATAGTTAATTGGTGTTCTTTATTGAGAAACGCATTGTTTAATCTGGGTTTTGGAGATGCTTGGCAAACACAAGGTGTAGGTAATGCAAAACAGTTTCTTTCTCTAGTAAAACTGAGAGTTAGAGATCAATACATCCAAAACTGGCAAGCTCGTATAAACGATTCAAGTAGAGCGTTATTTTACAAATCAATCGCATCGTTCGGTTTCCATGCATATGCTTAGATGTACTTAAAGTAAATAAATATCGCGAAGCATTAGCACGTTTTCGTCTATCATCACACAGGCTAGCAATAGAGACCGGTAGATGGGCTAAGCCAGTATCTAAACCAATAAATGATAGAAAATGTTTCCATTGTGATATACTGGAGGACGAGTTTCATTTTGTCATGGAATGTCCATTGTACTCAGACCTTAGACAGAAATTCTTAACTCGTTATTATAGGGAAAGGCCTAACATGATTAAGTTTATTCAACTGATGAATACGAATAATAAGAAAGTACTAATCAATTTCAGCGCGTTCATTGATAGAGCAAATTGTATAAGAGATTCTATATTGTTTGATAATACTTAAGGTACCTGTAATCCGATTGTTAGATATTTCAACTTAAATCTGAATGAAGCAAAATGATAATGTTTAACTGTCTTTTTGTAAAACTCATCGTAAGAAAAACAATTACTATATTTTGTATATCATAGTCAAAGATGATTATGTATGTGAGATATATTGTTCAAAATACTTTATGGTTATAATAATTCTAGCATGACTTTAAACTAAAGCAATACATGTATATGGTAATGCAATTATTATATATGCAATTCATGAATGTGTATAACATAGTCAAAGACTGTTACCTACGTTAGGTATAATAGTCATAAATTCATTTAGATTAAAATAATTCATGTCTTACTTTATATCAAAGTTGCTTATAATTGTATGTTCATTGAAATATCAACTGTACTAGCATGTATAGCATGTAAACAAACACACTTCTATTTTAACTATATAGGGATTGTTGTCACAGATGTCCCTATGGTTCTTCTTGTATTTTCGTTTCGTACAAGGGTAACCAATACGGGGATCTGTTGAATGAAGTATTAGAAACATGCACCGATACATACATACGAATCTTTGTATACCGATGTGAAAGTGTCTCCTTTGGTTTGAGAGATCATATCTCATCTCACAGAGCAAGGGAGAGCATTTTATACATTGATATGCTCTGTATATGACAATATATCACCAAGAGCAGCTAATCGGTTGATTTATGATAAACTTACATTTTAGAAGTCTTCCATGGGTCATGTCACACGATGTTGATTTATCAGATTATATCTAATCAGATCACATATCATAAATCTATTGGGTACATATACTCTAAATCCTATATATCCTAACAACAACACATTATCATGAGCAGCAGTTGTACCTTGCTTCAGGTAGAAATTCTTTCTGGCCGCTTAACTTGGTATATATACAAATACTTGTTTCTTTTTTGTTTGATTGTGTTTTTTTTTCATTGCATTCATAATATCATATGTTCACTATGTTCACTGTTGTACTTTTGCACTTTATACAGTTGTATGCCACATGGGTCTATGGCCTTCTGGAATATTTGAATAAAACTTGAAACTTGAAACCTTATCATGATAACGTTTTACAAAGAAGATTACTGAATGAAACAATGCTTTGCTAGCTTACAGTATTTTTCAGTACTTTGATTAAAGATTGTTCACATTTTCAAATACTTGCAATCAAATGAAATACCTTATCAATTATATCACACGCCTGGTAAAAAAAAAGTAAGCTTTGAATAGTTACCAATCGCTTGCGCAGGCTTCAGCTGATCAATCTACTAGCATGGAATATCATGTGTGCACCTGCTTATACGTACATTTTGATAAAATTGATACTATATACTTGATAAGCCATTCGTCGCTTGCATATATCTGTTTTAATTAATTGACATTTCCTGTCTTTCCACAAAGACCAAGCATTTAAATCATCCAATTATACCAGAGGTGAACTTGGGTCCACTTTGGCAAAAAGGTTTAGGAGAAGACGATTTTTAAAGAATTATTCCGTGATTTCTCGAAGTCAGATAAACCCGGCCCTGCAACGCCTACAATTTCGCGAATCAGAATTTCACGGAATGTTTTGAAAAGGGTCACCCATAAAACATTATTGCAAAATTCGGTCCAAACTTACCCAGTGCATTAGAAAGAGAAGATTTTTAAAGAATTGATTCATGATTTCTCTAAGTCTGTTAAGCCCGGCCCTTCCACGCCCACATTTTTCATGAATCAAACAATTCACAAACAATTCTGAAAAGGGTCACTAAAAAGAACTTCCTGCAAATTTGGTCAAAATAGGCCTAGTGGATTAGGAAGAGAAGATTTTTAAAGAATTAATTCATGATTTCTCTAAGTCTGATAAGCCTGGCCTTGCTACTACCAGATATTTTCGCGAATTAAAATTTCATCAACAAATTTTATCGGGTCGCCTAAGGAACATTCGCGCAAAATTTGCCCAATGGTTAAGGAGAAGATTGAGAACCCCGGCCATGCCACAACCACATTTTTTCGCGAATTAAAATTTCACAAACAGGTTTAGAAAAGGGTCACGTACGGAACATTCCTGCGAAAATTGGTCCAAATCGGCCAATGGTTTTGAAGTAGATTTTTGAAAAATTATTTCATGATTTCTCTAGCTCTGTAAGCTCGGCCCTATCATGCCCACGCTTATACCGAATCAAAATTATAACAAACAAGTTTTGGAAAGGGTCACCCAAAAAACATCCCTGCTAAATTTGGTTCGAATTTGCAAATCGATTTCGGAGGAGAGGATTTTTCAAGAATTATTTCACCATTTCTCATATTCTGCTAAGCCCGGCCATGCTACACCCAAATTTTTTCGCGTATCAAATTCACGAACTAGTTTTGAAACGGGTCACCTAAGGAACATTCCTGCCAAGTTTGGTCCAAATTGGCCCTTCGGTTAAGGAGAAGATGTTTAAAGATACTGTGACGACGGACGAACCACGACGCCCATGGACGACGGACAACGGATTAGTAATGCACAGTAGAGCTAAAAATGTAATTGATCTTTTATAATCAATACTACTTATGAAATAAACAGATAAGTATCCCTCTTGAAATGACATACTTGATTTTTTCTGAATGTCTTTTCTCGTCCATTCCCTTCAAGTGATTTATCTTCCACAAAATAACACCAGTCAGAATAATGTTGACCTGTTTCAAGATAAAACAAAATAATGATGTAAGTAAGGATCTTCAAAACAGAGATTCCTCTCAAACCTTTAACACAAACCTTTTTAAATTAACTAAATAGTACGTCTAGAATATCGGGGAAATAAATAGATGGTTGAAAGGTCAACGCAAAAAAAATGCTTTCACACAATTATAATGTTAGTGCAGTTAAAGCACAAAACGGGAATTTTCAGAGAGGATGGTTTAAGAATGATTCCAATAGCAATCAACTGAGACAAATGCTAGTATTTTGTCTTAACATATTCTCCCAACGACATGAAGATTACGTTGATGTTTTCGCTAACACAGAAAGGCACAAAATATTCACGTGTATTGAAAAGTTGTCTTCAGTTTGCGAGTATAATTGAAACAATGCGTTCAATGGGGCTTTTATCAGTCAAATGGCACTTTTCAAAGGGTATTGTAAATAGTCCATTATAAAGTTAGATGAAAAGGAATATCCATTCAAAATTATTTTTGACAAATTACACACCAATATTTAATCATAAATAAAAAAAATGATGAAAGAAAGTGAAATGTTAGAAATTATAATTAATTCATGATTTATCATAAAATGTTGAAGGAATTTTCCAATCAAATTCTCTAACTCATTTTTGACGTTCTCAGAATATAGAACAACGCTTTCGATTAACAAATCGCGGCTGTCAAAAAAATCGATCGGCCAATCAAATAACGCATTAAGATCTGAAATGAGCTTTTAACTCCAACATTGGCCACATTTTTGTAGGACATTTCAATGGTTTTGGCAATTATATATATGCCGTTGTATTTCATAGTGTAACTTTCTGAGAGAGTGGTTGTGACTAGTGGAGTCAGTAGGCTGGCTAGTAGAATCGGTGGGCTGGCTAGTGGAGTCGGTAGGCTAGCCAGTGGAGTCAGTCGAACGGCCAACAGAATCGGCAGGCTGTCTAGTGTAGTCGGTAGGCTGTCTAGCGGAGTCGGTAGGCTTTCTAGCAGAGTCGGTAGGCTGGCTAGTGGAGTCGAAAGGCTGGCTAGTGGAGTCGGTAAACTAGCTGATGGAGTCGGTAGGCTGTCTAGTGGAGTTGGAAGGCTGGCTATTGGAGTCGGTAGACTAGCTGGTGAAGTCGGTAGGCTGTCTTATGGAGTCAGTAGGCTGGAAAATGAAGTCGGTAGGTTGTCTTATGGAGTCAGTAGACTGGAAAATGGAGTCGGTGGGCTGGCTTGTGGAGTCGGTAGGCTGTCTAATGGAGTCGGTAGACTGGCTAGTGGAGTCGAAAGGCTGGCTAGTGGAGTCGGTAAACTAGCTGATGGAGTCGGTAGGCTGTCTAGTGGAGTTGGAAGGCTGGCTTTGGAGTCGGTAGACTAACTGGTGAAGTCGTTAGGCTGTGTTATTGAGTCAGTGAGTTGGAAAATGGAGTCGGTAGACTAGCTGGTGAAGTCGGTAGATTGTCTTATGGAGTCAGTAGGCTGGAAAATGGAGTCGGTAGGCTGGCTTGTGGAGTCGGTAGGCTGTCTAATGGAGTCGGTAGGCTGGCTATTGGTGTCGGTAAACTAGCAAGTGAAGTCGGTAGGTTGTCTTATGGAGTCAGTAGGCTGGAAAATGGAGTCGGTAGGCTGGCTAGTAGAGTCGGTAGGCTGTCTAGTGGAGTCGGTAGGACGGCTTGTGGAGACAGTAGTTTGGCAAATGAAGTCGGTAGGCTGGCTAATGGAGTCGATAGGCTAGCTAATTGAGTCGATAAGCTGTCTCTTGGAGTCGGTAGGCTGTCTATTGGTGTCGGTACGCTGGCTAGTCGAGTCGGTAGGCTGTCTAATGGAGTCGGTAGGCTGTGTATTGGAGTCGGTACGCTGGTAAGTAGAGTCGGTAGGCTGTCTAATGGAGTCGGTAGGCTGTGTATTGGAGTCGAAAGGCTGGCTAGTGGAGCTCGTCGGCTGGCTAGCAGAGTCGGTAGGCTGGCTAGTTAAGTCGGTAGACTAGCTGGTGGAGTCAGTAGGTTTTCTAGTAGAGTCAGTAGGCTGGCTAGTGGTGTCGGTTGGTAGTACCACTTTCCACTTACTCCGATTCTCTTTGATGTTGATCAGATTTTTATAAGGTATAAAATCCAATTATAAAACTTACTAAGACTACCAGAGCCGCGGGAATAATGAATGTCCATTTAATGCCAGTCCCAGTGCTTAACCAACAACTGTAAGTAAATACATTATCTATCCATTAATTTAGAAATAGATAATTAAGGAAACGTTAAAAATTTCCATACAAAGTAATCATTTATGTAAACATTTATTGAAATTCTTCTATTCCTTATTTCAAAAACAAAGATCATGTACATGATAAAAACGTTGGTAGAATAGCTTTATACAATTATGTGCACTTCTATTTCCTAAGTAAGATTAGAGATCTCAAATAGTTCATGTAGACCGATTCATTTGGAAAATTTATTTTTCTAATAAAAAGGGGATATGCACATTACTTCATTAAAAAAATGTATTATCTGTTATTTTGGAAGTGGAAATCAGTTATAAGGGTTCTATTGCTTTAAAAGAATAATATCAATTATCCTGATTAGAATCTGTACCTCAAAATCATTATATTGATGAAACCTAAACAGAAAAAGAGAAATAGTGATTCATAAGCAGAGTCTCCTTTCGAACGAATCTTTAGAAAAGGACAAAATTTCATGCGCCAAGTTATGTCTTCTTAGGATAATGAACAGAGCTAAACAAACATAATAATGACAAGAGGCCCATGAGGGCCTGAGACGCTCTACTGGTTATCAAGTTTTCCGTTAAAGAAATCTGATATTTAAGGAAGTTAATTGCTCAAAGAAGAATGCATAAAGAAAAAAAGGGGGCTTCATCCCCTTTATCATTTTAAGCAACAATCCTCAAGGCCCCTTTTCCCATGTTTCATGACGGATCCACTCCATTTCCAAAAGAAAGTTACCTTATGACCCTACAATCATTCTGTGAATATTTCATCAGAATCTGACAATAATTGTGGACTTAATCACATAAACAGGATTGTTCTGAATGAAAATCAATAAGGCCCCTTTTCCTGTGTTTTCTGATGGATCAATATCATTCCAAAAGGAACTTTCCTTACAACCCGACAATGTCCTGTGAAATTTAAAAGACAACTTGATAATGATTGTGATCTTCATCACATACACAAGAACGTTTTGAATGATAATCTGTAAGGCCCCTTTTCCTGTGTTTCAAATGCCACAATTATTCCATGCATCTTTGAAGAGAATCCAATAAAACTGTTGACTTTATTGTGTTAATAAAGATATTAAATTCAAGTTCTCATAGGGCCCCTTTTCCCGTGATATTTTACTGTTGGTTTTATCATTCTATGAAAGTTAAAAGTGAATCTGATGATATATTGGAAATTCATTATGTTTACTAGAATATTTAAAAAAAAAATCATATGGCCGCTTTTTACATGATACTTGATGAATTGTACCCAGTTCTGAAAAGAACCATCTAAGTATTTGTACAATCATTCTGTGAAATTTTGAAGTGAATCCGGTAAAATCAAGGGACATCATTGTGTTAACCAGAATATTTAAGAGAGTTATCATTAGGCCCCTTTTTATGTGACCCTTGCTATAGTCAGATCCACTGTCAAAATCAACAATAGGAATGATGGTACAATCAATCTGTTTAATCTGTGGAATTTATTGTGTTAATGAGTTTATAGTGAAATATTCATAGGGCCCCTTTTCTCATGATACTTTACAGAACAAACCAAATTTCAAAAGGAACAATTCTAATGAAGGTACAATCATTCTTTAAAAGTTAAAGAGAATCAATGAAAATAGTGGACTGAATTGTGTCAAGAATTTTTGTAACAAAATTTTGATGAGGCCCCTTTTTCTGTGAAACTTAACAAATCAGACCCAATGTACAAAGGAACAATCCTAATGATAGTTTGAAGAAAATGATAAAGACTGAGGACTTTATTGTAATAATGATGTTTTGTAATAAAATTTTTATAAGGTCCCTTTTCTTATGTCACTTAACCAATCAGACCTAATTTACAAAGGAACAATCCAAATGATGGTACAATCATTCTATTAAAGTTTTAAGAGATTCTGATAAAGACTGAGGGCACTGTTGTGTTTATGAGGATTTGGTAATACTTTTTCATACAGCCCCTTTTCCTATGATACTAGACAGATCAGGCCCAATTTGGAAAGAAACAATCCTTATGATGGTACAAACATTCTGATGAAAACTGCAGACTTTATCTTGGTGTCAAATTTTTAAAATAAAATTTTCATAAGGCTCCTTTTCCTGTGATACTTGAAGGATCAGGTCTCATGTCAGCCTCAACAATCGTGATTATTGTACAATGATTCTGTGAAGGTTTGAAGAAAATCCAATGAAAGCTCTGGACTTGGTTACAAGGATTATAGATAAAATTCTCTAAAGGCCCCTTTCCCATGATACTAGACAGATCACGCCTAATTTGAAAAGAAAGAATCCTTATGATGGAAAAATCATTCTGTGAAAGTTTTAACAGAATCTGATGAAAACTGTTGACTTTATTGTGGTACAATGATTTAAAATTAAATTTTATAATGCTCCTTTTCCTGTGATACTTGACGGATCAGGTCTAATGCAAACATCAACAATCATTATTATTGTACAATTATTCTGTGAATGTTTGAAGAAAATCCGATGAAAGCTCTGGACTTGGTAACAATGATTTATAAATGAAATTTCCATAAGGCCCCTATTCCTGTGCTTCTTGACAGTTCAAACCCTGTTATGAAAAGAATGATAGTTATGACCTTCCAATCATTCTGTGAAAGTTTCAACAAAATCTGATCAAAGCTTTGGGCTTTATTGTGTTAACAGGGTTTTATTAATTGAATTTTCATATAGCCCCTTTTCCCATGTTACTTGGTGGATCTGAAACAATTCCAAAGGGAACTCTTCTTACAAAAGTATAATTATTCTGTTTGAGTATAAAGACAACCCCATCTCATCTGTGGACTTACAAGCATTAATTAAGATTTTTTTAATTGAATTTTCCTTAGGCCCCTTTTCCTATGTTTCTCAATGGATCAGACCCAATTTGAAAGGAAAAATCCTTATGATGGTACAATCATTATGTGAAAGTTTGAAGTCAATCAGGTGAAATCTAGGGCCATTACATGTTAACTAAGATTTTTTTTATTAAATTTTCATAGGGCCCCTTTTCCCATGAAACTTGATGGATCAAACCTACTTCCGAAAGGAACAATCCATTTAATATAATAATCATTCTGGGAATGTTTGAAGAGAATTTGTTGAAAATTATGGACTCTATTGTGTTTTCGAGGACTTTTTCAATCCAGTTTTAATCGGGCCCCTTTTTCCCGTGGTCCTTGACTGATCATACCAAATTTTGAAAGGAATAATTCTTATAATGGTACAATCATTCTGTGAAAGTTTGAAGTCAATCAGATGAAAACTGTGGACTCTAGAGTGTTAACAAAGATCTTTGAATTAATTTTTAATAAGGCCCCTTTTCCTATGTTTCTTGAGGAATCATATCCGATTCCAAAAGGTACAATCTTTATGATGGTACAATCATTCTGTGAAAGTTTGAAGAGAATAAACTGTGGACTCTATCGCGTAAACGAGGATTTTTAATGGAATTTTTATTAAATTTTCATAAGGCCCCTTTTCCCGTGTTTCTTGGCGGATCATACCAAATTTCGAAAGGAACAATCCTTATGTTGGTACAATCATTCTGTGAAAGTTTGAAGAGAATCTGATGAAAACTGTGGACTCTATCTCGTAAACGAGGACTTTTTAATTAAATTTTCATAAGGCCCCTTTTCCCGTGTTTCTTGACGGATCATACCCATTTTCGAAAGGAACGATCCTTATGTTGGTACAATCATTCTGAGAAAGTTTGAAGAGAATCCAATGAAAACTGTGGACTTTATCGCGTAAACGAGGATTTTTAATTGAATTTTTAATGAATTTTCTAAGGCCCCTCTTCCCGTGTTTCTTGACGGATCATACCCATTTTCGAAAGGAATGATCCTTATGTTAGTACAATCTTTCTGTGAAAGTTTGAAGAGAATCTGATGAGAACTGTGGACTCTATGACGTAAACTAGGATTTTTTAATTAAATTTTCATAAGGCCCCTTTTCCCGTGTTTCTTGACGGATCTTACCCAATTTCGAAAGGAACGATCCTTATGATGGTACAATCATTCTGAGAATGTTTGAAGAGAATCCGATGAAAACTGTGGACTTTATCGCGTAAACGAGGATTTTTAATTGAATTTTTAATTAAATTTTCATAAGGCCCCTTTCCCGTGTTTCTTGACGGATCATACCCATTTTCGAAAGGAACGATCCTTATGTTGGTACAATCATTCTGAGAATGTTTGAAGAGATTCCAATGAAAACTGTGGACTCCATCGCGAAACGAGGATTTTTAATTGAATTTTTAATGAATTTTCATAAGGCCCCTTTTCCCGTGTTTCTTGATGGATCATACCCATTTTCGAAAGGAACGATCCTTATGTTGGTACAATCACTCTGTGAAAGTTTGAAGAGAATCCGATGAAAACTGTGGACTCTATCGCGTAAACGAGGATTTTTAATTAAATTTTCATAAGGCCCCTTTTCCCGTGTTTCTTGACGGATCATACCCATTTTCGAAAGGAATGATCCTTATGATGGTACAATCATTCTGAGAAAGTTTGAAGAGAATCCGATGAAAACTGTGGACTTTATCGCGTAAACGAGGATTTTTAATTGAATTTTTAATTAAATTTTCATAAAGTCCCTTTTCCCGTGTTTCTTGACGGATCATACCCATTTTCGAAAGGAACGATCCTTATGATGGTACAATCATTCTGTGATAGTTTGAAGAGAATCCGATGAAAACTGTGGACCTTATCGCGTAAACGAAGATTTTTTAATTAAGTTTTAATGAGGCCCCTTTTCTCGTGTTTCTTGACGGATCTGACCCAATTTCGAAAGGAACGATCCTTATGATGGTACAATCATTCTGTGAAAGTTTGAAGAGAATCCGATGAAAACTGTGGACTTTATCGCGTAAACAAGGAAAGGTTTAACGGACGGACGCACGGACGCCGGACGGGAAAAAGCCATCGCTATAGCTCTTGTGGCCTTCGGCCAGTAGAGCTAAAAAGCAGACAAGGTGAAACAATTTTAGGCTACCACCATTAGACAGGTAAGATCAAAAAATTGTAACCGATTCCCAGAACCTTTCAAAAATTTGATAGCACACGATGTGACATAAATCAGTCAAAATCAAACAACTATACCTGTTTTCACTCGGATTATTATTATTCATCTTGTGACAGTTTAGTAAGACCAGTTTCGTATCAATAATTTAATGCGCTGGTGCTTCAAGGGCGTAAGTGCATACACATATTACGACCTACTTTACGACCTACTTACGACCTCAGGAGTGAAATTGTTTTACTATCAGCAAAGAGAAGAGAGTATAAAGAATAAATTGTTCACTACTATCTCCCCGTCGTTTTTTATATTTCGGAAGTTGGTTTTAAAAAAGAACATACCGCATTTTGCAAGCAGCTTTCCTTTTCTAAGAATGTTCAATAAGTTACTTTCTTTGTAATGATATTACATTAACAGTTGACATATGCCATGTCTATTAACTAATTTGAGGAAATTCTGGAAGGTCTATAATAATAGAAAAAGTTGGTGCATTGCTCATCGGCCGGTTTGGAACTTGCAGTATAACTTTGTAAAAACAAGGTTTGGAGTAAGTCACCGTCTCTTCTAAATGATTTTGATAGCAATATATATAGACGTTATGTTCTGAGAAGTTCGCTAGAACAATAAATCAATGCCGACAACTCAGCTCCTACACCAAATTAAACCAATGTTTACATGGTTGATTGATCCTAGCCGAAACGTGTCAATTATTTACCTATAAAATATGACAGCAACAGTGTTACTTTCTCGTATAAAATTAAAATAGTTAGTTTCGACTGACTACATAAGGGTAGTAGGTTGTTTCAATTGCGTCGAAATTTATTTAGCATAGATTTAAAATTTACGTCCTAATTATTTGCATTTTAAGAAAATGTTTCCCTCAGTTTTTGATCTTGATGTGAATGTGTTGTATGAATTAATTGTCTGGTCTCGGTTTCTAATAAAAAATTCATACATAATTTTAGTAAATTTACTAACAATTTAATATTGTTTATCCTTTTTATGAAAAACGAATGCTGTATTTGTATACTCTGTTTATTGTTTCAATTCCATAATGATTGCGGCAAGTGGCAACTTGTATCTATCTATCTTAACAAGATTTTTTTTATGAAATAGTTCCAAATCCGACTTCTTACGCTTTTCCGGTTCCATATCCATCTAGCTGAGAGGCACCCGTAGTAATCCCCACAAACACTATCGAAAAGACTGAAATAAAAAGACCAAAAAGATTAATGAATCTTGAAACTCATTATTCATACATGTTCTTTTTAAATGACCATGTAAAATAAAACTTGTATTGATTGAGTAGCAAATGGATACAGAATCTATGTGTTTGTGCATTTAACGATTCGTGTATATCTTTGTTTATATTGTTAAAGTATTGCAGTCTAAAAAAGTAAACGTACTTACTAAAACTTGTTAGGACAAGTGTTTTGGTATTTGGGTGTTCGGCACGTGGTTTAAACACCAGCTTTACGTGATAAATACCCTCTGCTAACATTAACAAAAATGCTAACAACAATAAGAAGTGAAGTGACACGGCAATAATTGTACAAACAGTCTGGAACAAACGAAATAGAAACTTTAGCACTATATTGCAATATCACCCTGCTATGAAAACAATAGCCGTCAAAGACGAATTTTGCTCCCCGAATATAGCCCTGTTACAAAAGATATAAAATAAAAAGGGAAAAGGGTTTGATTTGTTTGTTTGAATGAGGTTTTACGCCGCCTTCAACAATCTTTTAGTTATATCGCGGCGGCTGGAGCATCTAACAATGGAATCCTGGTATTTCTTACACCAGTACTACCATTACATCCTTTCCTAGCCTCCAGCTGCTATCTCACATAGGTCTACGATTATCGACCCATTGGTGAGAGACAAATAGTCGGAAAGGATGAGTGCCACCTTCGGGGACCTCTAGATTGACAGTCCGACGCGCTACCAACTGCTCTATGACGGCGGCTGGAAAACGGTTTGAACGGACCTATAGACGCACGTGCGGGCATATGATTGCTATATTCCAGATATGCTAAATTTTAAAGTTCATTCTAGAGCTGTTACCTTGACCTTGGAATTATCTGAAAATTTGCTTTAAATTGCACATCTACTCTCATTAGGAAACACTTGTGTAAAGTTATTTGGAAATCAATCAATGATTGTAGGAGCTATATGCTTCAGACATGCTTAATCTTAATGCCTGGCCTTCAGCTGTTACTTTAAGGTTTGAGCCCTCCGATTTTTTACAAATTGTACATCTACTCATGACTGAGAACAATTGCGAAAAGTTATATTGAAATCCTTCTGTAGTTAAAGGAGCTATGCTCCGGACATGCTTAATATTTACTCTCGATGAGACATTGGCCTTGGAGCTTTTTGAAGATTTTTTTCAAATTGCAAATCTAATCATGCTAGAGAATAGTTGTGTAAAGTTATTTCAAAATCGATCCCAGATTGTAGGAGCTATACTTTGGAATCTGGAACGTTTTACCTTGGGCTGTAACCTTGACTTTGGAGCAATTTGATTTTTTCAAATTATGCATCTATTCATGATAGAGATCACTTGTGCCCAGTTATTTTAAAAATGAAACATCTATTCATGATAGAAAACAATTGTGCGCAGTTGTTTTAAAGTCCATCCATAATTGAAGGAGCTATGCTGTGTACAAGGCCAATTTGATGAAAAGCTCCTCCGCGCAATATTATAAGGAATTCACGTGTAAAGTTTCATCCAATTTGGTCCAAGGGTTTAGAGATATCGGGGCGGGGCGGACGGATGGGCGGAAAACGGAAGGACGGATGGACAGGCAAAGTGGCGGCTTTTTGCTCGCCCTTCGAGGAGCATAATGCAAGATTTGAAGTATGCTTATCAGTAAAAATGTAACGTAAGTGTTCACATCTCTGTACACAATTATTAAATAACCCTGCAGTAAGCAGCATTTTATCGCTTCTAAAAATGTGTTCAAACTTCTATGAAACAAAATTCTTTATTCAGTTTAATAGAGGTTTTCATCGAGATTAAAATGATAAACTTCTAAATACAAAATGTTGATTATGATCATTTAGGTCTGAAGAATTGGGTTTTTCAATTATAAATGTAACAATCATATTTGTTTAGGTGGTTTCCCCTTTAAAACTACAATTCAGACTAAACAACCACACGATTTTAGCCCTCATATTCTTACATATTCTTAACGAGTAGTCTTTTGCAATTTAGAAATCAGAATTAAGAGTGATCGGCTATTAGAAATGTTCCTAGATCATATTTTCTTACTTGATCATCTGTCTTGTCAATACCGGCCAAAAACACAATGTATGTCACAATGAGGACTCCACACAAAGTCATGAGAAGAGCTATCTTGTCTTGGTCTTTTGATATATTTCTGAAAATAAGCACGTTGTGAATATCCAGGTTTTTTTCTTAAGCATAGAACATCTTTTCTTTTCACAATAACCGTATCAATATCTTTTAGTAAACTTCCATTGATCACATCCGATTGGAGTCTTTAAATATCGGTTTTCTTTTGTTCAGTCTGTTTTCTAAACCAACTTCGCTCAACGAGCTTACAATATTTACTCACTTTATCATAATTCGGTTGTTAACAGATGACATGATTGTTCTATGGCTAATTTCTCTTATAGATAATCATTTATACACCTTTGTAGAAAGGCTTTAAGCGTAGTTAATTCCTATGGCACTTTAAGGATTCGAACTTCAGACTTTCCGTTCCTAAAGACTGTCTCTAGACCAATGACTTCACAAATCACAATTACTTACGCGGAAAACTTTTTTTACGAAACCTTAGGTCGGTCCTGAGTACCAAGTCAAATATTACTGGCATATCTGTCGAGATATTATAAGGAATGTTATGCTTAAGTTGATTCACGACACTTTGTATTTGATTCGTAGGAAAATTTTGATATTTCATTCGACTGAGAATCCTATTCAACGTTTTGTTTGACTACTACATTAAAGGAATTCACGTACTAAAGACAAACAAACTTTGATAATAAAAGATGAAAGCAGTTCACAACATTTTCCAAATATCAACCTTTTTATGAACCTTATCATATTCTTGGCATGGCGTCATTTTACCAAAACAATTACGCCATCGATTTAAATCTGGTGGGGAAATCATTAAAGAACTGTGCTCTTTTAATCATTTTTTTTTTTAATTTGAGACTACTTCATTGTTTCTAGCAAAGAACAGGAGAACAAAAAATTTGTGATACAAAACTCACTGAGTATTCCCCCGAATGCCCTACCATTCTAAAGCGAAAATGAATTTCTTCCACAATGGAACAAATTTAGTAAGCGCCATGTATTAGTCAATTTTTGAAAATAAACAGGTTCTAATACAGGAGTAGTTAATTGTGGACCTTAATTCGGTAAGCACCATGAAGGACAGTATGTGGACCTCTACATCAAGTTTCAAGTCGATGCTATGAATAGTTGCTGAGATAAATTGAGACGAAAATATAACACTATAAAAGGCAATGCCTAAAATAAACTAACAGGTAAAACAGGTATTCAACAACTTACGGACCTAAATTCGGTAAGCGCCATGTAGGGTCTCTAGCTGAACCTCCACGCCAAATTTTTAAGTTATTACTATGAATGGTTTCTGTGAGAATGTGACAAAAACATTGACAACAGACGGATAAACGGACGGAAGGACGGACAAGGATAAACAATTGCAACACCCTCTTCGAAGCGGGGTTTTTAAAAAACACCATAATCAACGTATAAACAAGAACAAATGTCATACTACCTTCTGAATACGACATGTACGACCATAGTAACCGCCAAGCAGATAATGGATATAATGCAGCCAATCATCGACATGATATTGAGTACTGCAGTATTACGAAGATCCTAAAAGATATTATAGCAAACACTAGAAGAATTACTATATTAACCAGCTTTATTTCACTACAGGTAGGTATCCAGCAATACAAATGTTATGGATTAACGAGATTAAAAGAAAATTTAAAAATGCGGCTAAGCTCAACGTATTATTTATAATGACGCCAAAAATTCCATTTGCATAGGGCGTCTGTCCATTGATCACCTATTTGATTCAAGTTTAAAAAGACATACAACAACGATTGATTATTCAATATAATTTTCAGTTTTGTGGTAAAAAGAAAGGGGGGTTTAAAAATAGAAAGTGTGTCTAGGTGTATAATAGTAACGATAAAAAGGCATCTTTCGTTGAATAATACATGAACTTATCTATTGACATGATATAGTTCAAGAAAAGAAGAAATGCCTGGATCTGCTATTTGGTGGAGTGGTAACTCGATTCTAACGTGTAAGAATTATATAAGCGATTGCTTCTTAATTTCTTATACAAGCCTAAAGTTGTGTAATAAGCACTATCTCTCTTCCTCGAGCATGAAAACATATGCAATCAGAGGTGAAGACATACCCAACAATTCATTGCCTTTATCACACTAAAGAAGCTTCAAAGGAATTAATGGTAATTTAGAAAGTGGTCAGGTATTTCTAATAAAAGTATGATAAGATTACTAAACAAGAGCACCGCCCACGAGTGCCAACGCTCGGCTGCAGGTGCTGGATAATGCTAAAATGCTAAGTCCAAAAAGGGACATAACTCTTACAAAAACGCCTTTAGAGTTATCCCCCTTGATAGTCTAGATAGCTCTTATGATGGTCATTACACATGCCAAGTTTCATGAGGATATCTTCAATAACAACAGAGATATGACCAAGGTTAAAGTTTGTCACGCCGACGCACATGACGCCAAGGTGATGACAATATCTCGGGTTTTCTCCGAAAGCAGCCTAACTAAAAAAAATTTTTTTAAGTAGCTGTGCATTTCATATATATTTTCTTAGGAATACTTGTTTTCACATGAAAATATTTTTAGAAGTCGATTGCATTAGTATAAAATCATAGAATTGACGAAAGCTACTCACAACATCCATCGGGCTCATCAAAACTGCAAAGTTTGTTAGATGATCACATTCACATTTCACCGTACCAGATTTAAAAGATATAAGTCTGCAGCCTTCTATCGATAGTTTATTTGTTCTGAAGTTGAAATATTTTTTGTCTTAAGCTAACGAAATAGAAAAATGATTCAAGAAGTACTCAAGGCCGAAAGGGATTCTGTCATCAGGTATTCCAGTGAAGCGAATCCGAACTCATACATGTGAATTCCATTAGCAATTCATTCGTCATTATAAACGAAAATAAATACAGGGTACTAATCTTTTAGTTTATATCCCCCTTTTTTTAAACACGGTGTTAAACACAGTGCAGATTCGCAAACGTTCATTTAATTACAGATAGTCCAAGTAAAGATAACCACTTTGCTCAATAAAGTCTCTCTCTTTTTTGCTTTTTTTTGTGCTATTAATTTATTTTGTTTAGTTTTTATTCCGGTTTTACTTGAAGATAGGATTCTTTAAAACGACCAAATGGATTCTATTCTTGAACGTCATTTACAGCTTAAGGTCAAAATTATTTGTTTTACGCCTTCTAAACAAATTATATCAATCTTCATTTTACTTTAACAAACGCCGCGAATGTCAAAACAAGGAAGTGTAAAATTATACTTTCTATTGGATATGATAAAATATAAATAAGTACCTGAAGTCTAAAAACACACAAACAGGATCGTAAAAACCCTGAAACGTGTAGAGAAGTATAAAAGGTTAACAAAGTAGCACATTTCTTAACATTATAGATGAACTTTATTGAAGTTGTCACTATTCCTGGCAATTCAATCTGGACCATAGGGCTTTCTTGAACCAAAACGCGAGGTGTCTACTTACTGAATATTGACAATAGTGGATATTGCGATGTCAGTTGAGCATTGGCTTCAAAGAGATTGCAAAAATGGTTAAAATATCTAAATGAAAATTTAACTCTGTAGATAAATTTTCAGGAAACATCCTTTTAAAAAAGTGATAGCTTTAAGAAAAATATCGTAACGGCTGTCTAGTATATATGGTAGAAATATGCCACAATGGACTTTATATTCAAAGCAGGTTTAGGTTACCAGATGTTTAATGAAGTTACAAAATGTATTTTACAGTTGATTGCAATGGTAGGTAAATTCACTTATTTATCATAGATAGATCACAAGTGTCGTCATTTTGGAAAACATTATCTGACGATTTATAAATGAATGAAGTTCAGTTTGCCTTCGCATAACCCCTTTTGAATATGCACTCTTTGAAGCAGACTGTATATGAGGTCCTTATATCGTACGGCTTAATAGAAAAAAGATAATGTCTTTCTACACGGGTAGATTTTCTTTTCAATCTGGTTCTACTTTAACTCTCGATTTTCAATGGCATTCAAGAAAAAAGCTATCTAAAGAAAAAAGAAAATACAGAAATTGTTTAACACAATAACTTTCTTTCTGTCAACTGTCTTTCCGTACAATGTTTTCTACGCTCGTGACAAATATCATCAAAAATTCATAGATTATAAATTGGCTTTTGCAACTTTTTTTGAAATTCAAAACCGTCTCTATTAAGTCGTAAAGTTGGAGAATAGTACCTTTTGTACTTTTATATTTATAGCCACCTTTCCGTCAAACCCTGGCTGTTCAAATCCTATTATCGTGGGTTGCAGTGTTTTTCTAAAAGAGAAACCCGTGTAAATTGCAATTTATGAATGCATAAAATTGTTTATGTTCAGCTTCAGGAAGGACGGCGTGGGCGGTCCTGGTCCTCACGGCAATTGCACCATATGAGTACTTAGATATGACAGTTATTGCTCAGTGCCCCAGTCAAGTGGGTAGCTGATCATTCACAGCCTAGCTGGCCATCATTATTTCTATGTTCGAACGAACTCTCGTTTTTCCCGAATAGAATTCGTTATCGACGAAAATTGCATTTTACAGACCGCACGGTATTAATGCCTGCTAGAACTATCACAGCGAAATTCGCAAAGGTCGTAATTGCCGTTAGGACTAGAACATTCCCTTGCCGCCCTTCCTGAAGCTGAACATAAAAATAAATCATGCAAGCAAAAAATACTAATGAAAAACGTCAAATTTAAAGAATATGACATGACTAGCGATATAGAATAGAGATTCTTTAAAATAAACAACGTCTTATTCCAACAAAGAAATGCGCATTGAAAAGAAAAGACTAAGAACCGCAAAATAGGACCCTTGTAAAAGAATGAAAGTAAATTTATCAAATTTGTCAGGTGAAATCGACTTTTTATGTAGTTATCTGAAATTGAGGTACAGTCAGTAAATTGATTAATGTTTTTTACCAGCAAAAATTTTCCGACAGACAATATCAATATTATGTTGAGTAATGCATTTTGATTTATTTCTATATTTCCTATCAAAATGAATTTCGAAATTCTAAATTATTGAATATGTTTGAATAGTAGTTTTATTTAATTCCCTCTTACCCTGTAAAGTTATCTGACGTCATAGCAACAAGTTGTCCAATATCTTCGTACAATACACCGCTGAATCTAGTCGTATTTTTGTCTGAAAATAATAATACTTGGCTTTATTACACGAACTTAAGTACAACCTTAAAAATATGAAAAAAACTAAAACTAGCCAGGTTGCAGGAATGAAAAAGGCTGAGAAAAGAGTTGCTTTCATTTTTCCTTAATTAGCTAATTGCAGCCTTGGCAACCTTTCTATTTTCAAATTACAAACCTATTGCACTTCACTATTTCTCTATGTTAAAATGATAATATTCTCTCTATGCATCAGAGATAAAAAAATATGAATTACAAGCCCAGACGTAAGATTACCTTTTGGACATTCCGATTCAATATAGTTTGGTCCTTTCATCGATGGAAAAGTTAAAATTTGGTTACACCTGTTTGTGGACACTGCCTCTAGATCTGTAAGAACCAAAATTCCTTTTGAAAAAGCGAAAAGAAATAAGACAGATGCTATAAAATTAAAGCGACATACGTTATCTTGATATTTAGCTTGTTAATCGTGTTCTTCCTTGATACCACTTGAAGCAGAAGCAGACTCGTCAGCCTAATTTTATATAGAACCCCCCAAAAGTGGACAATATATAATGGTTTATCTGAAGATCTCTTGAAATAAGGTAATTAATTGATAGAAGACAGTGTAGATGACTAAAATATGGTTGGGGTATTGCCTTTCTTTGAATACCTTTATTACTGCTTGAACAGTTAAAAACAACTTGAATCGATGCCTGTCCCTCTCAGTTTCGTTACAAATCGAACGTCGATCATTCCATTCATTTCATTCAATAGTTCTCGCAAGTCTTTCCAGTGATTCATTCAGAACATTCCGCTATTTTCGGTTTTATCGGTAAAGCCTGATTACTAAGGCTATTTATGTACAGGCTCTCTCAAAATATCTTATACCATTTCAAATCTTACAAGTTATATATTATATTTACGTGAACTTAAATCAGAAGAAAGGCAACATATACAAGTTTGAAGTCAGTGACAAATATTTTTTTTCTATAAACTTTCTTAAAGTCTTTGTTAGATTTTAAATGTTCGAAGGTCTAGTTAGACTTACCAATAAACTCTGCACACCGTCAGAATAGTTAAGCGGGGTTCACTTGAAAACCATAATTTTAAATCAAACCATTTTTCAGAAAGGGTGAAAATTACATAGGTTATTAGATTTATACTACACAAAACTTAATTATCTCGCCTTTTGTATGATGTGATTTTTGTTCATTGATTGAATGGGGTTTAACGCCACTTTTAACAGTATTTCAATCATATCGGGGCGGCTGGAGCACCTAACAATGGATTCCTGGTATTTCTCACACCAGTACTCCACTACATCATTTCCCAGCCTCCAGCTGCTATCCCACTTAGGTTTACGATTATCCACCCATTGGTGAGAGACAAAGCGATTTTTATTAAAATAATCATTTAAAAAAGTATGTTAAATGAACATTTAGAAAGTAATCATATTTTATAATTGTCTGAATTTGGTTTTACGTCCCTTTTTATAGTATTTCACTTAGAGGCGGCTGGAGAACCTTACTACGGCATGCAGGTATTTCTTACACCAGTATTACCACCACATCCTATTCAAGTCTCCAGCTGCTCATCCCACTTAAAGTTTACGATTATCCACCCATTTTAGGCAGACAAAATGTCGCGACCAGGGATTGAACCTTGGACCTCAAGAATCAGATATAATGATACCCACTGTACTTAGGGTCGATTTCCTACCAAAACCTCGTAACTGTATTTTATTCTATTTCTTAGAAAATAATTTAATTTATAACTAGCCCATTCCGTTCCATTCCTAAAGCACTCATTATGTAAAATTCACGGTGTTTTTTATTCTGTCCTCTCGGAGTTTGTATCCACGAACATCCTTTGATTCACCCTCTTTAGAAATGTCATGACAAAAACACAACTCCGCTTCTCTAACCACTAAGTCACACGGAAAAGAAATAATATTGACAATGAAAAATCAAAACACGTGAAAACTTGTGATCACTTTCATCAAACTGAGGTGAATCATATTTTTCAGAGTAACATTGAATTTAGCTTCACCACCGTTATCGGTTAATTTCAATGAAGAAAAGGTTTAAGAATGAATAATTCATAACAAACTATTTTAACTAACGAACGCTGACTCGTTCGTCCATTGAAAATTATAAAACAAACTTACATTGTAAATTTAGAGAGCAAATAAATATTGGGTCACCTAACTACAATATCAGTTTTTAAAATGCAAAAAATAACTCCCGGCTGAAAGCCATTCGATTTCACCAATGACATCGGTGATTCTGCTTTTGGGGGGATTTTTGGCGATTTGGAGAATATTATAAAACTAATCGCTTACAAATTTCTGGAGTTCTGACGTTCACATGCATGCTTTCGTTTGTTTCTACGTCTAACACTTTAGTCATCATTTTGTCCATTAACGCTATGACATTTTCTGCGCCATCCGTTCCCTATAAACGAAACAGCATTATGACACTTGTGAATGCTTTTTAATATAACATATTCTATCGTATTTTAGGTCAAACGCCGTAATATATGTATAGTGTCACTTGATGATTCATTGAAAAATAAATATCTATAAGAGCTTCGAATTCATAATAAGAAAGTTCTTAAATAAGTCATCATATATATTCGAGGTATTGGATTTGATAACATACTTTAAAGCTGACATGGAAGAGTATAGATATCCTGTGTTATGTTATGACCAAATAATAGTCTGTATTAAATTATTAGCTGAGAAACGTACTAATATTTTAATACAATTTGTGGATACGAAAAAGGTATCAACTTGTTCGTAAGCTAATTAGTCATGCTTTGTTTACGTGCAATCAGTAACGATATATCAAAGTTAAATGACGAAACAAGAGGACCGTGGTGGTTCTATATCGCTCCCCTGAGCTTGATGGCTCAAGACTTTGTGATATATACAAAATATCAAAGCCCTACGCCTAGTTATTTGGGAGAAGTTTTCTCCTTTAGTCCTAGGTATATTGAATATCTCACCATATAGCGCTAATTTCAAGTAGAGAGCCAATAGATGATTAATACCAAATATCAAAGCCTTGGGCCTTATGGTATGCAAGGAGGATATTTTTTTCACTCAGTTGCCATGGCAAACAAAATTCTTTATAGATTTCAATTCTTTGAAGAATTTTAAAAGAGCGTGACCTAAGGATAATTTCTGTGAAGTTTGGTTGAAATTCCATGGTTAGTTTGGAGGAGATTTTTTTTTTTTTTGTAATTGTGAATGGACTGATGGACAGATGGACGGACGGACGCCGGACGATGACCGATGACAATAGCTCAGGTGAGCTCAAAAGTGCTCTCTAAGTATAAGTATATCAACCCATTTCCACACAGTCCCGCATTTTGACGCCATCAAGGAAGATAGATATAGAAAACATTTAGAGAAAGGGAAAAGTGCTGCAAGCAAACAATTTCCTCATTTCCCAAAAGGTTTTTTTCCCTAAAACATGTTGTTGTTTATTGTTGTAGTTTTTTTAATTTCGACCAGACTTAAACTTTTATCTACAATTTCTTTCAATATGAAACAATGTTAAATCTTATCGTCTGGTAATGATATAACACATTAGATACAATTAAGACGTATTGTCAAATGGTCACATACATACGTTTTCAATCTTTTTCTTCCAGACTGACTTTGTTCGACTGCTTATAAGGTTACTTGTTACGCCTGCAAATGCCTTAAAAAAGAATAATTGATTTTGTTAGAAATGTATTATCATTCCATTCATTTTTCTTTTGCCTTTTCTAGTAGTTCAATCGGTGAATTTTTCAAATGAACTGTGTCAAATTAAAGATTAAGGAGGGATGTGTTTTTGATTGTATTGCTGATAAGTCCTGATTGTCTTGATAATCTAAATACATTGCGTCAACATAACAATAAAACGGCTTTTAATCTTTTAGCTATAGTATAGATGCATTCTCGGTTTACAAGCTGTAAAACTTTAATTTTCAATCCGGTTTTAGTTTTTTAGATTGCTACATCGTTTCTATTATCTATTACAAGGCTTTCTAAAGACACTAGAATTCCTACAATGTATAAATGGACAGGAAAAACAAGGGCAAAGAAATGCAAAATCTAAAGGTGAGCATATACCGAACAAAGTGTCTATACATTGGATAGACAGTAAATACAGTCTTGCGGTCACCCACGAAATATTCAAATTACAAACCTTTGAAGTGTTTGTGACATTGTTAGAATCCAAAGCAGACTGGTCCACAATATAATTGAGAAGCTTCTTCACTCCATTAAGGTCGGAATGCATCAAAGTTGTTTTGCTCGTGCTTTTGTTTAGTTTTTCAAGGGCTTCTTTCAGTGTGATGTTTCCAGTCTCAATCTTAAAAGGAAGTTAGAAGAACCAATGTATTGATAGACAGAAATGATCATTTGCAAAAAAGGCTATCAACAATTTATAATTTTTCAAAAAACTTTCGTTTCTATTCGAAATGATAGCAAATAATCAAATTAAGACCTGTCAACAGAAACGAAACAAATAAAATTACCTTATAATAAGAAAAACGAAAAAATTATTCCAAAGCACAATTACAAGTATTGCAGTGACGATAAATAATTGACGGGTCGTATAACATATCAAAGAATCAATCAACCAATCGAATCATTCATTTAGACTGGAAGTGAACTTTGAACTCCTACATTAAGCGACATTTATGTGAAGCCTTTTATTGCTTTTATTGCATTCAGTTTGTTGTTACGAAGTTAAGATCACCAACTAAGCATTATACTTTTGTGTTTCATGGAATTAAAATTTGCTAAAAAACGCCGTTTAATAAAGAGATGAAGAGAATATTTTTTTGTTTTCATGGAGGTATGAACCGAAAAAACTAATCACACAATGTATGAATACGCGAAGCGGATTCATACATTGTGTGACTAGGTTTTTCGGTTCGTACCTCCATGAAAAAAATATTCTCTTCATTTCTTATAATTTATATGAAGCCTTTTATTGCTTTATCATCCAGTTTGAAGCGGATTCATACATTGTGTGATTAGGTTTTTCGGTTCGTACCTCCATGAAAAAAAAATTCTCTTCATTTCTTATAATTTAATATCATCGAGCGGAAAAATCGAAAGCTTTACAAATTTGGATACCTTTTTTTGTACGGGACTATTTTGTGCGGATGCATACAAAATCACTGCGTGATCAAAACATTTTGTTCATGGAGTTATGAATAATATTTTTCGACCAATCAGAACGCTCGTTTTTGATAGACGAAACTAAAAGTTAAATTATTATAAAAATGACCCTTCCTGTTGGAGCCAAGTGGGCGTGACCAGCGACCCATTAATTTTCCACGTTGTTTCAATCATGGCTAAAACAATTTTGCGTAGAAAAAGACCGAATAAGACAATCAAATGACAATGATAAAATTAAAATTAAGATAAGTTTTACCTGATCTTGTAATTCAGTTGTTTGCAAATAGACCTGACTATGTGTCGTTGAGTGAATCGTGGCTGCAGAGGGTGTGACTTTTCCCATTCCTATTTTAGTAAAAAAGATTTCAAGACATGTAAGTCGTCCATAAAAATAACGTATAATATAGGAAATATTACAGCAGTGTGTTTTTCTAATTGTTGTTATTGTGTTCGAGAATCGTGTGTAGGTATTTTTATTGGCTGAGACCGAAGGTCGAATTAGATAAGAAAAAAATATATATAGCTACGAACGCAAAGAGATATCAATAATTAGAAAAACACACTGTTGTAAACTCATTCTATTACTTATCTTTTTCAGACTGAACACTAAGAAAATCCACTTGAAAATAATTAAGAATAAAAATACAAATGTCATCGGTACTTTTACGTAATTACGCAATGAAGAGGCCTATAAGGGCCTGAGACGATCCCTTGTCTAGTAAGTTTACCGTTAAAGTAACTTGATGTTTAAGGAATTTAACTGATTAAAGAAGAATGCATAAAATAAAAAATAACAGGTTGGACTTTATACCCTTTATTATTTTGAAAAACAGTCCTTAACGCCAATTTCCCTGTGTTCCATGACGGATACACTCCGTAGACTGTTCTTCACAACTCTACCACAAAACGTCGCTCAACTAATAGATGTTGCTAGCGTAAATTTGTTTTGGATATGAATCAATCGTATTTCACGATCACCGCGATGTTACGTCAATCGTACTGCTCCGGATATCGGCCGCTCAGCAACTGCCCCGGTTTGGTGTACACAAATTATAAAATTAATCATTGTTTGTCGTGAGCAATCCATTGCTCTGGCAGCAGCAACCACAGACTGACAAGCCAAAAGCTTTCCAGTGGCTTCATCACGTTGCACATTTTAAGCTCGTATCATTTCCACATAAATTTTAACACCACAACTTAAATTCTATTTTTTTTTCTTTAAATTAGCATCAGATGGTACGCTACGTTAAAGCAAATTTGTACTGTAGTACAACTGGGTTTATGGTATGTACGTGCAATATCTGTTTTCTATTTTTCACGGTAAGGGAAACACTTGTCTTTATAATCATAAAAAATTTATGCAGTCACATGGTTCCTATTTTCTACGTAATACAGTACGGAACATCGTTAATTTGACAATCATTTCAATAATAATAATAATAATAATAATAACTTTATTTTAAAAAGGTAAAACATTTAGACAGCATTTTCAGTTTACAATGAATAAAACATGTCTTTTTTACAATGTTGCCTTCTCTCTCTCTCATCTCTCTCACATCCTTTCTCTTTCTTTCTCTCTCTCCCCCCTCTCTCTCTCTTCCTATCGTATTCTTCCCCTTCTCTCTCTCAGACACACACACACAGAGACTCACTCTCCCTCCCTCTCTCTTTCTCTCTCTCTCTCTCTCTCTCTCTCTCTCTCTCTCTCTCTCTCTCTCTCTCTCTCTCTCTCTCTCTCTCTCTCTAAAACTAAAACTCAATCTTATTCAATCAGGGTGCAATCACGTTTTTCAAATCTGCAACCAATCAATCCTTAAACGAAACCGTTCAATCAAAAGCGTCCAATCATTCTGTTAACTAACATCGCCATATTAATTTTCGTGGCTAATATTTTCGTTAAGATCAAATTCGGAAATTCAAATTTTGAAATAACGGTAATATTTTCGTTTAAAATGATATCCGATATTGTAGTGAATAAAATGAAATTTTGCAATGACTGGACTACCGCATCTAAACAAGAAAGCGTTCAGTCCGCTCAGAGTGAAAAAAGGGATCAGCGTTCAATCACAATCATTCGATCACGATCGTGTAGCGTTCAGCGTTCAATCCGATTACAATCAGATTGCCATGATTTTCTGTACAATAGCTTAGAAATGTTTTTACACAGGAGAACAAAAATGTTGGAAATTTCAATAGTGTTAAGTTTCCATTTTTGCAGAGTTTATTTACACTCATTAATTCTTTCCTGTTATTTCCTCCTAATGAAGGTTAATAAATAGATAAATAATAAATATTGTAAAGATTGTATTGATGTAAAGACACATAAGTACATAAAAATAAACGTCTTACGAAACAAACATTGTATTGCCTTCATAATTTCGTATACACATAGTTATATACATTCAATTACATACATACATTCATATTTCAAAGAAAACAAAACACCAACGCAATTTCTTTCTAAAACACTGGATCCCTGAGGATGGTTTCTGATAAAAAAAACATACTAC
Organism: Fragum fragum; assembly: GCA_946902895.1. Taxonomy (NCBI): domain Eukaryota; kingdom Metazoa; phylum Mollusca; class Bivalvia; order Cardiida; family Cardiidae; genus Fragum; species Fragum fragum. The sequence continues at coordinate 43,445,945 of OX336375.1, forward strand.
AAGTTCTGATACTTCACACTTTCTTCTCTCAATAAATACAACAGTTCGTTAAGTTGTATTTTCCCTGCCCGCCGATACGAAGCCACGGAAATCGCATTTTCCATTTGCCAGCCGTCTTTACGGATTTATTGAGACAGATTCCCAACCATATTTCCTCTCCCAGCCCTGGCTTAATCAACGGCGTAATGTCGATTTCGGACAAAATACACGAAAGGTAGTTTAAGGAGAATCGCCACTCCGATATTTCGAAATATATCAAACGACTAGAGGTTTCTGAGTATTTTTTTTCTTCGAGAAAATTTAGAAGTCATTAATTTCTCAATATTTTGTTCGGGAATCTTTCGATCCGCTTCACAAAGAAATAGATTTTTTGGAATCTGAAAGGCCAGGAACCAATGCTTGTGTCAGGTTCGCGACTTTTCGAAATGGGAATAATAGAGGACCTGGAAAATTATGCAATGGAAATATTTGAAATGCTAATCCAAGACGTCATATAAAACGCGTCCTAATGCGAAATTTCTTTCGTCCAAGGAATCCAAAAATGAATCGAAAAACCTTAAGCTGTTATTCATGTATGAAAATGGATGTGCGACGCAATTTGTCTTAATAAGAAGGTACCTTTTCTAGTAACGGGTTACATATTGGCGTCTCGTACTTACCAGTCTGGTCTGGTGTTTCCGTAGATATAAAATTAGGTGTAATTGTCGATTGTGTCGTAAAAGTCGATGATGTTAGATTCAGAGCTTAATTGAAATAAAAACACAAAGATTATTTTGACATAAAATAAAACGAAACAAAACAGAACACACATATAAGGTAGTACACGCATAAAAGATCCCTTACATACTTAGGTACTTATTCTTTTTTTATTCAGTTAGTTTTTTTTTTATTTATTTTCTCAATTTACATCTACTTTGAAATGTCGTCTGTAATCTCTTTCACATTGGATTCGTCTTTCATTGTATCTTCAGGTAGTAAATCAATAAATAATCTATTTTCAGACAAATAGACGCATTCATTTATTACGATGAATTGTTAACACTTTTTGGGTTTTTTTTATTTTAGACTTATCCAAATTGAAAGCCGTTGCAGACGACAATGAAAATTGGATGCAATTTGAAATGAAACCATCCTGTGTGTTAGAAAAAATGTTGTGGGAAAAAGAGAAATTGCTTGTTACAAGCAATTTCTCCTTTTACCACAATGTTTTCTCAACTACAAAAAAAACACAGCAACCTAATATCACGGGTTTGTACAGGAAATGGCTAATCATTAAATTCTTGTATTTAATAACGTTCAATTCATTCAAATCCTATTTATTCCGCACATTTCTTTCGATTCATTCACACTATCAATTCACGATGTTCTTGATTGTACTTATCGAAATTACATTATGAATCGGCTTTGGGTCTAATTTCGGATTTATAAGTCTTAATCCTTTGAATCACTCCAACAAAACCATGTGATATTTTACGTCGTAAAAAATGTGGACGTGCATATCCCTGAAATTCCACCGATAATACAAAATTGTAAAAAAATCCAGCAATACGTTTTTAGCCCTTGTCATGCTGTAAAAATTACCTTACTGAAATGCTGTCAAATGAAAGGGCTGAAAGCACTGATAGAACTTTTTGTTAAAAAATCAATACCTCATTTAGAAATCAACTTCATAAACAATTCTGGCAGGAAAAGTACAAACAGGAGATGCAGTCTGATTTTAGTCAATACCTCCTGCCAAAACCGGAAAATTTCGGGTTCAGCATGACAATGGTTAAAGATACCTGACTTGATGCAGGTTGGGGCTGTTCCCGACCAAGTCCCATCATCTTGGCATAGTCTTGTCCGATTTCGTTCAAAGTTTGTACCAGCAATGATATAGCCGTAATTACATGTATAAACAGCTTTTGAACCGGGTGTCTGGACTTGGTTTATATGGATCGTACTGTGGGAAGGTCTGGGTAAGTTTGGACATTCTGAAATGATATCATTTTTATTTCGTCCATCAAAATTCAAGCGTTTCGATTGACTGATTTTTTCTTTTCAAACATCGACGAATAAAATTTTGATCACGTATCTATTTTGTTTACTTGCGCACAAAGTAAATCGATAAGATTTTAATTAAAACTAGCAAAATACTTGCTTTGTTTTTCTAAATGGCATTATAATTTAATTGTTAGTTTCGTCTATCAAAAACGAACGATCTGATTGGTCGAAAAATTTAATTCATACCTCCATGAACAAAATTTTGAGCACGCAGCCATTTTATATGCTTCCGCACAAAATAGTACCATACAAAAATGTATAAAAATTTGTATAGTTGATGCATTTTTCGCTCGATGCTATTAAATTATAAGAAATGAAGATAATATTTTTTGTTTTCATGGAGGTATGAACCGAAAAACCTAATCACACAATGTATGAATCCGCTTCGCGTATTCATACAGTGTGATTAGGTTTTTCGGTTCATACCTCCATGAAAACAAAAAATATTCTCTTCATCTCTTAAACATTATAAGAAACGAAGATAATTTATTTTGCCTTCATTGGAGTACTAACCTAACAACCTAATCACACTAATGTAAGAAATCCGCTTCGCGTAATCATACAGTGTGATTAAGTTTTTAGGTTTATACCTAAATGAAAACAAACAAAAACAAGGTGCCAAATTGTCACAAGATACGCACGTCACACTGCTTTATATTAACTGGGGGTTTGAATAGAACTGAGGTTATTTTGAATGATTTTTTGTCAAACAAAGTATGAAAAACAACAAAGGGCAATAACTCAAAATATACGTTAGGTAGAGTTATGGTTCTTGTACACTGCACTCCCACTTGGTGAGCTTTATCCATCCATGATATTTCATGATTCTAGCTATTATACTCTTAGAGATATACTCCGGACAAGATTCAAGTATGAAAAACAACAAAGGGCAATAACTCAAAAAATAGACAAGGTAGAGTTATGGTTCTTGTACACTGCATTCCCACTTGGTGAGCTTTATTCATCCATGAAATTTCATGATTCTAGCTATTATACTCTTAGAGCTATAATCTGGACAAGATTCGAGTCTGAAAAACAACAAAGGGCAATAACTCAAAAAATAGACAAGGTAGAGTTATGGTTCTTGTGCACTGCACTCCTTCTTGGTGAGATCTATACACCCATGAAGTTTCATAATCCTAGCTATAATACTTTTAGAGATATACTCCGGACAAGATTCAAGTATGAAAAACAACAAAGGGCAATAACTCAAAAAATAGGACAGGTAGAGTTATGGTTATTGAGTACTGCACTCCGTATTGATGAGAAGAATATAACTGCCAAGTTTAAAGTCAAACGGACTAACGGTGACAGAGTTATGCTCCGGACAAAGAAGTGGACAACGCCGGACACCCGGACGCCCGGACGACCGGACGCCCGGACGCCCGGACACCACGGGTGATCCCATAATACGTCCCGTCTTCTACGGGCGTATAAAAATCTCTTTATTTCTTAATCTTATAAAAACGATATTTATTGAATTAGAATACCCTTAATGAGCTATAGGATACTACAGTTTGAAAAAATCTGAAGTTAAGTTTGTGATTATTTGGCGCGCTTGCCTGCGTGCGTGCGTGTGCGAGTTCGTGTGTGTGTAAGGTACACCAGTCAACAGCATTTAACTAAAGTACCGAGGATTGTAGCATTAATTTATTCCCACACAATGACGCTTTTAAACAACTTTCAACGTGAAAGCCCTAAAAAACATTGTGGAAAATGAAGAAATTGCTTGTTATAAGCAATTTCTTCATTGTCTATAATGATTTCTACCCCAAAAGACAACAGTTTATAAGATTTCACCAACTTAAAATTGTCGTCTTCAACTTATATGAATTTGGACTGGTCTTAAATGTTGGTGTGGGTGAAAGGGTCAAATCGCTTACAATAGATATTCTTAAATAATTCCTTAGTAATTTCTTCTTGAGAACATTCGGATTTAATCGATACTGCGTAGAATTTCAGGCTTCTCATTTTTTATAAATAGAAGTAAACCAAACCTGAATATGCATAGACCGGTACCGACGTCGACTTTAATAAAGCTTTTCTGTTAAAGTCGACAGTGGTACCAGTCTAGAATATGCAAGGAGTCTCAGGTAAATAAGTACTAGAAATTATCGCCAAGCGGACTATCCCCCCCCCCAACTGCGCATGTTCATATACAAGTGCTTTCCGCCAAAGCGCCGTAACAAAAAGTGACTTTTTATCTAAAGGACCATAAATCAATCAAAAATAAATGGACCATAACCAAAATAGGATATGCACATGTCTGACTTATACCGAGTCTTTCTGTGAAATTTGAATCAAATCCATCCAATGGTTGCTGAGAAATTGATCGGACACGATTTTTCACCAAAGGGCCATAACTCCGTCAAAAATCAATGGAACGTAACAAAAAAAATATGCACATATCTGCTTGATACTGATTATATCAGTGAAGTTTGAATAAAATCCTATACATAGTTTGGGGGGGGGGTATAATAATACCTGGTTCAGAGATCGTTTGATAACTGAAATTGGTACCATCCTCTGTCAGAAAATACCTCCCGTAGTCTGTTTTACTGTTAATTGGACATCTAATAATGTTCGAACCAGAGTTTTGTTCAATATATGAGCAGTTGTAACGCATTGTTTGGAAAATTCTGTTGAAAAGAGAAAAGATATTATCTTATTGTTTAAATCAGGAGTTCCGGTAAACTGGTAGCCCGCTCTCTTTGAGGGAGGTATCTTGTATCGATAGATCTAGGGACAGTAACCAAGTCAAGAATTCCGGAAGTTGTGAGATATTGGTCGTACATGTTTTCATTTTACCCATTCCCACACAGTGATGCATTCAGTCGCCCTCAAGAAAAAGGGCTATTTGAAAACATTGTGGATAATGAAGAAATTGCTTGTCTGTTAACTAAAGCTATCAAAGCCAATAAAATGTTTGGTGTTCTTAGACTTTTTAGTTGAGGGATTTTTTCATTGAGGCTACTAGGAATATACAAGGTTGCGCCCAAGCCCCCCCCCCCCCCCCCCGCCCCGTAATTAAGAACAGTCTCTAAATGACATTTAGTGTCCAAAACGTGCTGTTCATTTGCCGACATTTTTATGAAGCATTTTTATTGGTCTGGCGACTCACACGCTTATCTACAGCTTATTCAAGCTGCGGCCACCACGCTGAAGTCGTCAACCAACATTTGTACTTCTTTGTTACATGTTACTTGCAATACAATTTGCAGGTTCGCAAATTCCATCAACTTTACATTGTCGTCTGCAGTTTCTTTCAATTAGGACCAGTCTAAAATTTTGTTGTATTCGAATGGGTTAATTGTGGCGTACCTTGAGACTTCAGCAAGCATACGTTGGTCTGGGTGTAACAGGACAAACGTCGACTGTGCATAACTCGGGTTTTTAAAATCCGGTATTAGAAAATCTGCGTGTCCCCCTAAAGTAACCGTATTCGCTTCTTGTCCACCTGAGAAGTAATTAAAAGAGATGAAGGTTTGTTTGTTCGTTCGTTGGCCTGTTTGTTTGTTGTTGTTGTTGTTGTTGTTTTTCTTCGCGGGTGTATGCACCGAAATATTATAATGATGATTATTATTATTATCAATGTTATTTGTTTCTTTATGGAGGTATGCACCTGAAATATTATTGTTGTCGTCGTTGTTGTTGTTTCGTGACTCTCAAGCTTGAGGTCACGGGTTCGATCCCCGGTCGCGTCAAATATTCTCTCTGACATTTATCTCCTACCAATGGATGGATAATCGTAAACCTAAGTTGAGTGAGTAGCTGGAGGCTAGGAAAGGATATAGTTGTAGGATATAGTTGTAGTACTGACATAAGAAATACCAGGAGTCCATGGTTTGCTGCTACAGCCGCCGCGATATGACTGAAATATTGTTAAAAGTGGCGTTAAACACCGTTCAATAAATCAATTGACCACAAATAAAGTTTAGTGTCGATACATGTAGCAAAAGATTACAGTACCTGCGTGAACAAGTAGGACCAACAAAACTCCTAGGGAGCCTAACATGGTGTATACGTTCGAATTTCAATGTACGCCAATTTTAGCAGATTATATCTGTAAGAGAAAAAAAGGGTTGACGTTAACATGCTCCTGGAGATTTCAAAGGTAGCTGACGGATCGCTGGTCACGCCCACTAACCTCCCACAGGGCATGTCGACATTATCACATTACGTAAAGTTTGAAAAATATTTAGCCAGGGTCATATAATAAAAGGTTGAATGATGAGTAGTAGTTACGTCGTTTAAGTCGTCAAACCTTCTGAATTTATTCTTGTGATCAGTTCCGGATAAGATGAAACTTTTCATTGGACAATCGATTTTTTTCTTGACAACGGCGATATGTAAGTTACTTGAATGAGAAAAGAGAGAAAGAGTTATCACAAATCGTCGTTGACCGTGCAAAATGTCGTAACTACAGCTTGAATCAAGCTGTAGTTACGACATTTTACGCGCCAAACGACGATATGTTAAAGATAATCCTAAATTGTTGGAAAATCCAGCATAAATTTCAATCGGCAAACCCCTAAAATAAAAAATGATTAAAAATATTATTATTTTTAATTTATTTATTCATTTATTTATTTTTTTATTTTATTTTTTACTCTACTTTTGTTAAATGTATTGATGATTATTTCAAGACCTAGATAAAGTGCAAGTTTATTTAATTGAAAAAAAAACGAGGCCAATATCCACTCGAATGAACATAAGTTTTCAAGAAACATTTTAAATGTAACTGTTCTACAATACTCAAGCTTATGTTGGTATCACTGAAAAATAATAATTCGTTTTATATACGCATAGAATTCCAGAATATGCATACACATTTTGCCTAAAAATTATCAATCTTCTTTTACCAATTTCCACACAATGGCGCTCTTTGACGCCCCCAGGAAGAAAAACTATAAAAACGTTGTGGGAATTGAAGAAATTGCTTGTTTTCTACCACCAAAGGTTAAAAAATCCAAAATTTCTTCAACAAAAAGTTGTCGTCTGCATCATCTATTTTTTGTGTGTGCGTCTGTGTCTGTCTGGTATGTACTTATATATTTGTATTTTTAACAAGAGGTCCATGAGGGCCTGGGACGCTCTACTGGTTATCAAGTTACCTGTTAAAGAATTATGATATTTAAGGAATTTAATACCTGACAGAAGAATGCATAGAAATATTAACAAATTGGACTTTATCCCATTAACAAATTGGTCTTTATCCCATTTAATATTTTGAGCAACAATCCTTAAAAGGCCCTTTTGCCGTGTTCAATGACAGATCCACTTCATTTCCCAAAGGAAGTTTCCTCGTGACCCTACAATCATATTAAGTAATTTTCATCAGAATCCGACGATAGTTGTGAACTTTATCACATACACGGGATTATTTTGAGTGATAATCTGTAAGGCCCCTTTTTTTGTGTTTCCAATGCCACAAGTTTTTCTTGCATCTTTGAAGAGAATCCGATTAGAACTGTGGACTGTAATATGTTAACGAAGATATTTCAATTATTAAGTTCTCATAAATCCCCTTTTCCCGTGATACTTTATTGTTGATTTAATCATTCCGTGAAAGTGAATTCGATACTTTACGGATTGTACCAAATTCATAAAAGAACCATCCTTGTAATTGTACAACCATTTTGTGAAATTTTGAAATGAATCCGTTGAAATCTAGAGACATCATTGTGTTAACAAGAATATTTAAGAAAGTTTTTCTTAGGGCCCCTTTTCATTGACACTTGCCGTAATCAGATCCACTGTCAAAACCAACAATTGTTATGATGGTACAATCAATGTGTAATCTGTTGAATTTATTGTGTTAATAAGGATTTTATAGTGAAATTTCCACAGGGCCCCTTTTCCCATCATACTTTACAGAACATACCAAATTTAAAAAGGAACAATTCCAATCCAAGGTAGAACTATTCTGTAAAAGTTTAAAGAGAATCAATGAAAAAGTGGTCATAATTGTGTCAAAAAATTTTTGTAATAGAATTTTCATAAGGCCTCTTTTCCCGTGAACCTTAATAAATATGAACCAACTTATACAAACGAACAATCCAAATGATAGATAGTTTGAAGAAAATTGTTAAGACTGAGGACTTTATTGTGATATTGATGTTCTTGCCATAAAAGGTTCATGATGCACCTTTTCTTGTGGCGCTTGAAAGATCAGACTCAATTTACAAAGGAACAATCCAAACGATGGTACAATCATTCTATTAAAGTATGAAGAGAATCTGATAAAGACTGAGGACATTCTTGTGTTAATGAGGATTTGGAATTAATTTTCCATACAGCCCCTTTCCCTATGATACTAGACAGATCAGGCCAAATTTGGAAAGAAACAATCCTACTGATAATACAATCATTTTGTGAACGTTTGAATAGAACCCGGTTACAAAAATATGGACTTTATTGTGGTACAAGGATTTCAAATTCAATTTCATAAGGCTCCCTGACATATCAGGTCTAATGTCAACATCAACAATCATTAACATTGTACAATCATTCGTGAAAGTTTGAAGTAAATCCGATGAAAGATCTAGACTTGGTAGCAAGGATTTCTAAATGAAATTTTCATAAGGTCCCTTTTCTCGAGTTTCTTGACAGTTCAAACCCCAATTAAAGAGAGGCCTATAATCATTATCTGAAAGTTTTAAAAAATCTGATTAAAGCTGCGGGCTTCATTGTGTTGACAGGGATCTTTTAAATAATTTTTCATACAGCCTCTTTTCCCGTGTAACTTGATAGATCTGACCCAATTCCGAAGGGAACTATACTTATAAAGTATTATCATTCTGTTTGAGTATACAGACAACCTGGTGAATTCTGAGGACTTTAAAGCATTAATTAAGATTTTCAATTAAATGTTCATAAGGTCCCTTTTCCCGTCTTTCTTGACGGATCTGACCCAATATCGAAAGGAACGATCCTTATGATGGTAGAAAGTTTGAAGATAATCCGATGAAAACTGTGGACTATATAGCGTAAACGAGGATTTTAGATTAAATTTTCATTGGGCCCCTTTTCCCGCGTTCTTGACGGACCTGACCCAACTTCGAAAGGAACGATCCTTGTGATGGTACAATCATTCTGACAAGCTTTGAAGAGGATCCGATGAAAACTGTTTACTCTTTCGCGTAAACAAGGAAAAGTTAACAGACGCATGGACGCACGGACGCCTCGAGGGAAAAGGCCATCGCTATAGCTCTATTGGCCTCCTGCCAGTAGAGCTAAAAATGAAAATGACTACGTAAAATCAATAGTTAGATAAACTGTTAAAGAAATTGGATAACTTTCACAGGCACTTTTCTCGTTTTATAACAATATTTTAGCTAGATTTAAGTAAAAAACAAGCACATTGTTGAAAGGCTAACGGACCCACGCACAACGGATGAATATTGGCCTTAGTACAATTGTTTCAAAGTAGTGCCTTATTATTATTTTCAGTATACAACAGAGGGCATTTAGATAGATAGTTTCCCAGAGAAACCGCTTGTTTGCAAGATTTAACCTATTCCCAGGCAATACCTCCTTTTCTCCTATTTTACGCCTATCTAGAAAAAGGTTTTGAAAACATTGTGGAAAATGAAGAAAATGCTTGCATCAAGCATTTTCTTCATTATCCACAATGTTTCCTTTCTAAAAAGACGGGGGAAACCCAGAATTACATCAACATGAATTTTTCGTCTGCAACTTATTTCAATTTGGACCAGTCTGGAGTTTTGTTAGTTTAAAACAAAAATGTGAATGTATTAAGTTATCCACCTTACCAATACGGTATTTGAAATACAACCTGTATTAAAATTATATTTTAAAAAAAATATACTCTAACCTTCATGTTGAGACCGTTGAGTCTGGTAAGAAAACATCGTAACTACTACCTTATCAAACTAGAGTTACTATGTTTGCAGACAAAGGTCAAGGTCGTCCGGGGTGGTCCTACAACCGTTTAACCGAAAGAAAGACATTTCCACCTTATACAGTTTGATATATCCATCAAAGAAATAATCCATTTTCACAGTTTATTGATAATCACAAACTGTATACTAAAGCGACACACCTTGTGTCAACGTGCTGACCTGCCGGATCACGTGCAAAGCATGACGCGCTGTTAAGTTGGCAAGTTACTTGCCCCGTTCTTTGACTCAACTTCGTTATTAAACGGATTATTTTGCAAAATCAATAGTGAGTAACATGTATCGGGGAAAAAAGTGGTTGGTTTGGGATATTAACGTTGTGACTACAGCTTAAATAAGCTATTGTTACGACGTTTAACTCATTCCAACACAACAAAATTTTAGACTAGTGCAAATTGAAATGAGCTGCAGACGACTTTTTCAAGTTGATGGAATTTCATTTTTTTTCATCTTTTTGGGTAGAAATCATTGTGGATAAAGAAGAAATTGCTTTATACAAGCAATTTCTTTATTTTCCACAATGCTTTCCAAACACTTTTTCTTGAGGGGCGTAAAAAGGAGGGCTTTTGTTGGAATAGGTTAAAATAGCAAAACCGACAGAAATGATTCACATAAAATGTAGTCAAAATTCGGGTTCAAAGTTCACTTCCCGTTTATATAAATGATTTGATTGGTCTGTAGATTCTTTGATTGACAAGAGCGAACGATCAATCACAGCGGAGGACAGTATGTTGACATTAGATGTATAAATCTCCTAATCTTCAATTATGGGACGTCATGGGTTCGATCCCCGGCGGAGGCAAATATCCTTTCCGACATTTGTCTCTCGCCAATGGGTAGATAATCGTAAAACTAAGCGGCATAGCAGCTTGAGGCTAGGAAAGGATGTAGTGATAGTACTGCTGTGTGAAATACCAAGAATCGACTGTTAGGTGCTCCAGACGCCACGATATGACTGAAATACTGTTTAAAGAGGCGTTAAACCCCATTCAATCAATCAATGACATTTGATGTTGTATAACGTGGCCATAGTGCAGTTCGTTGCTCTCCATCATTAGTTCCAGGGTATGAACTCCGGTCGCGGCGAATAACTTTTCCGATATTAGTCTCCCACCAATGGGTGGATTATCGTTAACCCCAAATTATAGAGGAGCTGGAGGCTCGGAAAAGATGCAGTAGTTTTACTTGGGGGGGGGGGGGGGTACCAGGAATCTAAGGCTAGGTGCTCCTGTCACCTCGATATAACCGAACTGAAATACTATCAAAAGTGGTGTTAAACAACGATTCCCCGTAATGTGCCTATAGCACATATTTGTTATCACCCTCTCTCTCTCCGGCGGCGGCATATAGCCTTCCGACATTTGTAAACCTTAGTGGGATAGCAATTACAGGCTAGGAAATGTTGGTGTGGTGTGAGAAAAATCAGGAATCTATTTTAAGGTGCTCCAGTTGCCGCGATATGACTGAAACACTGTCAAAAGTTGCGTTATACCCCATTCAATCAATCAATCTCTGTCTCTCTCTAACATTTGTTCTCTCTCTCTTCCCCCCCTCTCTCTCTACCTGTCTCTCTGTCTCCCTCTCCCTAACATTCGTTCTCTCTCTCTCTCTAACATTTGTTATCTCTCTCTCTCTCTCTCTAACATTTGTTCTCTCTCTCTCTCTCTTTCATCTCTCTCTCTCTCTCTCTTTCTTTTCGACCAGCGATCATTATTATACCCCTCTAATATCATGTTGACATTTAATTTGTTATACATTTTTTAACTCTCTTCACATTTAGCAAATTATTTGAATAAACTGGTTTATTGGTTGAAATCTGGACCGCCACTTTTAACTTGACGATGGACAACATACGATGGTTAATGAGGGATAGGAAAAGCTCATGACAATCTGCACGACCTACTCAAGTGACCTATAAATCAATCAGCTATGATATTAACCCGTTCCCACACATTCCCGCCTTTTGATGCCCCTCTAGAAAAGGGTTCATGAAAACAACGTGGAAAAATGTAGAAATTGCTTGTTACGAGCAATTTCTGAATTTTCCATACTATTTACAACCAGAAAAGGCAGAGATATTTTTAAGTTCTGTCGACTTGAAATTTCGTCCGCAACCTATTTGTTTTTCGACCAGTTTAAACATTTGTCAACGAAACAAAGTATGTATTTCAAGCGGTAGGGAATTAATTTATAACGATGTTCAATTTAACTCTTTTAACTCATACCGGACGGCGAAATTTTAAACTGGTTCAAATTGAAAGGAGTTGCAAACGACAATTAAAAGCTTATGATTTTTTTTTTTTCTTTTTTTTAATTTTCGGGTAGAAACATTGTGGATAATGAAGAAATTGCTTGTAACAAGCAATTTCTTCATTTTCCACAATGTTTTCCAAAGCTTTTCTCTTGGGGGCGTCTAGAAGTGTCGTTGAGTGGAAATGGGTTAATCAAATTTCGGCTACCGCCTTCTTCAGAAATGACAGTATATTTTAACAATATGTAGTATCCATTTTCATAGACATCAAAATGTACGATATAAAGTGTTAGAAATTTGACAGCTCGTCGATGTCATTCAACAAGAGCCGTCAGAGACGGGTTGTACTCCCCGTCCCGAATATAGCCCTATCACAAAAAGTATAAAATAGCCCTATCACAAAAAGTATAAAATAGCCCTATCACAAAAAGTATAAAATAGCCCTATCACAAAAAGTATAAAATAGCCCTATCACAAAAAGTATAAAATAAACGGGGGGAAGGGTCCGTCATTGAAGAAACTATGCTCTGGGCAAACTCAATTTCAATGTTTGAACTTGAACTGAGACCTTGACCTTGGAGCTATACAAAAACTGGAGAAAATAGGTAAGCGCAATGAAGAATTCACATGTGAAGTTTCATTCAGTTTGCCCAAGAGCTGTGGGAATTCAAAGCGGAAGGACGGACGGACAAAGCGGTGATAATATGCCCGCCCTTCGGGCAGCATGAAAGTGGAAAGAACAATCATATCATTCATTTAGACCGTAACACTGGTAAGTGAACTCCTAAATTTTGGTTGGTATTTTGCGACTGAAACGGACATTTAACACATTCCCACACCATGACACTTTTTGACCCCACTCACGAAAAACAACTTGGAAACATTGTGTAAAATGAAGAAATTGCTTTCAACAAGCAATTTCTTCATTAAACATATGTTTTCTACCCAGAGAGTTGAAAAAATCTAAAATTTATATTGTTTTCTGCAACTTCTTTCATTTAGGACCCCTATAAAATTTTGTTATGTGGTAATGGGTAAAGATCGTGACCCAACGATATGACCTTTATTCTTTATCTCCGTCCACGTATTTTACAAAATAAAGTCGTTTTTAAGAGATTACTCTAAGAGATGAAGAGAAAACTAGTCACACTGCATGAAAATGCGAAGCGGATTTATACATAAGTGTGATTAGGGCTTTGTTTTTTGTTTCATACCACAATGACAAAAAAAATCTTTCCATTTCTTATAATCTAATCACATCAAGCGGAAAAAAACAACAAAAAAGAATCAAATATTTTATAATTTTTTACGCATGTTTCATGAAACTATATCGCGTTGAAGCAAACAAAATAGCTGCTTGCTAAACATTTTGTTCAAGGGGGTAGGAATATTTTTTCGACCAATTAGAATTCTCGTTTATGATAGACAAAACTGAAGGTTTAATTATCTAGTAGTTGAAGAGAAAATATAGAGCAGATTTCAACGGAATGGGCCATAACAATGAACGTAAGAAAATATGCACCCCTTTGCTTGATGATGAGTGAATGTTTGAAATTTTAATCAAATCCATCAAATGGTTTAGGAGATAATTGACCAATCGCGGCTGTCAATCAAGTATTCAACCGACCAATCAAATCATTTATTCAGCCCGGATCTGTGCTTTCAACTCCAACAATGTTCGCCCTTTTTGTTAACCTTTGTGTTGGATTGGCGACTCAAATGTCGTAACTACAGCTTATTCAAGCTGTAGTTACGACGTTTAGGTCGCCAACCAACCATTTTACCTACTTGTAACATGCTACTGGCCATAAAGTTCGCAAAATAACGCTGTTAAAATCGAAATTGGGCTTCCTGTCGGTGTCAATAGGCAGGGCCAAAGGAGTCAGTGCTTGGGGCCAGCGATTGGTCAATTGGCGGACAAGAAAAAAATATAGACTGACGGACGGACGGACCGACCAACCAATCTATTTACCGACGAGCTGACTTCTCTATACACCAAACAGTTCCATCTACCCCCTTATTTTGCAGATGACAAAAGTGTGTTCAAATTTTAACAAGAGGACCATGATGGTCCTTTATCGCACACCTAAAGATGAGGGCTCAAGAGTTTATGATATAAAACAGATGCCAATCCTCTTAACCTAGTGGTTTTGGAGAATATCTGTAAAGTTTTACTCCTTTAATCCTACGCAAACAATGATTCCCAAACATAGCGTTAATTTTTAGAATAAAGTCATTCTTTGTATTATTTTAGTAGAGGGCAAATAAGAAATGATATATACCAAATATCAAGACTTAAGGCAGAAGAATTCTTTTTAAGGTTTCCTTCTTCATTCCAATGCAAATCAGAACGTACAACACAGGGTTAATTTTCAGAGTAAAGTAATTCGTTAAAAGAAATTTGGTAGAGAGTTATGTAATGTTATATACCAAATATCTAAGCTCCATGTCTTACGGTTTTGGAAAAAGTTTTCAAAGATTTCCTTCTTTATTCCTGTGTTAAACCAGGGATTGTGCGAAAAGGGATAATTTTGCTAGTGTATATCAACATAGGCATTGATACATGTAAAATAGCAAAGCCTTTGACGTTATGGTCTGAGAGTATTCTTTTAAAGACTTGAGGAACTTTTCTGTGAAGTTTGGTTAAAATCCGATGTGTAGTTTAGAGGAGAAAATTTTTAATGATTGATTACGGACGGACATTCGGACAAAAGGACGCCGGACATTTATCGATTACATTAGCTCCTCTTGAACACGGTGTTCTCATAAGAAAAACATTTTATCACGAATAATTTCTCATCAGATAAAAATAAACATCCTGTGAGAATTTTGGCCGCTCAATTCGCAAGGGTGAAAGTTCATACGTTACCACATAACCATAGACAAGTAAGAGGAGTCTGCGTTTAACCTATAACCAGACGGCAAAATTTTAGACTGGCCCAAATTGAAAGAAGTTACAGACGACAATTCAAAGTTTATCAAATTGTTGATTTTTTCAACTTTCTTGGAAGTAAACATTGTGGAAAATGAAGAAATTGCTTATGACAAGCAATTTCTTCATTTTCCACAATGTTTTTGAAACCTCTTTTTCTTGAGGGCGTCTAAAAGCGTCACTGAGTGGGAATGGATTAAATACCCAAGCCACCAATTATAAACCCTTGTCATGCTGAATAAAATACTTTCTCAACACTTAATTGAAATCAAAGAAGTGAAGGGACTGAAAGGCTTGATTACGGGCCAATAATTTTTAGCTAATATTTTTTATAGACAATTTTGGCTTAAAGGCAAAAACATGTCACTTAGACTAAGATCAGACTGCATTTTCGTCCAGACTGATCTTTGTCTATGCCTTCTGTTTAAAAAGGAATATTCCTGTTTCAGCATAACAGGGGTTAAAATGATCCTTTTACTTACCTAGATAGGGAAAATCCGAAGGAAAAATGACTTTCATTGGACTAAAGCATGTTTATATTGCATTAGTAGATCGGAAATTCGAATTTGACCGAATAAGGAAGATGTCATATAAGAGATATGCGTCTTACAGGAAATCATCAATTCTGAATTTCCCCATTTTTCATACTAATAATCACTGCGATTTCGAAAGATCTGGTTTTGTGTTTAGTTTCAAGCCGATTTGAACAATCTTTTTCCAATTACCAGACGACAGAATTTCAGACCGGTCCAAATGGAAAGAGAGTGCAGACGAGAGCTTAAAGGCTGGTATAATTGGAATATAAGTGACTAGCCAGTATAGAAAACATTGTGAGAAAAGGAGAAATTGGTTGATACAAGCAATTTCTCCTTTCCCACCAAGGTTTCCGTGAACATGTATCAAGTTTAATTGCGATACTGTACTAAGTGTCTATACATTATATTGACACTCAAAATAATATCGCAATTAACCCTCTCCTGTTTTAATTTTTTTTAGACCTGTCCAATTTCAAAAGTTTTGCAGACGACAATTTATAGAGGATTTAATTTGAAAAATGACCATTCAGTAGGGTAGAAAATGTTGTGGAAAAAGAAGAAATTGCTTGTTACAAGCAATTTCTTCTTTTCCCACAATATTTTCTCAAGCATAAAATCACAAGGACGTAAAAACCAGTGATTATATAGTAAAGGGTTAACCCTCGGTTTCTTCAAGGCTTCAGAAAGCGCCATTGTGTGGTAATGGATAAATAGGCTTTTTTTTTTAGAAGTCTGTCAAATGTAATTTGTTTGGACTACTTTCCCAATTACATGGAGACAATTTCGTACATCTCCCTTTTTTAAGCGGCTCTTTAAAAGAATAGGGATGAAAAGTTCTGGCTCTCAGTTTCGAACTTTCTTACTTATGTTTCAGACATAGCTGGTTATAGCTGGTTTTGTAATGAAAATGACTGGGTACAACTTGAAAAAAATAAAAAAAAAAAAAAGAAAAAAATTAACAAGATGTGTTTGTGAAACACTATGCCCCCGAAACAGGAATTCTTTAGAAACGGGTGATTTTTATTGGTTTTTTTTCTTTGTTTTAGGGAAAAGGGTTAAAATTTTGACCTTGACCTTGATAAAATGACCTTCCCGAGTTGCAGCTTGTTGAGACCCATCTACATTTGCATTGTAACTTAATCAGGGTTGAAGTTATAGGAAAATGTTTAGTTGGCAGGTTAAGTTTTGCAGACAGACAGACAGACGGACAGACAGACAGACGGACACCGGTAAAACAATAAAAAGAAAGTAAGCAAAATTATTTGGCGTTACGTAACGCTGAATTAGTCAACGAAGTTAAAACCGAATGCAACCGGAATCCATTGAGTAAATTACCCATCCACCCAATTTCGCCGAACATTGCCCCATTTTCGGTTTCCATAACATATCGATTACGTCATTGGATTCCGCTAACAATTCAGTTGTTTTCAACTCATTCGAGTACTAGAGATTACCCTACAAATTCCGATGTTTCAAAGTAGGGCATCAGGAGTATACAAAATTGAATTGCAATTTATATTCAGTTAAGTAAATCAAAGAAACTTTAAATCAAATTTTTCATGAAAATCTGTCCAAAAACCGCTTTAACTTGTAGAATCGTACGGGAAAAAATATAAGAAAAAAAGAAATTTAATTTTGACAAGCATTCTCTCTATTTTCTCGAAAGCTTTCTTCCTTACAAGTTTTGTTATTTGTTTATTTTTCGCTTTATATTGAAAAGATAATTACTTTTTTGTTTATTGTTTATTGAGGTATACAACGTAAAGGCTCTTCTGGTTCAGGGGGAGTTCATTTTTAGACAATTTTTAAGGGAGGGTAACTGAGAAATATTGTTGAAATTGGCCCAGTTGTTACGGAGGAGATGTCATTTAGAGAAATTGTTGACACACGACGGACAGAATGTGATCACAAAAGCTCACCACGAAAATTTCGTTCTCAGGTGAACTAAATAGAAAAAAGGTTGGTAAGTGATTTAAGCGACGTACCTACAGCTAAAATGGGCTGTAGATACAACGTTTATGTCGCAAAACCAACAAAAATGCTTCACATAAATGTCGGCCAAAGTCGGAGTCCAAGGTACAAATGAAACGGTCTAAAAGAATTGTTTGATTGGTAGATTGATTCTTTGATTGCGATACACGATCCACCAATACCAAATGTCTTTACGGATCCTTGCGAAAGTGTTTCTCAGTATAACAATACAACAGTGTAGAATTAAAGTACTGAATGTACTGTAAGATAGAAAATCATGGTTTTGTTGAGAAATCTTCTTTGCCAAAAGTTATCATAATAAATAAACTCAAATTAACTGAGATGTTACAAAACCATGCTTTCGATGTAGTTATTTACATTTTGAATGAAGATATTTCATATGGTCTAAAGATACACAGGAGATGAGGTTGAAGGCAGAGTTTGCAATAATCCTAGACTAGAACTACGTTTCTTGCGTAGAAAATCCAATGGTTTTGGTGGTTAAGCCTCCAATGGCAGTTTGCACTCGTTGAACTCTGCGACTACCTAAAAGTTTTTGTCTGTTAACTAAAGCCAACAAAGCTGACACTTTGCTAGCTAAAATCATTTATCATTATTCACTGTGCATTTCCAATATGTATTCTCTTAACCTTTTCCCATTTTCGAAATTTTGGACTGTTCGAATTTGAAAGACTTCGGAGACGCTAATGAAAATCGAATGCAATTTGTTATGAAACTATTCTATTTGGTAAAAAAAAAAAGTGTGAGAAAAGAAGAAATTGCTCCTTACAAGCATTTTTTTCTTTTTCAAAAGATTTTCTTAAGTGTGAAATCACATGAGACGTAGAAACGAGTGACTATGCGGGAAGTGTTTAACCCATTCCCACACAACAAAATTTTAGACTGGTCCAAATTGATAGAAGCTGCAGACGACAATTTAAAGTTGATGGAAGTTAGAATTTCTTTGTCTTTTTGAACAGAAAACATTGTGGAAAATGAAGAAATTGCTTGATACAAGCAATTTCTTCATTTTCCACATTGTTTTCCAAAGCTTTTTTCTTGAAGGGCGTAAAAAGGAGGGATTGAGTTGGAATGGGTTAAATCAGTCAAAGGTGACTCAGTCTAAATGAATAATTTAATTGGTCTATCGAGTTTTTGATTAACCATCGCGATTCGCCATTTCTATGTGTCTTCGTGATTTTTTGCGAAACCGTTTCTAAGTTACTATACGATTCATTGACGCTAAGAGCAGTGTCCAAAAACCCACTTATCATTATTTACTGCGTATTTCAAATGTGTGTACTCTTAATCCAGTCATAACTCTAGATATGACTTGGGAAAGTGGTGAAAATCTAAATTCATAATTTCTTTTACAAGCATTATGCTGTAGGTACTCATTCGGTTCTGGTTGCGAAAAAAGTCAAACACGCAAACAAAACTAAACTGCGTATTTTAAATGCGTGTACTCTTAATCCAGCCTGACTTGGGAAAGTGATGAATATTTCTTTTACAAGCATTATTTTGTAGGTACTCATTCGGTCCTTGTTACAAAAAAAGTAAAACACGCAAACAAAACTGATTAATGGACTGTTTATCTGATTAACCCTTTTACACGCAATCTCGCTATTTCATCCCCAAAGAAAAAACTTCGAAAATTTGGACAAGTCTAAAAAGCAGTCGTCTGATAATGGGTTAAGCTAAAAATCTGTCTGGAGGAACACTTCAAATGTCGTTATCTTAATTCGTCACTCCTTTGATTTCCCTGAACGGACGACCGCAATAATTAAACACTTGAATTTGTATGAGAAATTAGATATTCCCATGTAATTGGTTAACCAGTTACCAGACGATAATATTTAGATTTGATTGATTGAATGGGGTTTAACGCCACTTTTAACAGTATTTCAGTCAAATCGATGCAGCTGGAGCACCTAAACACGGATCCCTTGTATTTCTCCCACCAGAACAACCAAAACATCCTTTCCGAGCCTCCAACTGCTAATCCCACTTCGGTTTGACGATTATCTATCCATTGCTGGGAGACAAACGTCGGAAAGAATGCTCGCCGTGGCCGGGGATCGAACCTGCAACCGCTGATTAGGAGTCCTACGCACTACCACTGCTTTGTGGCCGCGGCCGACAATATTTAGAATTGCCCAAATACAGAAAAAAGAGACCCATAGGGCCAAATCGGTCACCTGAGTCCAAAAACACATAAAAGTCCACCAGTTGATGCTACATACCAAATATCAAAGCTCTGTGCTTTTTTGTTTGGGAGATTTTATAAAAGTTTTCACTACAAAAACCTATGTTAAATTGTGACGTCTTGAAACGGGCCAATTTTGACCCTGGGGCCATGATTTATACAATCTTGATAGAGGTCCACCAGACGATGCTTTATAACATCAAAAGCTCTAGGCCCTCATTTTCCCCCGAACTATTTCTTTGGTGTGTATACACTTGGCATTGTGGTAATTGGTTAAACGAACGGAAAGTTCTTGCGCAAAGGTTGTGTAAAGGACATACGTGCATCCATTCTACCTTCAGTTTTCAGTGACCCTCGTTTGTTTTAATTTCTATTTAATTGAAGGATCGCAATAGTGTCAGTCAAAAGAATCTATCGACCAATCAAATCATTCATTTAGGCTACAAGTGAACTTTGAACTCCAACATTATATAAGCTGTAATTACGACGTTCAGGTCGCCAACAAACCACTTTACTTTTTTGATACGTGAAACTGGTCTTCAGTTTTGGCAAAAAATCGCTGTTTTATATCGAAAAGGCGTTTCGTGTCAGAGCTCAGTGGGCGTGACCGGCGATCTTTTAATTGGAGACATCTTTAATCTGACTAAGTGAAATAGAGTGGTCCTTTATTTCTTTACGATTGATTAGTGATTAGACTGGTACCCCTGTCGACATTAACAAAGCCTTGCTGAAGTCGACGGCAGCACCATTCTATCTTATGATCTGATAAACAATGATAAGGCCAAAGTCACCTCATGGCAAATTGTCATGAAGGCCCCTTTTTCTATGTTTCAAACAGAACGATTGTGTTAAGTTTGAGCACAGAGGGCGTGTTGAGCAATCCGTAATTTCTATTTCAGAAAACACTTTGGCATATCAGAAGAATAAAGAATGAAAGAGATGGATTTAAAATCGTAACAAATGTATAGCTTAAAAAATTGTATATAGCTCATTCACAGCCAATCCTCCTTTTACCCCCCCCCCCCCTCAAGAAAAAAACTTTTGAAACATAGTGGAGAATGAAGAAATTTATTCTAACAAGCAATTTCTTCCTTTTCCACAATGTTTTCTATCATAAAAGATGAAACAGATTAAAATTCTATCAACTTGAATTGTCGTCTGCAGCTTCTTTCAATTTGGACAAGTCTAAAATTTTGTGGTGTGGAATTGGTTAATCTTGAAAGCGATGCAATTAGGATTGAGTGACAAGTTGGTAACAGCCCCTTTTTACCCGTTCCCAGCTTATCACTCCCCTCCAGGAGAACAAGAGAACCATTGTCACTAAAGTGCTCACCTGAGTCAATGACTACAAAAGTAAAATAGCACCGGTGCTCTATTTTGTCCCAAAGGACCCATTGTCTCAAAATTGAAACTGGAAGGACATTCTTATCGCCTTTAACCCATTCCCACTCAATCCCTCGTTTTTACACCCCTCAACAAAAAAGCTTTGGAAAACATTGTGGAAAATGAAGAAATTGCTTGGATCAAGCAATTTCTTCATTATCCACAATGTTTTATATCCAAAAAGGTCGAAAATGTTTAAATTTCACCAACTTGATATTGCCGTCTGCAGATTCTTTCAATTTGGACCGGTCTAAAATTCCACTGTGTTGGATTGTGTTAAAGATATCTATGACAAATGTGTTTACATAGCAAGGAAGGTTTTTCTAGGATTTGATCTAACGACCTTGTTTCTTGTCCCCTGTGATCCAGTATCAAACTAACAAGAGATAGCATGTAGACAAACATTCTGACCAACTATAAAGACATTTGAGCCAAAAATGTGGCATCTATAGTGCACACAAAAATTTTCTTAGATTTAACCTAGTGACCAAGTTTTAGCCTTACGTGACCAAATATTGAATCTGACTGAGATATTATGTAGAAAAAACATTCTGACCAAAAACCAAGACATTTAGCCCAATTTTTGTTCCCTAAAAATTCAATAATTTATTGTTTTTTTTAAGATTTGACCTATTGACATAATTTTTGTCCCACATGACCAATATAAAGCTTGAAAGAGATACCATGCAAACAAACCTTCTGAACATAAGTAGTGACATTTGAGCCCCAAATGTGTTCTCTAGCGTGCACGAGTTCTAAGATTTGACCCAGATGCGTAGTTTTGAACACCATATTACTGAATTTGAGCTTGGCCGAGTTATAATGATGATAAAAATACTGAACAAATATCAAATGTGACCTCTAGAGCACGCAAGACTTTGTGTACAGATTTGACCTAGTGACCTAGATTTGACCCCATATAGCCAAATTTCAAACATGTTCAATATATCATGATGGTGACTATATCACACATCAAGACATTTTGGCCAAAATTTGATATCTAGAATGCACACAAACTTTTTCTTAACCCTTTCTTGTTTTTCAAAATTTTAGACCTGTCTAATTCAAAGGTTTTGAGGACGAAAATTCAAAGTGGGTTTAATTTGAAAAATAACCATTTGTTAGGGTAGAAAACATTGTGGAAAAAGAAGAAATTGCTTGTGACAAGCAATTTCTTCTTTTTCTATAATATTTTCTCATTCCTTAAATCACAGGGAAGTAAAAACCAAGGATTGTACAGGAAAGGGTTAAATTTTCACTCACAGGCTCACTGGCAAATCCTAGACAAGCCCCCGCCCCAAACTTGTGAACATACAAGTCTGTAACAAAAGCGTTGCTGCAAACACAACTGCTGAGGCCTTGTTCCTTGAACCAATTCGGAATATAAACCGAAAAATACGAGTACATTTATAGCTCCAACAAATTAATTTACTAGAACAAGTGCAAAGAGGACTTGTACCACCAATATCCCTTGTCACTCAAGTAGCACAGGTGTCTGTTGACCTACATTATCCCAACAAGAGGAACATGATAGCCCTGATTCGCTCTTCTGAGATACTGCAAAAGTCCATGTACTGGCATTTTTTTCATTTTTTTCATATTGTTTTCTTAAGCCGACTTCCTTTTAAATTTATTAATCTCTCTTAAATTTTCAACTGAAATTGAGCACAGTTGACAACAACCTCTCTTAAAGAACGTATGTCCGCATCTTTTATTTTATGTCCATATCTTTTCATTCAGTTTTCCTTGAAAACGACGAAGCTGCTCACAAAATACACCTAGTATGAATCACACCATTATAACCTCAAGTATTTTGGCATAGGACGATGAGGAAATGCTATATATAAATCTTGAAAGCTCAATGCCATACAGTTTATGAAAGGATATTCTACGATTTCATAAGAAATCCCCTTTGGCTGCCATAGCAACCAGAGTTATTCATGGATTCCTGTACCCATATATATATATATACATGTATTATTTTTTTTTGAAAGACCATCATCCAAGAATAATTTCTGAATGTTAAATTGAAATCTGATGGCTTATTTAGGAGTAGTTGATTTTTAAAGACTTTGATTAAACAGAGAATTCCAAGTACCACCACAGAAGGGGTAATATACAATACATTATCAAAACCTCAAGTATTGTGGTTAAGGACCATGAGTTGAAGCTAAATACAAAATCTAAAGGCTCTAGCCTTTACAGTTTAGGAATTAAAGATTTCTAAAGTATCCTTTATCCTATAACAAGAGTTATAGATGATTTTCTGATTCCTTGAAGTAATCTGGAAGGCCGTCACACTAGAACCATTTCTGTAATATTTCATTGAAATCTGATGATTAATTTAGGAGAATTTTTTTACAGATTTGTTCACAGACAGACGGATGGACAGACGGACGAGTGTTCACAAAAGCTCCCAGAGCACTTCATGACAAAAAATGTATGTTGCAGATTGTTGGTCGATTGGTTCAAAAGTTAGAGCACAGAATGAAAAAGTCTATAAACGGACAGACAGACATGATGAAATCAAAATATCCTCATCTACTTTGTAGGTGGGGTATAAAAGAAGTGGTTCCTTTTAACCCATTTCGAACAACATTTTAGACTGGAAGGGACAAGTATCAGTTGATGAAATTTTTACAATGTTTGCCTTTTAGGGTAGAAAGACATCATTTGATAAGGAAGAAATTGCCAATTGTCACAAGCAATTTCTTCATTTTCCACAATGTTTTCAACCCAGAAAGGTAAAAAAATCTAAAATTACATTCACTTTGAATTGTTGTCTGCAACTCCTTTCATTTTGGACCAGTATAAGATTTTGTTATGTGGGAATGGGTTAAATAGATTTAACCCTGCTTTCTTCCATTTTGCACTACCAAACATCATCTCAGCAGGTCCGAATGCACGGATTATGCCATCAGGTTAACATGTAATTCATGCACGGAATGACAGGTTTTTTTTAGACTTTTTTCGAAAAAAAAACACACCCCAAAAAACCCCAAAAACATTTTGTCTCTGTTTGCATTAAAAAAATGGAATACATGTAATAGGTTGTTTTCTGTTCAACATTGATAAATCTTTTACTTTGTGAACAACAAAAGCTATATTTTCAATAGTGGCTCTACCACTCCTAAAAATACAGTTAATTTTGTATTAATTGATCATTCGTGGGACGACAAAAAAGTGGTTGCTTAAACCTTTCCTGTTTTTCTAAAATTAAGACTGGTCCAATTTGATAGAAGTTGCAGACGACAACTCAAATTGAGTTCTATTTTAAAAGTAGCCTACCCAAAGGGTAGAAAATATTGTAGGAAAAGAAGAAATTGCTTGTCACAAGCAATTTCTTCTTTTTCCACAATGTTTTCTCAAGTGTAAAATCACGGGCACGTAAAAACCAGCAATTGAACAGGAAAGGGTTAAGAGAATGGTTACTTAAGAGAATGGTTGCTTAAAACACAGTTTTGTGAAATATATGAACAAATGATTTGATTGCATACATGAATAAATACAGAGTTCTTGCTAAATCCTATGTTGCTTGGACTCATTTGAACTGACTCACCGAGACAATTCTACAGAGTCCCAACAACATTGGATTCACTCATTGAAAGATAAATTGAACTGAAACAAACAATTATCCTCTATGTTATCAACATGTTGTATTAACTTACAAAAGAAACATCTCTAGAATAATGTATCTTTTAATCTTCTTTAATATATCATTCAAATACAACAAAGAAAAGACACAAAAATAAATAATTGAGACCCCTCATGCAAAATGGGACCATCAGGAATAATTTACAAAAGAAGGCAGATCTAATATAGGCTAAGTTTTCTATTCCAAATGACAAAGTGTTTCAAAATTTCATCAATTACAGGTTGCTGTCTGTAATTTCTTATAAATTGGACTAGGCTGAAATTAAGTCATATGGTAATGGATTAAATCTGAACATATACGGTAAGATAGTTTGACAGTATATGGTAATGGATTAAATCTGAACATATATGGTAAGATAGTTTGACAGTATATGGTAATGGAATAAATCTGAACATATACGGTTTTACAGTAGGTTGACAGTAAATGCAGTGGGAACAGGGTAAATACCTTGCACAATTCAGAATGGTTGATTGAATAGGGTTTAATGCCACTGTAAACAGTATTTCAGTCATATCGCCACGGTTGGAGCACGTAACCATGGATTCCTGGTATTTCTTACACCAGTACTACCACAACATCCTTTCAGAGCCCAAAGCTGCAAGTCCCACTTATGTTTATACACCAATTGGTGGGAGACAAAAGTAGGAAAGGATATTTGCCACGGCGGGGGATCGAACCCGGGACCCAGAGATTAGGAGTCCTACCCACTACCAACTGCGCTATGGCCACAGCCTGTACAATTTCTTTTTGTATGATAGGTCACATATACTCCCTATTTCAGCTACTCCCTTCGTACAACACTTGCAAGTTTTATAGCTGCTTTTAATTAATGGATCGCCGCAATTAATTTACAGATTGTTCTTGTCAAATGACACATTTATTGACCAATCAAATAATTCATTTAGACCAAAATTTAATGATCGTATTTGCCATCTTTGTCAAGGAGTTTTGTTGGTTTGCAGAAACTACAGCTCATTCAGGCTCCTTCTAGCTGTAGGTATCTTAACCCATTCCCACACAATGACACGTTTTGACAGCCTTTAAGAAAAACAAGTGGGAAAACATTATCACAAGTAATTTCTTCATTTTACACAAAGTTTTCTATCCAAAAAATTGAACAAATTGCAAACTCCTTTCAATTTGGAACAGTCTAAAATTTCACCATCTGGTAATGGGTTAAGGTTGCTAACCAACAAGTTTCTTTATGTGCTATGTTCTTCATCATAGATTCTGCAAAATACCAATATTTGATAACTTGAATTAGGGTAGAAAATATTGTGGAAAAAGAAGAAATTGCTTTTTTCAAGCATTTCTTCTTTTCTACAATCTTTTCTTAATTATAAATCGCAGGGATATAAAAACTAGGGATGTTCAGGAAAGTATTAAAGCCTGTTCAAGATGACAAATGGGGAGTTTGTAATCCTATTATTACCAAATTTTTATTGAAGTTTCCCATGAAAATTGAAAAGTTATGTTACAGAGCCAAATCCGCCACTGATCCATGGCTTGGAGATATTGTATCCCGATATTGTCTTTTGTTGTATAAAGTATTGTGAATAATTAAAAAATTGCTTTCAAACAATTTCTTCTTTTCCACAACATTTCCATAGCTGTTTCTTTCTTTGGAATGGGTTTTAGATTGGGTTAGTTGAATGAATTTTTAATTTATTTTGCATTTTCAGCTTTTTGTTGTAAAAAGAGTAAAAAAGTTACCTCATTCCCAAAGAATGACACTTTTTGATGCCCTTCAAGAGAAACGATTAGGGTAAGCATTGTGTAAAATGAAGAAGTTGCTTGCAACCCACAGACTTAAAATTGTCATCTGCATCTCCTTTGAATTTGGACAAGTCTAAAAAATTGCTGTCTTGTTATGTGTTAAGTGGTTGTCAGAAGTTATCTATTTCGCATGCTATTGCTGTTTTTTTCTTAAAGGGAATAAAAAAGCAAGATCCTGTGGGAATTGGTTAAGCGGTTGAAGAAGTTATCATCTATTTTCCTGGTTATGGCAGCTCTTTTTTTTTGTGAGGGGCGTAAAAAAAAAGGATTATGTGGGAATACTTTAAGTGGTAGATGGAATGTTAATCTTTTTGCACATAATAAATGCTACACAATTACAGAAAAGTTCAAATAAATAAATGCTTATAAAATTAGCTTGAATTGTTAGAGTGATAAGCAAAGTTTGTAGAGCACTCAACTTGAAACATGCAGATCAAGGGTTTGAGTCCCAGACTGACCTGACTATCAACTGCAAGTTCTTCAGGAGGTGATGTTGACCTAGTTTCTATGTGAAAGTGCTATTTATCAAACATGTTAAAGAACCAGGTCAGACTCCCAGTAGTTTTGTCTCGATCTTTGTATGATGCCACGTAACAACTAACCGTCCTCTTGGGGGATCCCTTACATTGCAAAATCAAGAAAAATAATTGGGAAAAACATTGTGTAAAATAAATAATTTGCTTGAAATAAGCAATTTCTTCATTTTACACAATTTTTTTCTACCCAGAAAGTTGAAAAAATCTAAAATTTCATAAATTTTTGAATTGTTGTAGCAAGCAATTTCTTCATTTTCCACAATATTTTGCAAAGTTCTTTCTTCTTGGGGTGTCAAAACGTGAATGGGTATTGGTTGAATTAATAAAACTTTAGTCTGGTCAAAAATCAAAGTTATTGCTAACAACAAACAGAAAAACGTGAATGGGTATTGGTTGAATTAATAAAACTTTAGTCTGGTCAAAAATCAAAGTTATTGCTAACAACAAACAGAAAAACGTGAATGGGTATTGGTTGAATTAATAAAACTTTAGTCTGGTCAAAAATCAAAGTTATTGCTAACAACAAACAGAAAAACGTGAATGGGTATTGGTTGAATTAATAAAACTTTAGTCTGGTCAAAAATCAAAGTTATTGCTAACAACAAACAGAAAAAAGCATGCAAAAATGAGGTTTTAAATGTTGGAAATAAATTTTGGTTATGTAAGGAGTAATTTTCTTTTTCCTAAAAGTATTTTAACCAATGATAACAGGACCAAATTTTAGACTAGTCTAAATTGAAAGATGTTGCAGACAACAATTTCAATTTAGTGAAATATACAAAAAATATCTGCTTTTATAAGATAGTAAAACATCGTAGTACACATTGAAGTATTTGCTTGTTACAATCAATTAACCACTGATGACTTTAAATCAAAGAATCAATCCATCAATCAAATCATTTATTTAAACCAGAAGTGAACCTTGAACTCCAACATTGGCTGACATTTATGTGAAGCCTTTTTGTTGGTTTGGCAACTTAAACTTATTCAGGCTGTAGTTATGACATTTAGGTGTTAAACCAACACTTTTACATTGTTGTTACCTGAAACTGGCCATAGATTTCATAAAATAATAAACTGGCCATGAAATATCGAAGGGGAACTTCCTGTTGGAGTCATTGAGCTTGACCATCAAAGTCACTTGGTGGGGCTGGTGATCTGACAATATCTTCATTGTTCACAATGTTTTCCAAATTTTTTGTCTTCAAGGGTCTAAAAATATGGGATTGTGTGGGAATGGCTTAAAAAGGTTGTTGAAATGTTTGATAAATTCACTCCCCCCACTCCCAATCCTTTATTTTGAAACCAAAGAAGGATAATAACTTGCGTAACAATGTGGAAAACAGACTTTCTTATTCCTATTCAGTGCTTTCCGTCCTGCAAAGCACTTATTTTTCGATTTGAATACACTCAAAGATTTGAAAGATCACTGGCAACACCCACTAGCAGTTTGACTGGGGTAATGAACAACATTTTTTAGTGAAATACATGTATTTGGTCAGGGACATGAAATAAGAGGCAAATGGTCATTAGTGACCCAGATGTCGTAACTGCTACTTGAATGAGCTGTAGTTTGTACGATTCCGTCTTCAAATCAATTAAATGCTTAACCCATTCCCACACAGTGATGCATTTTGATGCCCCGCAAGAAAAACAATTGGGGAAACATTGTGTAAATTGCTTGTTTTCTATCAAGAAAGCTTAAAAAATCTAAAATTTCATAAACTTTAAATTGTTGTCTGCAGATTCATTGAATTTGGACAAGTCTAAAATTTTGCTTTGTGGTAATGGGTTAACTAAAACCCTTATCATGCTGAACACGGAATATTCTTGTTTTTGCAGGAGGTATAAAGATCAGCCTGCACATAAGTGAAGTCTGATCTTAGTCTTCACCACCTGTTTGTCCTAAGTCGTTTATGAAATTAATCTCATAAGAAATGTTAACAAGTGTTCACAGTCTTTTCAGCCTTTGATTTCACTGCAATTCAGAAAAGGATTTTATTCAGCACAATAAGGGTTAATGTCCAAGTAGAACATTCTCTTCCGGTCTAAACTAATAATTCATTTCAATGGTTCAGCGCAAAACAGTTGTAACAGCACATTAACATGTAAGCAGTTACAACTGTGTTGCACTGAACCATCAATTTTTTAAACATTTGAATGACAGGAGTTTTCATTGATAGTCTCCTACAACCTCTTCACAAATTAGACAAGTTCAAAATTTTGCCCTTTTACACTGGATTTAAAAGTTTCCTGTTCTTTGAAATTTTAGACTGGTCTGAATTTAAAGAGGTTGCAGACAACAATGGAAATGGGATGTAATTTGAAATGAAACTATCTTATGTTACAAGTAATTTTTTCTTTTTCCATGATGTTTTCTCAGATATCAAGATTTTACAGGAAACTTCTCCTTCAAGGATTTCAGGAAAACTCAACAATATCTTAACCCATTCCCACATGACAAAATTTCTGGCTTGTCCAATTTTAAAGAAGTTGCAATTTTAATGTGATGGAATCTTTACAATCTATGTCTTTTAGGGTAGCAAACATTGTGGATTATGAAGAAATTGCTTGTAACAAGCAATTTCTTCATTTTCCGCAATGTGTTCCAAAGCTTTCATATTGCAGGGCATCTAAAAGCATCACTGCCTGGGAATAGGTTAAAGACCTCAAATTGCGTAGATTCATTCCAACAGCTCAACCTCAAACAACACTTCCAGGCCATGATACCACTTTCAGAGACACTGCTCCTGTTGCTTGTTTTAAGGTCTCCACAGCTTTTGCATGAGTAATGTTATCAAGACTTGTGTCATTTACACTGAGTATTGTATCACCACATCTGAAATATAAAACAAATTGTGTTTGTAAAACCTGCCAACAGCCACTTTTTGGACAATATGACCTTGACCTTGATAGACATTCTTGACCTTCAAACAGAAAAGTTTAATCCAAACGAATATACATATGAAACATGTAAGCCTAAATGCTCACCAATCAAAAATGTGGCTCATTTCAAATGCTCTATTGCTCTAAATTTCATAAATTTTCTGTTGATGTCCCAATTTTACCCAAGAAATTGTCAGTTGATGGTATATTTGTCACGAATATGCACCATTCATTAATGTAGACCAATCAATAAAGCAAAAATACGACTAGAGAAGTTTTCTAGAGCAGATAAGTTTTCAAATATTGCTTTGTTCAACTCCCTTTATGCCAGTTCATTGTTGGTGACCAACGAATACACACAAAAAAAATTCTATAGTTAGTTTTACCAATCGACATTTTCTTTTTTCAATATACCTCTACTTCAACGCATTACTAAATTTTTAGATGGGTCCAAATTGAAAGGAGTTGCAGATGACAATTTAAATTTTTTGAAAGTTTCCATTGTTTAAACTTTTTGTTACAAGCAATTTCTTCATTTTTCTTAGTATTTTCATAATTGTTTTTCTAGTGGGATGTCCAACAGCGTCACTGTGTGGCAATTCCTTTTTAGTAAATTTTTGTTTTCTTGACAATGTCATATCCTGGCTGATTCTGTTCCTAGAGACGGACGCCAAGGGTTCATTTTCTTGATGGCTACTTCTCCTCAATTTTGATTGTTTTTCATATAACAAACGCCTAATATCATGCAACTGTGACAATATCATGATGTAATCAATTTCAGTGTTGTCTGAGGGCTGATGGTTAGAAATCTAGCAGTCTCGGAAATACAGTAAAACCCCTCTAATACGACCACTTGCGGTACTTTCTGAAAGTGGTCGTAATAGAGGGGTGGTCGTAATACTGAGGTTTGGTCGTTTGTTGTCAAGTGATTCATGTTTATTTCATTTTCGTTATTTGAATGTATTAATACTATAAATACAAAAATGAAACTATAAAAACATGTATTACAGCGGAATCTTATGTCATTTTTCAAATTTACGATCTTCGATAAGTTCTACTTTCGCTATTCTCCATTTGATCCATCTGATTCAGAAGTCCGACCTCAGATTATTTATTCGTAAGTACAGGTTCAAATTGTCAAACAGTCGATATCATATCTTCTACAATGCGAATACCAAGCATCAATTACGTTGAAATCAAAATTTAATTGCTAATCAACTGTTCGGAATGCCGTACTGAGCAAACTGATCGTAACTTCTCGGATACGTTTTCACTTTCGAATTTATTTCTCGAGTCAAAACCTGTGACACATTCAAATAACAATTCAAAATAATACGCGCTATAATTTCTAAAAGTGATCGGCCACTTTAATCATAACACCTATCATAATGAGGGTTCGATATCACAAAATCAAAAATCAGGAAATGTATTTACAATGTATTCGTACCCAATTAGTGTCAAACTTATCAAGTGTGAAATTCGGGTGATTGGTCTCAATGTGTGAAAACTGGTCGTTTAAGTGGGGTTCAAAATAGTGTATCAGCTATGGTTGGTACTGAATTTAGTGGTCGTAATTCGGAATAGCGGGGTGCCAGTTTTAGAGGGGTTCGCAACAAATGAAATAAAGAACAAAAAAATCCGTTCTTTTACTTACATTACATTTACTTACATTTACTTACTGAGATGATAAGGTATTTACAAAATTTTCACTGTTGACCAAATATGGACATAAGCCATGACAATTAAAGCCATGTTATTAACTGATCAAATTCATATTAAGGAATCTGACAAATACCTGAGGATCACTCCTGCAATATTTGATTGAAATCCTTCAACAGGTTTGTCATCAGAATATTTTCAAAATTTTAAGAATATATTATATATATTGAAATAACTTCTGCCTTACTAAAAGCCATGATTTTCATCCAATCAATTCCAATGAAGAAATCCAATAAAGGGTCGCCAAAGTATAATTCTTGTGGAATTATGTTGAAATCAATCAAATGGTTTCTGAGAATTAAGATTTTCTCTATATACCACATATGGAAATTAGCCCCACCCATTTAACCCATTTCAACACAACAAAATTTTAGACTGGTCCTAATTGAAAGAAGCTCCAGACGACAATTTCAAGTTGATGGAATTTTATTTTTTTTTCTCGTTTTTTGGGGTAGAAAACATTTTGGATAATGAAGAAATTGCTTGTTATAAGCAATTTCTTTATTGTCCACAATGTTTTCCAAAGCTTTTTTCTTGTGGGGCGTAAAAAGGAGGGCTTGAGTTGGAATGGGAGCTATATTTTTTAGCTGATCCAATTTCTTTTATATAATCTGATAAAAAGTCACCACAGGATCATCCCTGTGAAATAAGTAAATCAAATGACTAGTTTCGGTGAAAAAGATTTTCAAAGGTTTTTCCATATATGGAAATTGGCCAACCCCATTAACCCATTTTTATCATCTGATCATAATTCTTAGAAGGAGTATGATAAAGAGTAATCCAAGGATCATTTCTGTCAAATTTGGTGAATTCCGTTCAGTACTTTCTGAGAAAAGTTTTCTGTATATTATATGGAAATTAGCCCAGCCCATTAAAGCCATTTTTATCATCTGATCAAAATTTGAAGGAATCTGAAGGGTCAACCAAATAGCAATCCTGTAAAATTTGCTTGAAATCCGTTTAATACTTTCTGAGAAGATTTTCATCTTTCACCATCTACGGAATAAGCCATGCCAATTAAAGTGGTGTTTTTCATCCGATCAATATTCTTTGATGGAACCTGAGAAAGGGTAACCCAAAGATCATTCCTGTAAAATTTGGTTGAAATCCATTGAATGGTTTCTGAGAAGAAGATTTTGAAAGGTTTTACCATAAATAGAAATAAGCCCCACCCATTAAAGCCATGTTTTTCATCTGATCTGTATCCTTTGAAGGAATCTGATAAAGAGTATCACAAGGATCATTTCTGTCAAGATTGGTTGAATTCTGTTCAGTTCTTTCTCAGAAGGAGATTTTTAAAGTAAAAGTCTATGGATAGACAGACAAACGGACGCACGACAGACACAGTGCAGCTAATTGAGAGAAGCTGCTTGAGTGCTTGTCACATGAACTTCAGCTGTGACCTTGAAAAACTGGAGCAAATTATTTGGAAAACCATCCATAAATGAGGAAAATATGCTCGAAAAAAGTCGATTTTGTCACATGACCTTCAGTCATGACCTTGAGAAATATTCAAAAAGAACTTTACAAAGGGCAATAGTACTTCAAAGCCAGCAGCTGTGCAAAGTTATTTGAAATCCATCAATATATATATAGAAGATGTGCTTCGGATAAGTATTTAAGAGATGAAGAGAATATTTTTTGTTTTCATGGAGGTATGAACAGAAAAAAACTAATTACACTGTATGAATACACTAAGCGGATTCATACATTGTGTGATTAGGTTTTTAAGTTCATACCTCTATGAAAACAAAAAATATTCTATTCATTTCTTATAATTAAATAGTATCGAGCGAAAAAAGCAAAAACCCTACAACATCTTTTGATACCTTTTTGTATGGGACTATTTTGTGCAGAAGCATACAAAATAGCTGCGTGCTCAAAATTTTGTTCATGGAGTTATGAATAGTTTTTTTTTCGACCAATCAGAAGGCCCGAATATGATAGACGATTTGTTCGTTTGTCTGAATGGGGTTTTACGCCGCTTTCAACAATCTTTCAGTTAAATCGCGGCGGCTGGAGCACCTAACAATGGAATCCTGGTATTTCTCACACCAGTACTACCATTACATCCTTTCCTAGCCTCCAGCTGCTATCCCACATAGGTCTACGATTATCGACCCATTGGTGAGAGACAAATTGTCGGAAAGGATGAGTGGCGCCGTCAGGGATTGAACCCGGGACCTCTTGATTGACAGTCCGACGCGCTACCAACTGCCCTATGATGGCGGCTAATATGATAGACGAACCTAAATATCAAATTATTGGACACACACACACTAACCCAGCCATCCATGGGCAGAGCTAACTCTATATGCCCCAATCCTCATTACTTGACGGGGCATAAAATTTTTCATTATATACCTATAAATGATATGGATTAAAATCTGGCTATTTGATACAACTCGACAGAAAAAACGTATTCATTGAGTACCGTTAAAAACCGGCTACCTTTTTGTGTAATGACGTTCGTTTTTTATTTAGGAGGTTGGTTCTTGGTATATAATAAAAGGAATATTACAACAGTGTGTTTTCATGTGTTGTTACCTTCGGTCTCATCCAATAAAAAATACCTACGCACGATTCTCAACAACGATAACAACAAATAGAAAAACACACTGTTGTAATATTCCTTATATACCCTGTTATTTCCAACTTTCAATCTGAAGTAAAAAAAAATTTCATCTGGCAAAAAATTATGATACAAAAGTAAGCTTACTTGAGCCGTCCATCCTTGAAGGCGGGAGTCTCCAGGACAACAGATTTCACATAAATTGGAAGACAACCTTGGGCGCAGTCAGATCCGCCCACAACGGAGAAACCCAAACTACCACTTGGGCTTCGTAATAATGTTATAGTCCTCACAGTATGACAGATTCTGAAAATCAGAAGAGCTAAGATTAACTAAATTGTTTATAATCTCAACTTTTTGAGAAAATTTTAAATGTAATTGGAAACATATACTGTTCGTGGTTTGATCCAATTACAAAAGGGAAATCACTCTGATAGACTGATTGATTGATTGAATGGGGTTTAACACCGCTTTTAACAGTATTTCAGTCATATCGCGGCAGCTGGAGCACCTAACAATGGATTTTGGTATTTCTCACACCAGTACTACCACTACATCCTTTCCTAGCCTCCACTGCTTTCCCACCTAGGTTTACAATTATCAACCCATTGGTGAGAGACAAATGTCGGAAAGAAAATGTGCCACCACCAGGGATCGAACCCATGACATCCCATGAAGGTAAATAGATGATGATTTCAAATAACAAAGCTCTAGGCCTTATGTTTTTTGAGAAGATTTCTAAAGATTTCCTTCTTTATTTCTTTGTAAATTTAGGAAACGCACAGAAAGGGCCAATTTTTAGATACCATAATTCTTTGAAGTAATTTTGTAGAGGGTCAATAGATGATGATTTATACCAAATATCAAAGCTCTAGGCCTCACGGTTTGGGAGTAGAAGATTTCTAAAGATTTCCTTCTTTATTTCTTTGTAAAAAAGGGATCACACAGCAAAGGGCTAATTTTCAAGATATGCTTATTCTTTGAAGTATTTTGGTAGAGGGTCAATAGATGATGATGTATACCAAATATCAAAGCTTAAGGCCTTATGGTTTAAGAGAAGATTTTTAAAGACTTCCTTCTTTTTTTCTATGTAAAATCAGGGATCACATAGAAAAGGGCTTATTTTTAAGATATGCTAACTCGGACAGACGAATACCTGCCTTCCCTTTGGTTCGTACTACACTTAGTTTATATGAAACATCCTGGTCCCTTACACTACAAACTAGAGGTTTTAATGACATCAAATGCTTTGAATTATAGATTCCCAGGAAAACATGATTTTGTTGCATGACCTTCAACTTGGCATAAGCAGATTGGTATCAACAAGAGGTGCCTTTTGACTACAAGGTATGCATCATGCCTTATCTAATTTTGAAGTCAAAGAAATATACTAGTTTATTTGTTTGTATTAGTTTTAACTACGCTTCGAACCATCTTTCAGTTATATCAAGGAAACTCTCACTTATCCCTTCCCTGTACAAACCTGGGAAGATGAACAGACAGATTTCATACTCATAATTTAAAAAAAAAAATTTCTAATACCTTGGTAAATGTTGCCAATACAGCCAGCTTGGTACAAAGTTTCCATTGGCAATGGTGGTCTCCGGGGCCTCTACTATTTTCAAGGTCACAACCTTTGATCCTGCATTAGCCTTTACTTGAGCCACTGCTTCACTGTGGGTCAACCCAATTAATGACACACCATTTATACAGAGTAATATATCTCCTCTCTGTGAAAGATACAATTCCAAGAAAATAAAGGTTTTAGAGCAAAACTACAATAGGTGCACCGTGCCCAAACATCTTGACCTTTAACCTATGTGCCCCAAAAACAATAGGGCACTTTTTTGGATCATTGGCATGAAATATACTAAGTTTCATGGTTGTAAATCAATTGTTTTCAGAGTTTAAGCAAGGAAATAAAATACTTATCAAATCATCATAATACTCTGTTTAAAACATATCATTGCATAAAACTTGTAAAGTTTGTCCGAGACATGTGAAGAATATTTGTTCAGTGCATCACAATGCGGAATTGTAAGGTGATGAGTTAACAGGCAAATACAGGCATTTACTTCAAACAAGAGAACCATGATGGTCCTTAATTGTTACCTGAGTATCCTTGTAAATAAAAGCAAATTTTCCAAAAACAGAGAACTCAAGCAAAAATACTGTCAATGGATTTTTAGGAGATTTCTCTCTAAAAAATGTAGTATCTATGCAAAGCCAAAATGAAACAAAGGGACCCTATTTTAACATCTTAAGAACTAAGTCATCAGGTAATGTAAAACATTCAATCTTTGGGCCTATCAAGAGGTTCTTTTCAAAATAATTTTGTAAAATAGGATGGGAGGGGTGAGCCCACATGCGACTCAAGAACATTATAAAGGAGACAAAATTGTCACAAAACCAGGTTTTCATAATGGCTCAAAAAAAATCCAGCAAAAATTATAGGAGTAGCAGATCACACAAGATTTTCGGCAATATATTTCCTAGATGCAGAATTGATTCCATGATGCTGCCTGATCTTTGTCTAGACCTTTTGCTAAAACAGGAATATTCCCGGTTCAGCATGACAAGGGTTAATCAGAATGGTCACTTCAACAAGACAATTACCAAGTCATATTTCTAATAATTTCTCACCTGTATGTGTCCAGCAGCCCCTAAACACCCATGAGGGTTTATATTGGTGACATATACAGGAGTGTCTCCTCTTGGGCTACATATACCCCCTGCAACACTGATACCCAAGGATTCAGAGGGTTCCTGGCAAAAATAAAAAACAGAATTAGTGCCTAACTAATTTTAACCCTTGTCATGCTGTATAAAATACCTTTCTGAAATGCTGTCAAATCAAAGGGCTGAAAGCACTGATAGAATTGTTGTTCAAAAATCAATATTTCTTTTAGAAATCAATTTCATAAACAACTCTGGCGGAAAAAAATACAAGCAAGAGGTGTAGACCAACATCAGACTGCACTTATGTGCAGGCTGATCTTGCTCTACACCTCTTGCTAAAACCGGAATATTCCGGGTTCAGCATGACAAGGGTTAATGTGTACATATTTCAGGTCCTTAAAATGTGTCACAGACACTAATGGCCATAATTAATTGTCACATGACCTTTAGTTGTGACCTTGAACTTGGGATTATCCGACCTAAATTTGTATATGACAACAGTACTCTTAAAGGGGAACAACTTTGCCAAGTTATTTTGAAATCAATCAATTACTGTAGAAGATATGTTCCAGACAAGAATTAGACACACACACAGACAGAGGAAACCCTGCCATTACATGGCAGGGCCATTAAAGCCCTATCCAACCAAATCTGTTGGTATCAAACCTAGGGAGTTTTTCTTATTATGAAAAGAAAGTATTATTCTTCTCGATAATATTCCATGGAAACAAAGTGTTTTGAAGAGATTACAAACTCAAAATTTTCTTTCATTGATGCAATTTTAATCTCTTTCTCTTCACTTTCTTCTTTTCTTAAGAGAGCATTTTATATTGTATTTTCTACCTTGGTTTCAAAAAAGCCATTAAAACCAAATTACAAAAGGAATGGAAGGCCATTAAAGCCCACAGAAATGTGAACTTTGGAAAATATTGCCAATAAGACTCCGAAATAAGGAAGCATCTCATTTCCTAGTCTGGTCTAGACAATTTATGGTCAAAATGTCCTCATATAAGCAATTACAAATCAGCTGAAACCTGATAGATAAAGGCATTTGTATGTCATTGAAAGAAATTCAATTTTGTTTTATGTAATCATTGTGGTCTTACTTATATCTCAACAGACTACCGATTACCCAAAGGGTTTATGTATTTCACACCATAAAGAAATTCAGTGCTAAAAAACATAGTGGGATAAGGTAAAATTTGCTGGCTTTCTGCATATTTGCCTTTTCTCATGTTATATA
Organism: Fragum fragum; assembly: GCA_946902895.1. Lineage (NCBI taxonomy): Eukaryota > Metazoa > Mollusca > Bivalvia > Cardiida > Cardiidae > Fragum > Fragum fragum. Next base: position 43,484,255 of record OX336375.1, read on the forward strand.
TTTCTAGAGAATTTATCTTTATTTAATGTTTTCTCAAAATTTATCTCTATACTTTTTGGCAAAAAATTTCATTTTGATTTTGGACAAGCTGAAAATCATGTCGCACTTGTCCAGGGACAAGGGGAAAAAACTGAATTTCCACACCCCTGCATTCTGTTATTACGATTTTGCAAATTTTACTTAACGTGAGATGTCTGCAATTGACAATTTGCAAATTCTTCGATTCCTTCAAATGTCAACATATAAGTTAAAATCCTGCTTGTAACATCTTCACATAATTTTGTTATCGTCACAAAATAGGTTAATGGATTGATTTACTGAAGTTTTGGAAGCAAGGGGACAGTGTCCCAACAGTTTTAAAAAACTGGGGATATTTATGATGTCTTAGAAACAACTAGAAATTGTCGCAAAGCGGTCTTATAACCCCAAACAGTGCTTATCCATATACAAGTGCTATCCGCCAAAGGGCCGTAACAAAAATTGGGTCGAACCATCAATCTAGAGGTCCCGGGTTCGATCCCCGACGGCGGCACTCATCCTTTCCGACTATTTGTCTCTCATCAATGGATCGGTAATCGTAGAACTATGTGGGATAGCAGCTGGAGGCTGGGAAAGGATGGAATGGTAGTACTGGTGTGAGAAATACCAGGATTCCATTGTTAGGTGCTCCGGCCGCCGCGATATAACTGAAAGATTGTTGAAAGCAGCGTAAAACCCAATTCAAACAAACAAAAACACAAAAAATTGGACTTTTCATTAAAGGGCCTTAACTCTGTCACAAATCAATGGACCATGACCAAAAAAGAATATGCATATGTCTGACTAATACCAAGTGTTTCTGTGAAATTTGAATCAAATCCGTCCAATGGTTGCTGAGATATTGAGCAGACATGATTTTTCACCAAAGGGCCATAACTCCATCAAAAATCAATGGACTAAAACAAAAATAAAATTTGCACATCTCTGCTTGATACTGATCATATCAGTAAAGAATGAATAAAGTCTGTGCAATAGCTGCTGAGAAATTAAGCAGACATGAAAAAGCTTAAGAAATGTAACAAAAAATGAACTTTTTAATTAAAGGGCCATAACTCAGTAAAAAAATCAATGGACCATAACCAAAATTGGATATGCACATGTCTGACTTATACCGAGTGTTTCTGTGAAATTTGAATCAAATGTGTCCAATGGTTGCTGAGAAATTGAGGACAAGATTTTTCACCAAAGGGTCATAAACTCCCTCAACAAGAGGACCATGATGGTCCTAGATCGCTCACCTGAACTGTCTGCCTACAAAAAAAAGGTAACTAGAGACAAATAACTATAATCAGTTTCATGAAGATTGAGGCAAAACTTTGACTTCTATATTGTAAACAAAGAAGTAGTCATTATGGCCCCTTTTCCTGTGTTATCCTATAGAACCTTCCCAGGATCTCTAAGGTTCACCTTTATGACCTAACAAGTATCCTGACCAAGTTACATGACGATTGAGCCAAAATTATGAACTCTAGAGCATTAACAAAGAAACTGTCATTAAGGCCCCTTTTCCTGTGTTTTCCTTAAGTACCTTCCTATAATCAAAAGGGTTCATCCTTGTGACTAAACAATTATTCTGGCCAATTTTCATGAAAATTAAGCCAAAATTGTGGTCTCTAGAGTGTAAACAAAGAAATTGTCATTAAGGCCCCTTTTCCTGTGTTTTTGGAAAGATCCTTCTAATAATCAATAATCTGTATGACCTTATGATATTCTGGCAAAGTTTCATGAAGATAGAGCCATATTTGTGGCCTCTAGAGTGTAAATGAAGAAATTGTCATTAAGGCCCCTTTTCCTGTGTTTTCATCCTCATGACCTAACAATTATTTTGACCAAGTTTCATGAAGATTGGGTCAAAACTGTGGCCTCTAGAGTGTAAACACTTCAATTGTGCAGGCTGATCTTTGTGTAGACCTCCTTGACAAACAGGAATATTCCAGGTTCAGCATGACAAGGGTTAACAAATTTCATTGCTAAAAGTATAGTATTTCTTTAATCTAACAAAGAAAATTAAACCTGTATATGAGCTAAAAGCAGAAATGAACAATTTGTCAATAGCCTTTAAACTTTTGGTGATTTTTAACCCATTAACAGACAACAAAATTTTTGACTGATCCAACTTGAAAGGAGCTGCAGTCAACAATTTAAATTTTGTGAAATTTTACTCTTTTTTTTCACCTTTCTGGGTAAAAAAAAAACATTGTGGAAGATGATGAAATTGCTTGTTACAAGCAATGTCTTCATTTTACACAATGTTTTCTCACTTTGCTTACCTTGAGGGGCGTCCCAAAGAGTCATTGTGAGAAAATGGGTTATGCTATTTGATAATATCTGCTACTGGAGTAGACATGGGTAATACGACCATGGATACCCTGCTACAAAATTTCTACCTGTTTCTGTTCTATTTGCAGATCACTGGTAAATGTCTTTAACCCATTTCCACAAGATACAATTTTAGACAGGTCTAAATTGGAAGCAGCTGCAGACAACACTTTAAAGTTTATGAAATTCTAGATTTTTTCAAGTTTCCGGGTAGAAAACATTGTGGAAAATGAAGAAATTGCTTGTAACAAGCAATTTATTCATTCTCCACAATGCTTTCCAAAGTTTTCATATTGAGGGGTGTTTAACCCATTCCAACTCAATCCCTCCTTTTCACGCCCCTCAAGAAAAAACTTTGGAAAACATTGTGGAAAATGAAGAAATTGCTTGTATCAAGCAATTTCTTCATTATCCACTATGTTTTCTATCCAAAAAGACGAAAAAATTCAAAATTCCATCAACTTGAAATTGTCGTCTGCAGCTTCTTTCAATTTGGACCAGTCTAAAATTTGGTTGTGTTGGAATGGGTTAATGCTGGACCACAGATAGAACTGGTAGGATGTTACACTCAGCAAAATTTTAGACTGGTCCAAATCAAAAGGAGTTGCAGAGTACAATTATAAGTTTATGAAATATCAGATTTTTTCAATTATTAGGTAAAAAACATTGTGGAAAATGAAGAGATTGCTTGTTGCAAGCAATTTCTTCATTTTACACAGCGTTTTCCATATTCTTTCTCTTGAGGGGTGTTAAAAGCATCTCTGTGTGGGAAACTGGGAATGGGTTAATGTATTTTTTGACACGGTCAAAACAATAATGTAACTGTAACTCATTCCCACTTTGCACTCACCCCCATCTCCCAAAAATTGAACTAAATTTGGCAAAATAACACATCTAGAATCAAAGTGGGACCTCCTGTTTGATTCAGTGGGAATGGCCAACAGAATAAGTGGGCTGGGCCAGCGATTAGTCAATTGAGGCCTCTACAGTGTTAACAAATCATTGTCAAAAGTTCCTTTTCCTGTGTTTTCAAACAGAACAGACAAATTTTCCATATAACCAGACAAATATTCTGAAGTTTAATTAACATTTATTCACAAATTTGTGGCATTTTTAGTGCAAACAGTGGAATTGTCATTAAAATTCCTTTTCTTATATTTTCAAACAAAACAGTTATACCAATAAGGTTCATCCTTATGACCTAACAAACATTTTTACTAAGTTTGATCAAGATTGGGCCAAAATTGATGCCTTTAGAGTAAAATTAAAGACAGAGAAATTAAGGCCCTTTCCCCAACTCACATTCCCAAGCAATGAAATTTTAGTCTGGACCAAATTGATAGAAGTTGAAACTTTTAAATCTTAGTCTCTCTGGGAAGAAAACAATAAGGAAAACGCAGAAATTGCATGGCATTCTGTATTTCTCTGGGAAGCGTAAAAAGGATGGATTGAATGGGAATGGGATAAAGAATGGTCCAATTCTAATAAGGGGTAATAATTAAACACTCTCACAATGTTTCATCAAAATTGAACCAAAAATTCCGACCACTAGAGTGTATCATTGAAATTATCGTTATGACCCCTTTCCCTGTCTTTTCGTATAGAGCAGTATCATTTTCTGTGTGTGTGTGGGGGGGGGGAGGATCATAAATGACTGAATGACTGAATGAATTTCACAAACTTAAACTTTTTTCTGCAACTTCTTTGAATTGGGACCAGTCAAAAATTTTGTAGTCTTATGATAAATTAAGAGGTTATGGCTGCCAATTGATGATATGTACTTTCTTCGATAAGTAGTACAAGGAAGAAGGAAAAAGGAAATTACCGAGTTCAAGTGTTTAGTCTACATGACTCTTCTCTAGGCAACATTTTTATATCCATAGCTTTACACATGCATAGAATGAATTTATTTTTCAAATTCATGATTGTTTTTATTGAATATTGAAAATCCTCCTCCCTTCTCTTTTGTTTTGTGACATTTGCATCACTCAAAATAAATTTTGGAGGCAAGGAATATTTACCACTCAATATTTTTCAGAGGATATCTCCAAAACATGGCGCATGACAAGTTTTTTCAATATTTAGTCAGAGGTGTGGAAATACAGTTTTCTCCTCTCATCCCTGGACAATTAACCCTTGTCATGCTGTATAAATTACCTTACTGAACTGCTGTAAAATCAAAGGGCTGAAAGCACTGATAGAACTTCTTTTTCAAAAATCAACATTTCTTTTATAAAAAATATTATAAACAGCTCTGGAAGGAAAAATACAAGCAGAAGGCATAGACCAACATCAGACTGCAATTATGTGCAGGCTGATCTTGACTACACCTCTTGCTAAGTCTGGAATATTCCAGGTTCAGCATGACAAGGATAATAAGACATGATTTTCTTCTTGTCCAGAATCAAATTGAACTTGTCCCCCCCCCCCCTCCAAAAAAAAGTAAGAGATAAAGGTTGAGAAAACATTGCTGTTAGTAAAAAAATACTGGAACCCAGCATTTTGTTAAAATTCACAGCAATATTGTCTACACTTCAAAACAAATTTTATGATAATTTTCCACATATAATAAGATAGTTTTGACATCTATTTCATAGCATTCTACGATTTGCCCTAGTATTTACTTGTCCGAGGACAAGTGGCCTTGAAAAATCTACTTGTCTGCAAGTAGAAAAACCCATGTCAGACAAGGAGTTCCAATTGACCAATCGAGGCTGTCAATCAAGGAATAAACCATCCAATAAACAAGAGGGCAGAATGGCCCTAAAATCGCTCACCTGACTAATTTAAATGCTTCTAGACGTGTAGATTGTCAATATCATGATAATGATAATTAATTTCAATGTCTATTTACCCAGAGTTCTCTTTTTCATTGAATTGAATTGGAGGCCATTTATTGCTTTCGTATCCAAATTCAATTCATGTCCGGCTACTGGTACACTTAAGATGTTGCTTTGGATTTTCTCCCTAAATATTTGTTTTATGTACTATAATCATATATATATTTAGTAAAATTGGACACCTACCTTCATTCCTAGCAGAAAACTTGGTATCATGCTTGTATTTTTTTGTGAAACAAATACCCCCTGCCACGCCCATATTTGGGCTTAAATCATAATTCTGCAAACAACTTCTGAAAAGGGTCACCGAAGGAACATCCCAAGTTTTGTTGAAATTTGCCCAATGGTTACTGAGGAGAAGATGTTTAAAGATTTCAAAGTTAAAAACTGCCACGCCCTGCTACGCCTATATTTGGGGGTCAATCAAAATTCATAGGAACAACTTTTGAGAAGGGTCACCCAAGGAACATTCCTACCAAGTTTGGTTGAAATCAGCCCAGTAGTTACTGAGGAGAAGATGTTTAAAGAATTGTTGACGCCTTCCGACGCACGACAGACAAAAGGTGATACTAAAAGCTCACCTTGAGCACGTTGTGCTCAGGTGAGCTAAAAATTAAATCAGTCCGGACCTAAGATTTTCAACTCCCGACAGTTGCCGCCTTTTTTGTTAAACTTTATTCTTGGTTAAATGTCATAACCACAGCTTATTCAAGCTGTAGTTACGAAGTTTGGGTCACCAACCAACCATTTTACTTTTTGGTTGCATGCTGCTGGAAATAAATTTTGCAACATAAAAAAATCGAAGCTGTACTTCCTGCCAGGGTCTATGGGTGGGGCCTAGGGAGTCAGTGGGAGGGGCCAGCATACTGCCCTTTTAGCTTTATGTGACACTTTAAGTGAATTTGAACATATAAAACATCATTATCAGCCCTTTACTCTATATGTAGTGGGTAATTTATCAAAGTCCACTCAGTAACATGTTTCGACAGTGTAAAAAAATTAGTACACCAAACAAAATGTTTAGAGGAATAAAAAACATTTAACCCATTACCAAACAACCAAATTTTAGACCGGTCCAAATTGAAAGAAGCTGCAGACGACAATTTCAAGTTGATGGAATTTTAAATTTTTTCGCTATTTTGGTTAGAAACATTGTGGATAATTCTTCATTTTTCACAATGTTTTCAAAAATTTTGTTCTTGAGGGGCATTAAAAGGAGTGCTTGTGTGGGAATAGGTTAACACATTACCACACGGCAAAATTTTAGACGGGTCCAAATTAAGAAGAGTTGCAGACAACAGTTTAAAGCTTATGAAATTTTGGACTTTTTTTACCTCTGGAGAAGAAAACATTGTGGATAATAAAGAAATTGCTTGTAACAAGCAATTTCTTTATTTGCCACAATGATTTCCTCAAACTTTTTTTCATGGGGGCGTTTAAAAGCGTCACTGAGTGGAAATAGGTTAAATTGGTGTCTCCCATGCATATCTAAACACTCTAATGTACCTTTGGAAATCAACATAAACCTATTACCAAATGACAAAATATAGGACTATTCTAGATTAAAAGAATTTGTAGAAGGCAATTTTTAGTTGATGGTATTTCAAGAAATCTTTGTTTTATTGGGTACAAAACATTGTGGACATTGAAGAAATTGATTGAAACAACAAATTGATTTATTTTGTTCAATGTTTAATGCTTTTCCAAGGCTTTTTTCTTGAGTGTGGTCAAAAAGTGGGATTATTAGGGAATTGGTTAAGCATAAAAATCAGTATTTCTGACTGATTAAAATTAAAAAGAGCACTCCATGCTACTTGGCTGTTGAGTGCTTAATAGGGATAGAATAAAAGTTGAAAAAGGAGCATCAATTTCACATAAACAGGTCCAAATGTATCCCACAGATTGTAAAAATCTCTCTATTGGCTGTGAAAGTTTTATATTTAGATTTTCAGTTATATAAAAATGATAAGAGAAAAATTACAAAATATTTGAATGTAGACAAACACAGCAATACTTCAAGTTTTCTTCAAAAGCAATCTAACTAAAAATTGAAGACAAAAATCCTAGTTTGTTTCAATTGATAGACTGTTGCTATCAGTAACAAAAATCCATTGACCAGTCAAACTAAATCATTCATTTAGATCGAAAGTAAACTTTAATTCCAACATTTAAGCATATTAAGTGTTATTGTTTGTTAAATTATTATAACATCATAAGTAGAGCTTATTCAACCATTTGCCTATTATCATATTGTTAGTGTGTGAGAAAAATGTTGTAACTACATCTTTATTAAAGCTGTAGTTATGACATTTAGATAGCCAACCAACTATATTTCCCAGAACACATACCTTACAAATGTCATTCATACACTGAGGCCCAAAAAAGAAGGGGAAATACAACTCTAAAGATAGTTGTGTCTCTATAAAACCCTAAGTTGCTGATGCTCATTTCAATTTTCTCAATTCCAATGAGTACCCACAAAACAGGGTTGAGTAAATTATCATTTTGATATTTAAATCTAAAATCTAAATTACCCTATCTATGAGAAGCACTGGATCAATATTCCTCATACTGTAAAATCAAACTTGTCTTACCTTATTTATGGTAATGTTGAGCTCCCGACACTTCTTACACACCATCCACGCATTTTCCTCTGCCTCGAGGTCAAGGTCGGACAACATATCTGAGGTAGAACGTATTATATCGGGTGTGTGAGGTCGGCTTTTTCTCGATATCACAAATTGCACTTTTTCATGACTAGTCTGAAAAGAATAAAAATAAAATCTAAATCTAAAGTACATGTTTGTAAAACACAGATGACCACTCAAAGCAAAACTTTACAAACAGGCCAAAAAAAAACTTTAGGCACTCATCCAAATCAATGACTGAAAACTGTACAAAGGTGACAAAGTTTTTTTTCCAAATGTGGCCAAGTAAAATTATTTTGCATCATGGAGAAGCATGAGCACCACATGCTGATGCTAAGCTTGGCTGCTTAATCCAGCAAAATTTTAGACTGGTCCAAATTGAAAGAAGTTGCAGACGAGAATTTAAAGCTTATGAATTTTTTTATTCTTTTTTATTTTTAGAATAAAAACATTGTGGTTAATGAAGAAGTTGCTTGTAACAAGCAATTTCTTTATTTCCCCCAATGTTTTCCAAAGCTTTTATCTTAGGGGTGTTTAAAAGCAACACTGAGTGGGAATGGGTTGAATGCTTGATAGTAAGTAAAACTTTAAGTCTAAAAAGAGGCATACCTTGTCCAAAAATGCATATAGAATTATCGCCTTTTGTTGGTATAGATTGTTTTGTTGTTTTTTTACAGTAAATAATATATTCCAAGTTTCAGGTGAAGATGTTCAGTATGCCAGTGTTGTGCCTAGATCAGAATTTTTGGGGGACACAGGTGTCCCCCTACCTAAATTTCAAGGGGACATTGGGAAATTTAAGGGGACAAACTAAAACAACTAATTCGTACCTGTTATTGATAAATAGTCTAATTTGAATATAATTTTCTGTCCATGCTGGATTCTTTTGCAATAAAGTACACTATTTCCATAAGTTTTGTTATGGCTTCATCTTTTTCATTCAATGAGGGATCTATAGCAAGGGCCCTCTCATATTTCAAACGCAAAGCTACAACTGCACGTACATGATAAGCCCAATTTCGTTAGGGTACTTGAGCGCATATTGGTACACCAAGTGTCTGTAGCAAATGGTTTGGATAATTTTAGTTTCGATTCCAAACAGGTCTCGCCTTTCTGGCTGTCACCCGATTCTCGCAGCTAAGGAAATTTGACAACCAATTCTTTTGGAAATTTTGTTCCTTCCGTTTTTTGTCTCTGAGGAAGAAGGAGATGACTGGGACATTTCGCTGTCTGCATCAGCAGATGTTGACACGGCTGGATCGCAGCCGTCTCCGTTGATTCAACATCGTCTTCTACCTTTCCAATTTTCCTGACATATAGTCAGTCAAGCGCATCTGTCGTTTAGCCATTTTTAGTAACAATTCCGAGACCGGTTCTCATTAATTTATATTAAAATCGGCTGAATAAAATGGCAAATTGTGGGTGACAGTCAAGTTTTTGTAGGTGCGCGACTGGTTCATAATATTTTACATCAAAATTTGCAGAATCGAAAGGTAAATTTCGGGTCACAGTCAAGTCTTTGAGGGTGCACCGTGTACGTGTAATAATATTCAATGCCTAAATTATACTATCATAACAAATGTAAACGCCGATCGAGCAGGACTTTTTTCGTAGGCATTACGGAATATAAAAGATCGCGGAAATTTGAGGGCGCCCGAAATCCCGCGATGGCTTAGATTTTAGGGGACATCGGGAATAAATTTGCGGGAATCCCGCGATGCCGCGGCCTAGGCACAACACTGGTATGCCTACACCAAAGCAGACAAGATCAAGGCTATAGCAACACCTTGGGTTTTCTCTAAAAGCAGTCGATTGATTGATTGAATGGGGTTTAACGCCACTTTTAACAGTATTTCAGTCATATTGTGGCGCCTGGAGCACCAACAATGGATTCCTGGTATATCTTACACCAGTACCAGCGTTACATCCTTTCCTAGTCTTCAGCTGCAATCCCACTTGGGTTTATGATTATCCACCCATTGGTGGTAGACAAATGTCTGAAAGGATATGAGCTGCAGCCGGGGATCAAACCAAGGACACCAAATGATTGAAGATAGGGAGTCCGATGCGCTAACAACTGAGCTGTGACGTCAGCTACAAAAGTAATGCAACATGCATCTGGAAAGATCTGTATATGGAAAGATCTTTCCATGACTTCTAAATTTACACTGAAATAAAATCTTATCATCTGGAAATTCGGTTAACCCATTACCACTCAGTGACTCTTTTAGATGCCCCAAAGGAAAAAAGCTTTCGAAACAGAGTGGAAAATGAAGAAATTGTTTATTACAAGCAATTTCTTCATTTTCTACAATGTTTCCTGCTAAGAAAGTTGAAAAATAGAAAAAAACATAAACTCTTAATTGTCATCTGCAATTTCTATTAGTTATTTATTTGGGCCATTCTAAAATTTTGCCATCTGGTAATGAGTTAAAGGAAATGAGCTGACAAATTTCACATCCTGTTTTCTGATAAATGGATATTGGACTGTAAACTCTTGACAATAGATAATAGAATGGACTAAATTTAACCCATTCCAACATAATACCATAATAACATAATATTGGGGGTGGTGGTAATGGTACTGATGAAGCTCCTTCAAAGTCTTACTTTTGTATCAGACTTCATGTGCATTTTTTTTAAAAAAAAAAAAAGATAAAAAAAGCCAGGCATCTCTTATAGTTGTCTATGAAATTATAATTCAAAAGTAAAGGGTGCAAAGATAAAGAAACAAGAGAACCATGATGGTCCTAGATCACTCACCTGAATTGTCTGCTGTTAAAAAAATTGCAACTACAGACAAATTACTATAATCAGTTTCATGAAGATTGAGGCAAAACTGTGACTACTATATTGTAAACAAAGAAATTGTCATTATGGCCCCTTTTCCTGTGATATCCTATAGAACCATTCCCATAATCTATAAGGTTCATCTTTATGACCAAACAATTATCCTGACCCAGTTTCATGACGATTGAGCCAAAAATATGGCCTCTAGAGCATTAACAAAGAAATTGTCAGTAAGGCTCTTTTTCCTGTGCTTTCCAAAAGAATCTTCCTATTATCAATGGGGTTCATCCTTGTGACCTCATAATTATTCTTGCAAATTTTTATGATAATTAAGCCAAAATTGTGGCCTCTAGAGTGTAAACGAAGAAATTGTCATTAAGGTCTCTTTTCCTGTGTTTTCTAAAAGAACCTTCCCGTAATCAATGGAGTTCATCCTTATGACCTAACAATTATTCTGGCAAAGTATTATGAAGATTGAGCCAAAATTGTGACCTCTAGAGTGTTAGCAAAGAAATTGTCATTAAGGCCCATTTCCTGTGTTTTCCAATAGAATCCTCCAATAATCGATAGGCTTCTTCCTCGTGACCTTGCAATTGTTCTGACCAAGTTTCATAAAGATTTAGCCAAAATTGTGGCCCTTCGAGTGTAAACAAAGATATTGTCATTAAGGCCCCTTTTCCTGTGTTTTTGGAAAGATCCTTCCAATAATCAATAGGGTTCATCTTTATGACCTAATAATTATTCTGGCAAAGTTTCATGAAGATTGAGCCATAATTGTGGCCTCTAGTGTGTAAACAAAAAATTGTCATTAAGGCCCCTTTTCCTGCGTTTTCGAATTCAATCCTCCCATAATCAAAAGGGTTCATCCTCATGACCTAACAATTATTCTGACTAAGTTTCATGAAGATTTGGTCAAAACTGTGGCCTCTAGAGTGTAAACACTTCAATTGTTGCAGCCGCACGACGCATGACAGATGACAGATATTCAACGATCACAAAAGCTCACCATGAGCATTATGTGCTCAGGTGGCTTAAAAGTTGTGCATGTCATGTCAAATCTGAAGGCAAATCTAAGATTAAGGATTTATAGTGTCGGAAATCTTGTAATTTCCCAGTAATTTTGCAGCATCTTCCTAAAAATATAAATAGATCAGAAAGAAACTTGTTCTATGATTCAATAAAGCAGACTCACATAACAAAAATCAGCTCAATAACTGCCAGCCTTCAGAAAAAGAGTTTGGAAAACTTTATTTTCCCACCAGTTTTTTAAGTCCAGCATCTGTATCTTCCCTCCAAAAATCAATGAACAAGAACAAAACCTGGACTTGTTCTGAAACTCATACACACATACTCATATACCACAAATCAGCTCAATACCTGCCAGCATTTAGAAAAAAAATCTTGGGACACAGTAATTTCCCAGAAATTTTTTAAGTCCAGCAAAAATCATTTGACTAAAACGCAACTCAAACTTGTCTTGTAACTCAATAATTCAGACTCACATACCAAACATCAGCTCAGTACCTGCCGGTATATAGAAGAAATGTCCTATAAACTAATTTACCAGTCTGGTGGACAGACAGACAGATGGATGGAGTGCATTTCTAAAGTCCTCTTAAGCTTTGCCAGTATGGAACTAATAGGCTGTAGTCATGACAATTATGTTGCCAAACCAACAAAAAAGCTTCACATAAATGGCGTCCAATGTTGGAGTTCAAAGTTCACTTCCAGTCAACATGAACACTTTATTGCTCATCTGATTATTTGATTGACAGCAATGAATGGTCAAATCAGTAGATTTTGAGCCAAATCTTTTGGCCCCAAGGCTGTAAACAAAGAAATTTACATCAAGCCCCTTCCTAAGTTTGAATGAAACAGTCTCATTTTCAATAGCAGATGTCCTTATAACCTGACAAATATTCTGACCAAGTTTCATCAAAATTGAGACAAAATTGAGGCATCCCAAGAGTAACAAGAGGGCAAGAATGGCCCTAAAATCACTCACCTGACTAATGTAAGATGATTCGAAATTTTGCCAACACTTTTGAAAAGGGTCACCCAAGGAATATCCATTTAAGTTAAGTTGAAATTGGCCCAATGGTTACTGAGGAGATGTTAAAAAATTTCAAAGCAAAAAAACTGCCCCACCCTACCACGCCCATATTTGGGCGTAAATCAAAATTCTGCAAACATGTTTTGAATAAGGTCACCAAAGGAACATTCATGCAAAGTTTTGTTGAAATTGGCCCAATGATTACTGAGGAGAAGACATTTTAAGATTTCTAAATAAAAAACTGCCCCACCCTGCCACGCCCATATTTGGGCATGAAACAAATTTCTGCGAACAATTCGAAAAAGGTTCACCCAAGGAACATTCATGCCAAGTTTGGTTGAAATTGGCCCAATGGTTACTGAGGAGAAGATATTTAAAGATTTCTATATAAAGAAACAGCCAAGCCCATATTTAGGTGTCAATCAAATTTCCTAAACATGATTTGAAAAGGGTCACCCAAGGAACATTCATGCCAAGTTTGGTTGAAATTGGCCTAATGGTTACTGAGGAGAAGATGTTTAAAGATTTCTAAGTAAAAAAATGCCCCACCCTTCGACGCCCTTATTTGGGCATCAATCAAAATTCTAGAACAACTTTTGAAAAGGGTCACCCAAGGAACATTCATACCAAATTTGGTTGAAATTGGCCCAATAATTACTGGGGAGAAGATGTTTAAAGATTTCAAAGTCAAAAACTGCCACGCCCATATTTTGGCATGAAACAAAGTTCTGCGAACAACTTTTTAAAAAGGTTCACCCAAGGAACATTCATGCCAAGTTTGGTTGAAATTGGCCCAATGGTTACTGAGGAGAAGATGTTCAAAGTCAAAAAAGTGCCCAACCCTGCCACCCCGATATTTGGGTATAAATCAAAATTCCAGGAACAACTTTTGAAAAGAGTCACCCAAGGAACATTCATGCAAAGTTTGGTTGAAACTGGCCCAATGGTTACTGAGGAAAAGATGTGTAAATATTTCAAAGTTAAAAACTGCCAAGCCAATGTTTGGGCGTAAATCAAAATTTTGCAAACAACTTTTAAAAGGGTCACCCAAGGAACATTCATACCAAATTTGGTTGAAATTGGCCAAATGGTTACAGAGGAGAAGATGTTTAAAGATTTCAAAGTCAAAAACTGCCACACCCTGCCACGCCCATATTTAGGGGTCAATCAAAATTTCGCAAACAACTTTTGAGAAGGGTCACCCAAGGAACATTCCTACCAAATTTGGTTGAATTCCGCCCAGTGGTTACTGAGGAGAAGATGTTTAAAGAATTGTTGACACCTTCCGACGCACGACAGACAAAAGGTGATACCAAAAGCTCACCTTGAGCACGTTGTGCTCAGGTGAGCTAAAAATGTGGAGAAAACATTGTAGAAAGTGAAGGAATTACTTTTTCCAAGCAATTTCTTCATTATCGACATTATTTTCAAGAACTATTTTCAACAGAGTTGTAGCCGCCGTCATAGCGCAGTCGGTAGCGCGCCAGACTCCTAATCTTCAATCATAGGTGTCATGGGTTCGATCCCCGGCGGCGGCAAATATTATTTCCGACAATTGTCTCTCACCAATGGGTTGATAATCGTAAACCTAAGTGGGATAGCAGCTGGAGGCTAGGAAAGGATGTAGTGGTAGTACTGGTGTGAGAAATACTAGGAATCCATTGTTAGGTGCTCCAGCCGCCGCGATATGACTGAGATACTGTTAAAAGCGGCGTTAAACCCCATTCAATCAATCAATCAATCAACAGAGTTGTAGGAAAGCAGGATGTGTGGGAATGGGTTAATTGAAGAATAATGATCTGAAAGGGTAGAAAACCATGGAAAGAAAAGGAAAACTTGGTTATCACAATCTTCTTCTCTTTCCAACCATCTGTTTCTTTACCTCATTTTTCAGTGCACCAAAACAAATGGACACTCAAAAACAGAAATTCAATCATCATGAAACCTCATCATATTCATGTTTTGCTCAGCTTAATGAAAAGAAAACCTCTTTCATTCAATCGGATTCAAACTTAGTCCCTTTTGGCATGATTTGTCACATTTAACTTGGACACTTTTTACCTGTATAATTTTAGTGTTTTAGGTTCTTTCTTACGACTATAAAAATATTATTAGCAAGTTTGTGAAAGTTTGTTCCAAAATTTTGACCTGTAGAGCGGTAACACTGAATTGCCAATAACGGACGACCCAGAACAGACATTCAAGTATGACAAAACCTCAACATGAGCTGTTGTGCTCAGGTGATACTCATCACTGTGATTAGGGTTTTTTAATACCTCAATGAAAAAGAAAACATAATCTCTTGACTTCTTCAATTTAATCAGATTCTAACATAGGCTCTTTTAGCATGACTTGAAACATTTTTACCATTCCCACACAATGATGCTTTTTGATGCCCTTAAGAAAAACAATTGGGAAAACACTGTGTAAAATGAAGATATTGCTTGCAACAGGCAATTTCTTCATTGTACACAATGTTGAAAAAACCTGAAATTTCATAAACTTTAATATTGTCATATGCAAAATTAGACCGGTCTAAAATGCTGTCCTCAGGTAATGGGTAAACTTGGTACTATAACTAATTTTTCACTACCTGAATAATTTTAGCAGCCTGTTCCTGAGTACTATATAATACATCTATACCATTTATTTCTAGTACTCTGTCATCTGGCCTCAACCGCCCATCTAAAGCTGCCAAACTACTTGGGACCTGTTGTATAGAATAATGCTTCATGTTAATCTTTCTGTTAGCTGATGGTTAACCATCACCCTCTATTGAGAGGATATATTGTCAAATCTTATTGACCTCTCACTGGCCCTGCCGACTTACTCTGTTGGCTCTACCTATTGACTCCGACAGGAAGTTCCACTTCGATTATAATTTGCAAAAGTTATGGCCAGTAGCATGCAACAAAATGTAGAATGGTTGGTAGGCGACCTAAACGCTGTAATTACAACTAGAATAAGCTGAAGTTATCACATTTAAGTCACCAAACCAACAAAAATGCTTCACATAAATGGTGGCAAATGTCGGAGTTCAAATTCCAATTCCAAGCCAAATAAATATTTAGATTGGCCTTTTTTTGATCGACAGACGCAATTGGTCAATTGTTCCAAATTATTAACCCTTTCCTGTTTTATGAAATTTTAGACTGGTCCAATTTGAAAGAGGTTGCAGACAACAATGTAAAATGCATGCAATTTGAAATCTGACCATCCCATATGGTAGAAAATATTGTGGGAAAAGGAGAAATTGCTTGTTACAAGCAATTTCTCCTTTTTCCACAATGTTTTCTCAAGTATAAAATCACAGTGACGTAAAATCCCAGGTTTGTCCAAGAAAGGGTTAAATCTTATACCTGTCAAAACTGTCAGTCGCGTTCCTTTTGATATCTCCATGAAAAGCATATGAAAATCCCTGTAACTGGTATCAAAGTATTGAATAATTCCATCACTACAAATATCTTGTCCGCCAAATAAAAGAAGAAATATACAATTCGAAAATAATTTTACATATCATGCCCATCATACTATAATGCACTTAGCCATCGAGTTTTTGTCAAAGCTCAGTACGTGTTTACAAAGTGTCTAAAACTTTCTGACTTCCAATAACTAGGCATAACCATTTTTTCTTCATCAGTGACGGATTTGCGTCAATCTTTCTAAGCTTATTTTAAGATTTTTACTTCAATATCAGCAAGTGATGGTCAACCAACACAATGAAAATGAAATTGAGTGACGAGTATCCATCACATAAAAGGTGATTGTCAACCATCCAGATTCTAGACTGATAATTTGTGTATTTGTTTTACATAGGCTTTTCAAGCAATTTTGCCCATTGCGGTCAGGTTGAGACCAACAAATTCCCACTTTTTATGTGCCTAAAGAAAAAAACTTAGGAAAAAGAAGAAATTCCTTGCATCATTTCCTAGAATATTTTCCACCCAGAAAGGCCAAAATTTAAAATTTTCATCAGATTTAATTTGTCATCTGTAACCTCTTTCAATTTGGGTGGACCAGTCTAAATTTTTAGCATCTGCTTTTGGCTTAACTAATTCCCACACATTCCCATTTTTTGTGCTGCTCAAGAAAAGGGCTTTGGAAAACATTGTGAAAAATGAAGAAATTGTTTCCTGCCCAAAAAAACAAAGATCTTTTTTGAATTCCATCAACTTAAAATTAACAACTGCAACTTCTTTAAAATTGGACCAGTCTAAATTTGTGTTGCTCAGTAATGGGTTAATTAGGGTATTTAACAGACAAATCAAGCTGAGTAGTAATTAATTTTTGGAAAAGTTTTCAAAAACTATTTTTGCAAGTCTCAAAAATTTTATTTTCAATAACCACTAATCAATCATTCAATATGAACTAGACACTATCACAGAAAGTGATGACGCTTTCACTGACAGGGGTGAATATCCCCAACAGCCCTATGTAACAGAAAATATTCCAGCTAAAGATAAATCCTTTTCTCTGATTTTTCAACAAAGGGCCATAACTCCTATAAAAGTAAATTGACTATAACCAAAATAAGATATGAAAATCTTTGCTGGATACTGATTGGGTATGCTGAATTTGATTAAAATCCAGATAAAATGAGCAAAAAAGATTTTTGAACAAAAGGGCAATAACTATGAGAAAATTAAAAGGTTGATTGATTGAATGGGGTTAAGCACCAATTATATTATTATTTCAGTCATATTGCGGTAACTGGAGCACCTAGCCTCAGATTCATGGTATTTTCTCACACCAGTACTATCACAACATCCTTTCCAAGTCTCCAGCTGCACATCCCTTAGGTTTACTATTATCTACTCATTGGAGGGAGACAAATGTCAGAAAAAAAACTTTCGCTTTGACAATTCCGGGTTCAAACCAGGGACCCCATGATTAAAAGTAAATGGACTGTAGCCAAAATAAATAATATCCCCCCCCCCCAGTTCCAACAGCTCCATGTCACAGAATAAAACATTTTGTCACTGAAATAAAGCCTTGCCTTTTTATCGATATTTCAACAAAGGGCCATAACTCAGAGGATATGGATCATAATCCCAAAATAAGTATGCAAATCTTTGCTTGATACCGAGTGATTGTCTAAAATTCTTATCATATCAATAACCTAATTTGGAAGAAAATGGGCTGACAGACCAACACACTGACCTATTGACCAACTAACCAACATTCAGACAAGCTGACTCCTATTTACCCCCAAAAACATAGTTTAGGGCAGTTTAATTTTTTAACAGATCATAGAAGATTTCAGAAATGAAACATACCAAACTAAGAATAAATACACCAGGTCCATTCCTGCAAATAGACAGAAATAAAATTTTATTAGACAAAATCTCTCATTTACTGCTTCAAAATTTTATAAATTTAAACAAGAGGGCCAGAATGGCCCTAAAATCGCTCACCTGACTAATGTAAGATGATTCAAAATTGAAATTGGCCCAATGGTTACTGAGGAGAAGATGTTTAAAGATTTCAAAGTCAAAAACTGCCTTACCCTTCCAAGCCCTTATTTGGTCATCAATCAAAATTCTAGAACAACTTTTGAAAAGGGTCACTCAAGGAACATTCATACCAAATTTGGTTGAAATTGGCCCAATAGTTACTGAGGAGAAGATGTTTAAAGATTTCAAAGTCAAAAAAGTGCCTGACCCTGCCACGCCCATATTTGGGCATAAATCAAAATTCCAGGAACAACTTTTGAAAAGGGTCACCAAAGGAACATTCATGCAAAGTTTGGTTGAAATTGACCCAACTGTTACTGAGGATAAGATGTTTAAAGATTTCAAAGTTAAAAAAACTGCCACGCCCATATTTGGGCATAAATCAAAATTCTGCGAACAACTTTTGAAAAGGGTCACCCAAGGAACATTCATACCAACTTTGGTTGTAATTGGCCCAATAGTTACTGAGGAGAAGATGTTTAAAGATTTCTAAGTCAAAAACTGCCACGCCCATATTTGGGCGTGAAACGAAATTCTGCCGTACAACTTTTGAAAAGGGTCACCCAAGGAACATTCATACCAAGTTTGGTTGAAACTGGCCCAATGGTTCCTGAGGTGTAGATGTTTAAAGATTTCAAAGTCAAAAACTGCCTAGCCTGGCCACGCCCATATTTGGGCATAAATCAAAATTCTGCAAACAACTTTTAAAAAGGGTCATCCAAGGAACATTCATGCCAAGTTTGGATGAAATTGGCCCAATGGTTACTGAGGAGAAGATGTTTAAAGATTTCTAAGTTAAAAACTGCCAAGCCCTGCCACGCCCATATTTGGGCATAAATCAAAATTCCATGAACAACTTTTGAAAAGGGTCACCCAAGGAACATTCATGCCAAGTTTGGTTGAAATTGGCCCAATGGTTACTGAGGAGAAGATGTTTAAAGATTTCTAAGTCAAAAACTGCCAAGCCCTGCCACACCCATATTTGGGCGTAAATCAAAATTCCACGAACAACTTTTGAAAAGGGTCACCCAAGGAACATTCATGCCAAATTTGGTTGAAATTGGCCAAATGGTTACTGAGGAGAAGATGTTTAAAGATTCCTAAGTCAAAAACTGCCACGCCCTGCCACGCCCATATTTGGGCATAAATCAAAATTCCACGAACAACTTTTGAAAAGGGTCACCCAAGGAACATTCATGCCAAATTTGGTTGAAATTGGCCAAATGGTTACTGAGGAGAAGATGTTTAAAGAATTGTTGACGACTTCCGACGCACGACGGACAAAAGGTGATACCAAAAGCTCACCTTGAGCACGTTGTGCTCAGGTGAGCTAAAAATAATTACTTAAGTTTTAGCTGTGGGGATGGTTTAACCCATTCCAACACAAGAAAATTTTAGACTGGTCCAAATTGAAAGGAGCTGCAGACGACAATTTCAAGTTGATGAAAATTTAAATTTTTTCGTCTTTTTAGATAGAAAACATTGTGGATAATGAAGAAATTGCTTGATCCAAGCAATTTCTTCATTGTCCACAATGTTTTCCAAAGCTTTTTTCTTGTGGGGCGTAAAAAGGAGGGCTTATGTTGGAATGGGTTAACCCATGTCCACACAATGACACTTTATGAAACCCATCAAGAAAAACAATTGGGAAAACGAGTAAAATGAAGAAATTGCTTGCAACAAACAATTACTTCATTTTCAAAGATGTTTTCTAGCCAGAAATTCTTTTTAAAAAATCCTAAAAGAACATGCATTTCTAATTGTCAGCTGCAACTACTTTCAATTTAGACAAGTCTAAGTTTTTGTGGTCTGGTGATCGGTTAAACACCTTCAACTTGCAATTGCCGAAAAACAGCTCAAAATGTACCAGTAAAATATTTCTTTGTTTAATGAAGGATTTTGTCATTTTTTTTAGAAGCATTATAAGAAGGAAATATTTTGGCAAGATTACCTAATATTTAATACTGTACAAGTTGAATGTTTGCATAAGGACATTTCGAAACCCTGCAAATGAATGCAAGCTTTTCTGCCAATTGGATTCAAAAGTCTAGATTCATATAAACTATCATTGTCCTAATTCATAATGTTAAATTCAAAACTTCTGGAATTCATAAACTGTTTTGCTTTTAAATAACAAAAAATATGCTATGTAAGCACAGATAATTGCTTTTTATCATGAATTTCTCTTTACCCCCAATATTTCTTTGACTATCATATCTCAAGATCATCAGATTCTATTTTGTGCCTGAATGACTTGACTCTTTCCTGTTTCCTTTACTGTTCCCTGGTTTTTACATCACCATGAATTTATTTTGAGAAAACGTTGTAGAAAAAGAAGAAATTGCTTGTAACAAGCAATTTCTTCTTTTTTTACAATATTTTCTACCCTACTGAATGGTTATTTTTCAAATCAATTCCACTTTAAATTTTCATCTGCAAAACCTTTGAATTTGGACAGGTCATTCTCACCTCTTTCCAACAAGTTTTATACCCAGTTGTCTACCTTTACATTTGTTGAGCGTAATTTTCAATATTTCTGAAAGAATAAAGTACAAACAATGATTGTTGTGACATTTAACATTTTCCAAGCAAAATCAATGACAAGAGGCCCAGTGGGCCTTAACGGTCACCTGAGTAAAAGAGCACCAAGACAAGTGATTTTGTTTGAAAGAATTAGAAAAAGGTTTGGTTGAAATCCACTCAGTAGTTCTTGAGAAGAAGATGAAAATGTTTAAAAGTTACAAAAAATGACCCCTTTTGGTCCCCATTTTAGGCTTCCCTGACCTCCAGCCTTTTAATTTTCACAAATCTGTATAATCAGTACCCAATGATGCTTTTCACCAAGTTAGTTTGAAATTGGCTTAGTACTTCATCAGAAGAAGGTGAAAATGTGAATTTTTTAACATGATGAACTTTGACCTCTGGGTGTGGCCCCATACATGACCCCAGGGACACGAATTTCACAATTTATAATATACCTGTCCTAGTTGTCATGCACACAGAATATTTAAGCCCTGGCATTAACAGTTTATTAGAAGAAGATTTTTAAAGAAGTACCAAAAATTACCCCTTTTTGCCCCCTATTTGGGCCCCTTTGACCCCCAGAACCCCTATTTTCACAAACTTGAATTGGCATCCCCCAATCATGCTTTCTACCAAGTTTGGTTGAAATCCGCCCAGTAGTTCTTGAGAAGAAGAAAAAAATATTTAAAAGTTACCAAAAATGACCCCCTTTTGGTCCCCATTTTAGGGCCCCCTGACCCCCCAGCCTTTTTATTTTCACAAATCTGAATAACCATTACCAAATGATGCTTTTCACCAAGTTTCTTTGAAATTGGCTTTGTACTTCATCAGAAGAAGATGAAAATGTGAATTTTTCAACATGATGAACTTTGACCTCTGGGTGTGACCCCATACATAGCCCCAGGGGCATGAATTTCACAATTTATAATATACCTGTCCTAGTTGTCATGCACACAAAATATTTAAGCTCTGGCATTAACGGTTTATTAGAAGAAGATTTTTAAAGAAGTACCAAAAATTACCCCTTTTTGGCCCCTATTTGGCCCCTATGACCCCCAGAGCCCCTATTTTCACAAACTTGAATTGGCATCCCCCAATCATGCTTTCTACCAAGTTTGGTTGAAATCCGCCCAGTAGTTCTTGAGAAGAAGATGAAATATTTAAAAGTTATCAAAAGTTACCCCCTTTTGGTCCCCATTTTAGGGCCCCCTGACCCCCCAGCCTTTTTATTTTCACAAATCTGAATAACCATTACCAAATGATGCTTTTCACCAAGTTTCTTTGAAATTGGCTTTGTACTTCATCAGAAGAAGATGGAAATGTGAATTTTTCAACATGATGAACTTTGACCTCTGGGTGTGGCCCCATACATGACCCCAGGGGCATGAATTTCACAATTTATAATATACCTGTCCTAGTTGTCATGCACACAAAATATTTAAGCTCTGGCATTAACGGTTTATTAGAAGAAGATTTTTAAAGAAGTACCAAAAATTACCCCTTTTTGGCCCCTATTTGGGCCCCTATGACCCCCAGAGCCCCTATTTTCACAAACTTGAATTGGCATCCCCCAATGATGCTTTCTACCAAGTTTGGTTCAAATCCGCCCAGTAGTTCTTGAGAAGAAGATGAAAATGTTTAAAAGTTAACGGACGACGCACGACGGACGACGCATGACGCACGACGACGGACAAACGATGATTGCAATAGGTCACCATGACCATTTGGTCAGGTGACCTAAAAATACAATACTCATTCCAAGATGACAAAATTACAGACTGGTACAATTCAGAAGAAATTACAGTCAATATCTTTAAAGTGAAACTCATTCATAAATGTAAAAGTTAAGCTATAGATTTGCTTATTTTTGACACTTGACCTGTGACCTTGAACTTAAAATTATCCATACATGAGTACAAAGAAGGCCTGAATGGCTCAACTGACAATTTCAATGCTTATTGACTTAATTGACCAAATGCTGGCCCCACCAACTGACTCCTTTTGCCCAACCTTGACTCCGATATGAAGTTTAGCTTTGATTTTTAACGGCATTATTTGGAAAAAAATTATGCCCAGTAGCATGTAACAAAAAGGTAGTATAGTTGTTGGAAAATTTAAACTTGTAACTACGTCTTGAATAAGCTGTTGTTACGACGTTTAAGTTGCCAAACTAACACAAAAAGTTGAGAAAAATGGCAGCCAATGTCAGAGTTGAACGATCAGGTCCGGACTGAATAAATGATGTGATTAATTGGTTGATTCCTTGATTGACAGACACCATTGGTCAGTTTGGTAGAGGGTCAAAAGATGCTGAATAATACCAAATATCAAAGCTCTAGGCATTATGTTATAGGAGAAGTAGATTTTTCAGGAATTCCTTATTTATTCTTACATGAAGTCCTGGATTGCACAACATATAGCTAAATTTCAGAGTAGATTAATTCTTTGAAGTGATTTGGAAGAGGGTCACAAGGTGTTGAAGTGTACCAAATATGGAAGTTCTAGGCTGTACAATTTTGGAGAAGAAGATTTTTTACGATTTCCTTCTTTTTTCCTACATGAGACACCAAACTAACACAAAAAGTTCAGGGACCAAATAAATGAGTTGATTGGTCAATTGATTCCTTGATTGACAGTCACCATTGGTCAATTTTGTAGAGGGTCAAAGATGTTGAATAATACCATAAATCAAAGCTCTAGGCATTACGTTTTAGGAGAAGAAGATTTTTTCAGGAATTCCTTATTTATTCCTACATAAAGTCCAGGATTGCACAACATTTGGCTAATTTTCAGAGTAGATAAATTCTTTGAAGTGATATTGGTCACAAGGTGTTGAAGAATATCAAAGCACTAGGCTGTACAATTTAGGAGAAGAAGATTTTTTACGATTTCTTTCTTTATTCCTAAATAAGACGCCAAACCAACACAAAAAGTTAAGAAAAATGGTGGCCAATCTTGGAGTTGAACGATAAGGTCCGGACCGAATAGATGATTTGATTGGTTTGTTGATTCCTTGATTGACAGTCACCATAGGTCAATTTGGTAGAGGGTCATAACATGCTGAGTTATACCAAATATCAAAGCTCTAGGCCGTACAATTTAGGATAAGAGGGTTTTTTTTAGGAATTCCTTCTTTATTCCTACATAAAGTCCAGGATTGCACAACATTTGGCTAATTTTCAGAGTAGATAAATTCTTTGAAGTGATTTGGTAGAGGGTCACAAGATGTTGAAGTATACCAGATATCAAAGCTCTAGGCTGTACAATTTAGGAGAAGAAGATTTTTTGAACAATTTCCTTCTTTATTCTGACATAAAGTTTGCGCTTGCATAACATAGAGAATATTTTCAGAGTAGTAAACTTTTGAAGTAATTTAGTAGAGGGTCATTAGGTGATGATTATTACCAGATATCAAAGCTCTAATCTTACCATTCAGGTTAACCCAGCCCCTCATGACAAAATTTGAGACTGGTCCAAATTGAAAGAAGTTGCAGAGGACATTTTTTGTTTCAAGAATTTTTTTAATTCTTTATCTTTTTTGGTATAAAACATTGAGGATAATGAAGAAATTGCTTGTCACATTCTTCATTGTCTTCATTTTCCACAATGCTTTTCTAATCTTAATTCTTGTGGTGTGTAAATAAGCGTCATTGTGTTGGAATGAATTCAATTTTTTATGAATTCCTCTTTTCCAAGGATCCAAAAACATTGGAATAATTCTCAAAGTAGAGCACTTCTCTAAAGTATTCTGCTAGAAGGTCACTAGAAGATGATACTTACTAAATACCAAAGCTGTGGGCCTTGCGGTTTGCAAGAAGATTTTTAAAAATTTTCTTTTAAAACCCTTGGTCACACAAAATTGGGCTCATTTTATGAGTAGAGTAATTCTTTGATAAAGTATTTAGTTAGAAAGTAATTATGCAATGATATATACCAAATTTCAAGGTACTTGAAAATTCCAATGATCATTCTTAGGGATTACGGTTGAAATGTAAAGGATCTGAGTGAGAATCATTTGAGTAACCCATTACCCAAAAATCTCTCATTTTGATTCCCCAGTAGATAAAGGAAAACATTGTGAGAAAAGGGGGAACTGCTGGTTACTAGCAATTAATCCTTTTCTAACAACGTTTTCTACCCAAAATAGTATTTAGTTTTCATTCCAAAGGCATATTAACCCATTCCAACACAGCAAAATTTTAGACTGGTCCAAATTGAAAGAAGCTGCAGAAGACAATTTCAAGTTGATAGAATTTTGAATTTTTTCGTCTTTTTGGATAGAAAACATTGTGGATAATGAAGAAATTGCTTGATACAAGCAATTTCTTCATTTTCCACAATGTTTTCCAAAGCTTTTTTCTTGAGGGGCGTAAAAAGGAGGGATTGAGTTGGAATGGGTTAAATTGTCATGTGCAACATCTTTGAGCCCTTGTCATATTCCTTTTATGGCAGGAGGTAAAGACATTAAAGATCAGTCTGCACATATGGTCTTAGTCTACACCACCTGCTTGTCCCTTTTACGCCAGAGTTTTTTATAAGATCGTTTTCAAAATAAATATTCATACATTATTAGTGCTTCTAATACTTTCAGCCATTTGATTTTAACCCTTGTCATGCTGAACCCGGAATATTCCGGTTTGGGAGGAGGTGTAGGCTAAGATCAGACTGCACTTATGTGCAGGCTGATCTTAGTCTACACTTCCTGCTTGTACTTTTCCTGCCAGAGTTGTTTATGAAGTTGATTTCTAAAAGAAATTTTGATTTTTTGAATAGCAAGTTCTATCAGTGCTTTAAGCCCTTTGATTTGACAGTATTTCAGTAAGATAATTTATTCAGCATGACAAGGGTTAATACAATTCTGTAAAGGATTTTATTCAGCATTACAAGGGTTAATCTGGATGAGTCCAAAATTTCGATGTCTAGTAATCGGGGGTAACATTCCTGTATCCCAATACCCACCTTCTTTTTCTATGGGCCTCTCATCCTCCGCCTTTTCTCTATATACAGTTAGCCTACACACCGGGAAATAATGGCTGAGAGCTTTTCTTGCACAATAATGACTAGCTTGAATGAGATCTTCTCCATTTACCTACAACATTGTTTTTACATAGTTATGACAAAGCAATTATATAGTTATTACATAGTTATACCATAAACATTACATAGTTTTTACAGACTAATTACACAGTTATATAATGGCAGAGAGCTATTCTTGCACATTCGTTAATAGCTTGAATGAGATCTTCTCTATTAAACATTACGAAGTTATTATTTAGCTATTACATAGTTATTTCCTTAGTTATTACAAAGTCATTCGTCTGATGTCTACATTCAGCAAGATTAACCCATTTCCACTCAATGACACTTTGTGATGCCCTGAGGAAACAAGAGGGCTGTTGGCCCTGGGGCGCTGACCTGACAAATAGGTTATTTTTCTTTCAACAGTCTAATTTCATGTTAAGTTTAGGATTATGATACAAGTGAGCCATACTTTATACATGTATAGATTATGTACCTAAGTCTGAATTACAAATTCCAAGGCTTAAGGACAAATTTGAAAGAAGGAGAAAACTTTTGCCTCCATCCAGATCAATCGGTTATAAGTTAAGAAATAAGATTCTTCATGCCTATACACCCCCCCCCCCCTGGGACACAAGGATCATGATTTTAGCTATTTCGAAAGAGGTCAACATACTGATGCTTCATGCAAAATATCAAGGATCAACTTTCTGGGTCAGGAGGTGAAGATTTTTAAAGATTATTTTAAAATTTCACTTTTGTTGCCATGGCAACCAGAGTTTTTAACAGATTTCAATTCTTAAAGCTTTTTTCAAAGGGGTCCCCCTAAGGAACATTTCTGCCAAAGTTGGTTCAAATTGGCCCAGTTGTTTGAGAGATGTCATTTAAGAAATTGTTGATGGACGATGCATGACAGACAAAAGTTGATCAAAATAGCTCAATTGAGCACTTCGTGCACAGGTGAGCTAAAAAGTTGTGGGAAAACATTGCGGAAAATGAAGAAATTGCTTGTTTCCAGCAATTTCTTCATTTTCCACAATGTTTTCTACCTCAAGAGAGAAAATACAAAAAAAAAATCATTTACTAAAATTGGAACATCTTTTAATTTGAACCAGTCTAAAGTTTTGTTGTGTAGTAATTGGCTAACATGTATGGAACAAGAATTTGGAAAGGGTTAATTCAGTATAGCTCTAAATGAAAGGGAGGAATCAAACGCTACAATTCTTTTTTCTCCTCAAAACACTATGTTGTGGGTACTCATCAGAATCATCGTGGGGGAACTATTCCTAATGACTGAATGCTGGCCCTGCCTATAGACTTCACTGGCAACGCTCAGGAATCTAACAAAAGGTTCAGCTGATTTCTAATATAAATGAAGGATTTGATTGGTTGATTGGTTCTTTGATTGACAGCCTTGACTCATCATATAACAAAGGGTTTATATGAGTAATGAAGTTTTTCATTTTGAAATTGAAATCTGTCCCCTTGAATGAAATAGCAGTTAACCCTTATCATGCTGAATTAAAATTCCATATAGAATTGCTTTAAAATCAAAGGACTGACAGCACTGGAAGGTCTTAATGAGGATCAATATTCCTTTTGAAAATTGATTATTTAAACAACTCTGGATTAAAGAGGACAAGCAGGAGGTGTAGACCGAGATCAGATTGCAGGATGATCTTTGTCTATACCACCTGCCAAAGCAGGAATATTCTGGATTCAGCATGACAAGGGTTAAGATGGAATAATGCATTGCAAATCAGATCAGCATAGGTCAAATAAAAGAACTGATGACAATCCAGATTTCTTATTTCACATCTAAACCCTGTGTTGTGGTTAATTATTGGAATTGTCTTTTAGAAAAAATAGTGGAAAATGAAGAAACTTCTTGTATCAAGAAATATTTCATAGATATTAACAAAGTTTTGATCTATAAGCAATATTAACTAGATACATAAGCTATTCAACTGATTACCAGACAGCAGACTTTTAGACTGGTCTGAATTGAAAGGTGTTGAATACAATTTAAACTTCATGAAATTTTAGATTTATTCAATTTTTTTAGTAGAAAACATTGTGGAAAATGAAGGAATTGCTTGTTTCAAGCAATTTCTTCATTTAACACGTTTCCCAAATCATTTTTCTTGAGGGGTGTCAATACGCGTCATTGTGTGGGAATGCATTAAACTTTCTTTAACTTGAAGTTCTTGTCTGCAAATTCTATAGATTAACCCTTGTCATGCTGTAAAAAACCCCTTTCCGAATTGCATTAAAATCAAAGGGCTGAGAGAAAGATAGTACTTGTTGTTCAATAATCAATATCTCTTTCGAAAAATCAATTTCATACACTACTCTGACAGGAAAAGAACAAGCAGGAGGTGTAGACCAAGATCAGACTGCACTTATGTGCAGGCTGATCTTGATCTATACCTCCTGCAAAAACAGGAATATTCTAGGTTCAGCATGACAAGGGTTAAGACCAGTCAAAATTTATGTTTTCCTTTACTGGGTTTAAGATCTGTTGTTTGACAAAGTTCGTTTTCAAGACAATTGAGGTTATCCAGTCTTATCTTGACATTCATACCTCTAGAATTTGGTCCCCAGGTTGTAGACGGCCATCTTTGGCTACAATGCCTTCAGCAAACACTTCCTGTATTACAATACATGACTGAAAAGAACAGAAATTAACCCATTACCACACAACAGAATTTTGAACAAGTCCAAATTCAAAGAAGTTGCAGATGACAATATAAGGTGGAAAAAATTTCGTCATTTTCAACCTTGTTTTCCTCAAGTATTTTCTTTAGGGGCATGAAAAAGCTGGATTGTGTGGGAATGGGTTAACCTATACCCTGAACAGAAATTAAAACATTACCAGAATGACAAAAAATTAGACTGATCAAAAATTAGACACATTTAGAGGACAATTTCAAGTTGATGGAACTTCAAATGTCTCGGTCTTTCTAGGCTGAAAACAATGTAGAAATGTAGAAATTGCTTAAACATTGAGCATAGCAGATTGAGATCTATGTGTGATTTTTAAATATGGCCTTGAACTTAATTGCCAATGGATTAACCCATTCCCACACAGAGACACTTTTTGATACCCCTTAAGAAAAACAATTGGGAAAACAAGCAATTTCTTCATTTTCCAACATGATTTCTACCCAAAAGTTGAAAAATAAAAAAGTCAATAAACTTTAAATTGTCACCTGAAACTCCCTTGAATTTGGACCAGTCTAAAATTTCGCAGATCAGTAATAGGTTAAATTTACTCTGCATAACTATCACTGAAATGTTTCTTTTTATTGTCAGACTATGACTAATTATGAACAATTACGTGGAAACACATAACTAGAGGCGCTTGAGTGCCTGTATTTCTCAACAAGCTGGAACATACTGATTATGCAAATGGTGTTTTAAGGTATTCAGTATAAACTGAATTGTCTCTGCAATAACCGGAAAAAAAATCTAGTCACTGAAATATTGGAAAATGCTCAAGAAAAGTATTTCAAAAGTTTCAATGTTTTAAAAAGTCAAGTTATGTTAAATTCATTAACTAAGGCAGATGAAATTTTTTTAATGAATAAGATATTGGCATAAGCCAATACAATAAAAGCCATGCTAAACTGATCAAAATTATATGAAGGAATTTGACAAAGAGTCAACTTCGAATCATTCCTGTGGTTGAAATCCGTCAATAGGTTTCTGAGAAGATTTTCAAAGTTTTTGGTATGTAACATGTAAGGAAATAAGGCCCACCCCAAAAAAGCAGTGTTTTTCATTCAATCAAATTTGTTGCTGAAATCTAATGAAAGGGGTCCAAAGGATCATTCAAGTGAAATTTGGTTGAAATCAATCTACTGGTTTCTGAGAAAAAAGATTTTTAAATTTTTCACTATATACCTTATAAGGAAGTAACACTCCCCCATCCCCCTATTAAATCCATGATATGATCAAAATTCTTTTAACCCTTTCCAGTTCAAATACGGGATTTTATGTTCCTGTGATTTTATACTTGAGAAAACATTGTGGTAAAAGAAGAAATTGCTTGTAACAAGCAATTTCTCCTTTTTCCACAATATTTTCTACTACATAGGATGGTTTCATTTCAAATTGCATCCAGTTTTCATTGTCATCTGCAACCCCTTTCAATTTGGACTGGTCTAAAATTTCCAAAAACAGGAAAGGGTTAAACAATCTGATACAGATTCACCAACAGATCATTCCCGTGAAATTTGGTTGAAATCCATCAACTGGTTTCTGAGAAGAGAATTTTCAAACAATCTCCATACTTAGCAATTCTCTCTGCCCATTAAAGCTAATTTTTTCATCCGATCAAAATTCTTTGAAGGATTATATAAATGTGTCACCCATAGATTAGTTCTATGAAATTTGGCTAAAATCCACCCAATGGTTTCTGAAAAGATCTTTAAATCTTTACCCATACATAGAAATTAGCCCCACTCATTAAAGTCATGGCTTTCATCCCATCAAAATTCTTTGAAGGAAACTAATAAAAGATCATCTAAGGATCATTTCTGTGAAAATTTGTTGAATTCTGTTTGATACTTTCAGAGGAGAGATTTTTAAAGGAAAAGGTTACGGACAAATCGAGCTAAAAGCCATCCAAGTCCTGAGATTTCATCTAGCCAAGCCTCAGGTCTGAATATGACCTTGACATTTGAACAAAATCTATGTAGTATATAATGATGGAGTTTTTATCAACATCCGCAAAATCATAATACTGGGCAAAATAGTTTGGTGCTCATATTTTGTTCATGGATTCATGAAAAGAAATTTCAGCAATCATGATAAACAAAACGAAAAGTAAATAATAAACATATGATTTTCTTTGTTTGTTTTAATCATTATTATAAAACAATGGACTCACCAGTGGAGTATCAGATCCACCAACAATTGAAATACCAAGATCTGGAGTTTGTCTCTGTATTTCTATTGTGGAAACTTCACCATCTAATACTGGGTTTTTGCCTGAAATATACAATATTAGCCAATAAAGGTTAGAAAGCAGATCCACCAACAATTGAAATACCAAGATCTGGAGTTTGTCTCTGTATTTCTATTGTGGAAACTTCACCATCTAATACTGGGTTTTTGCCTGAAGTATATAAAATTAGCCAATAATGGTTAGGTAGCAGATCTACCTACAATTGAAATATTGAGACCTGGATTTTGTCTCTGTATTTCTAAAGTGAAAACCTCACCATATAAAACTGGGTTTTTGCCTGAAGTATACAACATAATATTGTTACTAAATGGTTAGGTATCAGATCCATCAACAATTGAAATACTTAAATGTGGAGTTTGTCTCTGTATCTCTATAGTGGATACTTCACCTTCAGGTTTTTGCCTGAAGTGTACAATATTTGCCATTAATGGTTAGAGACAAGCAATTTTTTTCATTTTCTACAATGTTTTAAAAAGCTTTTTTCTTGAGGGGCGTAAACTCTGGATGAGAATTGAGGCAATTTACAATAATGTCTGTTCAAGGCAATAATTGTACGAATGTAATTTTTAGCTGAAAATGAAAATGGGCAAATAATTAGAGAAAAAAGCTTATTAAGGTAATTTTGATCCAATACAGCTAATGAAACAACTTTAATTAAAAATCCAAACAGAGCTAGCTTCAGATAGTCTCAGGTAATAACCTGGTAAACCATTTGGATTCCAGATTTCAGTATTTCTATCGTTCCTATTAATCCCTTTGTTGCGGGTAGACATCTGAACTACTGGTACCTCACAGAAACAATTTCAAAAGAGTACCTACTAAATTGGGTTTCATAAATAAAATAAGAAGTTAACTGTTTCCTGTACAAAGGTACCCTGGATTTTATGTCACCTTGATATTATACTTAGGAAAACATTGTGGAAAAAGGCGATATTGTTTGTAACAAGCAATGTCTCCTTTCTCCACAAAATTCTTTACTACTTGGGATGATTTCATTTCAAATTGCAGCCAAATTTAATTATTGTATGCAGCCTCTGTCAATTTGGACCAGCCTAAGATTTCAAATAAGAGGGCCTTTGGCCTTGGGGCGCTCACCTGAGATAAAGGCTCTTTTTCTTTCAACAGTCCTATTTCATGTTAAGGTTAGGATAATGATACAAGTGGGCCATACTTACATATAAAGACTATGTACCTTGAGATCCAAAGTCTAAATTGCAAATTCCAAGGCTTTGGGGCAAATTTTGAAAGAAGGAAAAAACATCTTCCTCCCTATGGATCCATGAGTTATAATTTCAGAAATAAGAAAGAAGTGAACTGACGCTTCATGCATATATCCCCCCCCCCGGCACCGCCCCTTTGGGACCTGAGGACCATGAATTTAGCTATTATGTAAGAGATGAATAAACTGATGCTTCATACAAAACAAAAAATATCAAGGCTCTACGCCTTTTGGGTCAGGAGGAGAAGATTTTTTAAAGATTATTTTAAAATTTCACTTTTGTTGCAATGGCAACCAGAGTTTTAAACGAAATTCAATTATTTAAGCTATTTTAAAAGGGGACCATCTAAGGAACATTTCAGCCAAAGTTGGTTCAAATTGGCCCAGTGGTTTTGGAAGATGTCATTCAAAAATCGTTCTTTATTTCTATATAAACCCTACATCCCTGGGGCTCTGCCCCTGGGGACCCTAGGATCATGATTTTAGCTATTTTGAAAGAGGTCAATATACTGATGCTTCATACAAAATAACAAAGCTCTACACCTTCTGGGTCAGGAGGAGAAGATTTTTAAAGATTAATTTAAAATTTCACTTTTGTTGCCATGGCAACCAGAGTTTTAAATGGATTTCAATTCTTTTAGCTATTTTAAAAGAGGACCACCTAAGGAACATTTCAGCCAAATTTGGTTCAAATTGGCCCAGTGGTTTGGGAGGAGATGTGGTTTAAATAAATTGTTGACGAATGAAGGACGACGCATGACTGACGAAGGACGAAAAGTGATCACAATAGCTCACTTGAGCACTTTGTGCTCAGTTGAGCTAAAAACAGGAAAAGGGTTAAGTAAGAGCACTACTGACTGATTGCTGGTCACCCCAACTGACCTCACAGGATATTTGACATAGAACCAACAAACCAACAAAAAAACTTTGGTAAATGCCAAAGTTCACTTTTGGTGCAAATCAATGATTTGATTGATCAATGGATTTTTTGATTCACAGTGGCAATCCCACAGTTATCCCTTATTATCTAGAACCCTGGTCAAACAACGAACGGGCAAATTAACCATACACAAATTGAGTTCCTCATCTTGACTCATACTTTGTAATTTGTGTTTCTTTTTCCTTAATTACAGTATTACAAGCAATTAGAGAAACAACAATTGATGCAACGTGCAATTGACTTTCACAGCTAACGCAATCAATGTAATAGCTTCTTTTTTTCTATTCTTTCATTTTTTTGTTGTAGTGAAACAAATATCTGGCAGTCACCTGATGATTCTATAAATCAGATAATCAAACACAATCATGCTTTTTTACGCCCCTCTAGAAAAAGGTTTAAAAAAAAAATGTGGACAATAAAGAAATTGCTTGTAACCATTAGGTTGTATGAAGCAATTTCTTCATTGTCAACAAAGTTACTTTTATCCAAAAAGACAATGATTTTCCAAATTACATTGACTTGAAATTGTCATCTACAAATTCTTAAACCCATTCCCATACAACTTCTTAAACCCATTCCCATAAAGTCATGATAAAATTTTAGACTGGTCTAAATTGGAAGGAGCTGCAGAAGACAATTTAAAGTTCTAGAATTTTTCAAGTTTTCTGGTAAAATAAAGAAATTGCTTTGTAACAAGCAATTTCTTCAATCTCCACAATGTTTTCCAAAGCTTTTGTATTGAGGGGCGTTTAAAAGGGTCATTTTGTGGGAATGGGTTAAAACTGGAAAAATATTGTCACATGGTAATTGGATAAAATTTTCTTACCAATTAAGGCTCATGTTAACACTTCATCTATAAGTAACTCTTTCTTTAAAATTTGGATCATTCAAAAATGATGTTGCCTTGTAAAGGATTAAGTACCCTAATCATGTTGAGGGTAAATAATCTGTCTGATTGGGAATAAATCAAGGAGAAAGGCTAAATACACAACATAAAGATCTGCAAAATTATGCAAATTGAGTGGCATTAACAAGTCTGTGGCATTTACAGCAAAAATCAGCAGAATAAATCCCTGGGCTCCTCTTCTGTATAAGCCAACATATTTTTTTTTCTTTTCTACTTTTAACCCTTATCATGCTGAACCCGGAATATTCCGGTTTTGGCAGGAGGTGTAGACCAAGATCAGCCTGCAGTCTGATCTTAGTCTAGCTCTCCTGTCAGTACTTTTCCTTCCAGAGTGTTTATGAAATTGTTTTTTTAAAAGAAATATTGATTTTTGAACAACAAGTTCTATTAGTGCTTTCAGCCCTTTGATTTTACAGCAATTCAGTTAGGTAATCTATACAGCATGACAAGGGATAAAGTCATTTGATTTCAAATTATGTTTGATCAATAGCACATCTTTCAGGATAACAAATTGATCAGACAATACTTTGTAATTTAACCCTTGTCATACTGAACTTGGAATATTTCTTTTTTTGGCAGAAGGTATAGACAAAGATCAGCCAGCACATAAGGTGCAGTCTTGTCTCAAACCACACCTCCTGTTTGTCTCCTATAATCCTAAGAAATTATTTATATATCTAATTTTCAAAATAAATTTGACCCTAACAGTGCTTTCAGTGCTTTTAGGTCTTTGATTTTAATGTAAAGTCAGATGGCGTTTTTTATTCATCATGACAAGGGTTAACCCTTTCCTGTTTTTGGAAACTTTAGACTAGTCCAAATTGAAAGATGTTGCAGAAGACAATGAAAACCGGATCACATTTGAAATGAAACCATCCTATGTGGTAGAAAATATTGTGGAAAAAGGAGAAATTGCTTGTGACAAGCAATTTCTTCTTTTTCCACAAAGTTTTCTTGAGTAAAAATCAAAGGAACGTAGAATCCCGTATTTAAACAGGAAATGGTAAAACTCCAATTAAGTGCCCTTTACATACAATAAACAAGTGAATTAAACAAAATTTCAATTCCACAACTGAAAATATTATCTATCTATGTTATCATCACATGATCAGAACAACAGCTCGTTCACTTAGTTCAGTAACAATTTTTGCCTCTTCATGGCCAACATAAACCTTTTATTAAGTGTATTTTCAAAACCTTTGACATTCCCCTGTAGCAAATAACTAATCACAAGGTTATGAGATGCTTCAAAACAGTATTAATTCATATTCCCTATCAAAACCTTCAGGAAGAAAAACTTTGAAAAGTATTAAAGCCTTCAACAGGAGGCCCAAAGAGGGTCTGTGTTGCTCCAATGGCTCTTATTTAAGACTTTCTACTGATAGAAAGACAATCTAGCAGATATTGTCTTTGTGATTATCTGATAAGCAAAAGTGACTTCTTGAAGTTATTACAAAGGTTCAAAGGAATCAGACATTATTCTAGAAGTAAGACAATTTGTATGAAGACACCAACCTCGAATGCATATGGTCCAAAATCAACAAAAGAAAGTTACAAGGACAATGACCATCTTAACAAATTTCATCACAACTATGGGTTAATGCAATACAATGTACAGTTGAAAGTGCTTGTATTCATTCAAGCTCACATGACAGTTTAAAACTGAGCTTTAAAAGAATTTTATTGCAACAATTACCACCTTGACTTTGGTTGTGAGATGTGAGCTAATATTAATAGTTTTAGAAAAGAAAACATATCCCAGTTCTTTCCAGGAATTTGAAAGAGGACAACTAATTTGACTAACTCCCTAGTAGTTTCTGAAAAAGAATATTTTCATATATAGAACATACTAGGAAAATTAGCCTCACCCGTTAAACATGTTTTTTTTTAAAATTAATTCTTCAAGGAATTTGAAAGAGGTCAAGGAACATTTCTGAGAAATTTGATTCAATTCTACACAATGGTTTCTGAGAAGAGATTTGTCTAAAGGAGTATATAAATATATAGCCCGTGAAACCAATGTTTTTTACGTATCCCAATTCTAGCAAGGACTTTGAAAGAGGACCATCCAAGGAACATCTTTTTAATTTGATTGAATTCTGGACATTAGTTTCTATGGAGATTTGAAGAAAAAAGTTTACATACTAACACATGCAAGATGGACACAATGCTATGAAAATAGCTCTGCTGGCCTTCAGACAGCTGAGCAAAAGACCTTGAAAATTAATGCGGAAAATGAAGAAATTGTTTCTTAACCCTTGTCATGCTGAATAAACTACTTTTTAAAATAGCATTGAAAGAGTTGCAGATCAATGTTTCTTTTGAAAATTGATTTTATAAACAGGTGGTGTAGACTAAGATTAGATTGCACATTAGTGCAGGCTGATCTTTGTCTATACCTCCTGCCTAAACAGGAATATTCAGGGTTCAGCATACACCACCTGTTTGTCCTATTCAAGCTGCAGTTGTTTATAAACAACTGCAGCTTGAATAGGACAAACAGGTGGTGTAGACTAAGATCAGAATGCACTAATGTGCAGGGTGATCTTTGTCTATACCTCCTGCCTAAACAGGAATATTCAGGGTTCAGCATGTCAAGTGATAAAAGCAATTTCTTCATTCAGTCCACAATGTTTTCTACCATTAACCCTTTCCTGCTTATTGAAATTTTAGACCGGTTCAAATTGAAAGAGGTTGCAGATGACAATGAAAATTGGATACAATTTGAAATGAAACAGTCCTACGTTGTAGAAAATATTGTTGGAAGAGGAGAAGTTGCTTGTTACAAGCAATTTCTTCTTTTTCCACAATGTTTTCTCAAGAATAAAATCGTGGTGATGGAAAATCCCAGGGTTTGTACAGGAAAGGTATAAGCACAAAGATATTTCAAATTTTGCTTTCTGTAACTTCTTTCAACTTTGATTGTCATATATCTTATAGTCTGGTAATGGGTTAGGCTGTCATTATTTTCAAATGCATCAAACAACTTGAATATAGACAAGTCTGTACATATTATCAAAAGAATAATTGGTTCTACCAGACAAATCTATAATCTTTACCTTGGGTCTTGTATGTATGTTAGCTTTCCAACAAGCTTTATGCCTCTCAGTAAGTACAAATTTTGAAAGGTTACATTATCCAGCCATGGTTTAGTTGATAAATTTTTCAAGAAAAGGTTACCCCTGACCCTAGGGTTGTGCAGTTGGTTTTGTTTGTAACTTTGATGTATGTAGGTATTTTCCCGTCATGGATGTTCATGTTTCTGGAGGACATTTTTTCGTTTCAGAGAGGAGGAAATTATATATTGGTATCCTTGTCTAGCCTTGGGAAGATTTTTGACTGTTCCAAATAGACGTCAATAGCAGATGCCAATTTTAAGTTGATGGAATTTTAAAAATCTTTGTCTTTTGGGTTGCAAAACCATTGTGAACATTGTCCAGAACGTTTTCAAAACCTTCTTTAGGGGCATAAAAAAGGTGAATGTTAAAAAGTGTTTAAACAAGAGCTATCAGAGGACAGCAACGCTCTGCTATTCTGAGTGCTGGAGAGTAAAAGCAATTAAATGTCGACATAAGGCATAATACCTAAGTAGTAATAGAGATGAAAAATCTTTCAATAATATTTTAAGTCAAACAATAATTTCTAAGTCTAAAAAGTATTAAAATTCAACTATATTAAATGTAATTCTAAAGAATCTTTGCCTAGAAGATGATATGATGGTATCAAAAGCATGTGCAAAGTTTCAAATCAAAGGCATTAGTAGAAAGAGAGTTATTAAAGACATATGATAGTTGAACATAAGGTTTAACCACCAATCTTTAAGTCCACAAAGGTTAAAATTCCACTAAAATGAATGTCAGAGTATTGAATCTGTGTTTTGAGGCTGATATTATTGCCACAAAAACATATGCAATGTATCAGAGCAATAGCATTAGTAGAAAGTGAGATATTTATATGACACTTGCAAGTTAGATTAACCGAATCATTACGCCGACACCGTCGCCTGGATGACTGGAATAGTCCCCCTATTCTTCAAATAGTCAAGGTAAAACGTCAGGCAGCCAGGCTACCCTGACCCTGGTAACCAGACTACCCTGAACCTGGCAGCCAGACTATCCTGACTCTTGCAGCCTGACTACATTGTTCCTGGCAGCCAGACTATCCTGACCCTTGTAGCCCTCTCCCTGGCAGCCAAACTATCCTGACCCTTGCAGCAAGACTAAACTGACCCCCTTGAGAGTAGAAGTTTACCTGTCTGTTGGTCCCTATAGTGACACTCCCACAAATGACTCTGCAGAGCACTTCTAGGACCCTGGAATGTGCAGCCTAAACTGGCCTTAATACATTTGGTAATGGCACCACGACATCTGAAAAAGTACAAAATAGATCTTAAATATGAATATAACACATTCTTTATGCAGGGGCCTTGCAAATTTTAAACAAAACAGGGTTTTTAATTCCTAGAGGTTTTACACATCCTGCACAATGAGAACAAATTGTCTTACATCAACTTCTCTATTCAAATCTTTCTAATTTCGTGTTACCTGAAGCACCTAACAATGGATTCCTGGTATTTCTCACACCAGTGCTACCACTACATCTTTTCCTAGCCTCCTGCTGTTATCCCATTTAGGTTTACAATTATACACCTATTGGTGAGAGACAAATGTCGGAAAGGATATATGCCATCGCAGGGGATCGAACCAATGACATGCCATGATTGAAGATTGGGAGTCTTACGCCCTAACAACTGTGCTTTGACGGCGGCACACACTGAATAAAACCAGACTTCAATGGATAGATACATTATTTTTCAACATCACAGGACATAGCCTTATTTGTAGTTTCCATGATGTATCAATTTTGTCATTGGCTTCCACTAGCAAATAAATTACCTAAAGACTAACAACCTCACCTGAAAAATTCCAATGTTTCAAAATAGAGGATAGGGAATAATAATTAATCAATTAATGCAAGAAAATATATTCATCATTAAAATGATCAGGGGATTACGTCTAAAAAATTTTAACACCCCCCCCAAAAAAAAAACAGTAAAATTATCAAAAGAATAGCTCAGCTTTCCTTCATTTCAAGCTACTGTGAATGTCATCCAAACAGGACCCAAGGTACTGATGACATCATCCTGTTGCTGTGTAATTCATGTAATAAATAGCATGCTTTGAGAGATTGGAAGAAAAATTTCCTAATTTGTCACTTTTTTGCATTATTATCAGACAACAAAACTTTAGACTACCCGGTAATCCAAATTGAAAGAAGTTGAAGACAACAATTTCAAGTTAGTGCAATTTAGAAAACCTTTGTCTATTACAGCAGAAAGCATTGCTTGTTTGTAACACACTGTTTTCCACAGGTTTTTTATAGGGAGTGTCTGAATAGGTTATTGTGCGGGAATGGGTTAAAAAAATAGATTGTTTGTTTTCATTCAAGATTGATTCATCCTTCATTTAGTGAACAACAAATTTGTTTGTTTGAATGTGGTTTTAGCCACTTCTAACAGTATTACAGTCATATCTCAGCTGCTGGAGCACCTGGCCATGGATTTCTGGTATTTTTCACACCAGTAAAACCACTTTATCCTTTCTGAGCTGCTCATCCCACTTAGGTTTAAGTGAACAAGAAATCTGTATATCAGTATAGCTATCTTTTACTAAGATAAACTATACAATTTTTCCCCCTTATATTCAGCATAGTCCTTGTAAAACATCCCTTTATAATTGCCAGGTTCTTGTTCCCTTTATTGCC
The DNA here is from genome assembly GCA_946902895.1 of Fragum fragum. Taxonomy (NCBI): domain Eukaryota; kingdom Metazoa; phylum Mollusca; class Bivalvia; order Cardiida; family Cardiidae; genus Fragum; species Fragum fragum. The sequence goes on from OX336375.1 coordinate 43,523,740, forward strand.
AGACTACAGTAGTTCCTAACTTACAATGTGACTGAAGAGTTTATTGTTCAAATAGTCTCTTAGGATCTCACAATATAGATTTGTGTGTTTTTTATCACCTGCACTGAATGACACTGCTTCCAATCTATAATCAATATCAGAGACCCTCTTCAATATGCCAACATTTCAACCAATTACCCTACAACAAAATTTAACCCATTTCCACATAATCCCACTTCTTTACACCATGCAATAATAAAATTTATGAAAACAGTGTAGAAAATGAAGAAATTGCTTGCTACAAGCAATTTCTTCTTTACTAGCATTTTTTTTTTACTCCAGAAGACAAAGATTTTATAAATTGATCACTACATAATTAATGTTGCCTGCAAGGTTCCTTCAAATTTGGCCTAAAAATTGTCTAAAATTTTGTTGTAAGTAAAAATTAACCCATTCCTGTATGATAAAATCTTAGACCAGTCCAAATTCAAAGAAGTTGCTGACAACAATTTTAAGTTAAGGAAATCTTCAAAATCTTTGGCTTTTTGGGTAGAAAACATTGTGGATAATGAAGAAATTGCTTGTAACAAAAGCACAACAAAATGTAAAAAGTCAAGTGAAGAGACTTAGGAATAGTCCGTGAAAAATTCATTTCAATTCGTTCATAAATGTAAGAGCTGATGACGGTGGCTAATTAGTCCAAAAACATAAGTGTCTATACATAGTAAAGACACTTATGATGTTTTTACACTAGGCTATTGATGTGTTACCCCTTGTCATGCTTAACCCGGAATATTCCGGTTTTGGCAGAAGGTGTAGACTAAGATCAGACTGCACTTATGTGCAGGCTGATCTTAGTCTACACCTCCTGCTAGTACTTTTCCTGCCAGAGTTGTTTATGAAGTCGCTTTCTTAAAGAAATGTTGATTTTTGAACCAAAAGTTCTATCGGTGTTTTCAGCCCTTTGATTGACAGAATTTCAGTAAGGTAATTTATACAGCATGACAAGGGTTAAAAAGACCTTTTTCTGTGACACAGCCTGAAATGGTAAAACTCTGACAATGTGTGCAAGGTCAGGTGACTAGAAACATTCTTATTTGCCCATAAACGCACCAGGAGACGGATGTCAAGACAGATAGACAGACAATAATACCAATATAATTATGTCCTTCTAGCTTCTCCTGCTTATAAAAATCTTTACCTCTTGGTTATAAACAATTTTGGACATTGAAGAAATAATGCTTGTTTGTTACTTGCTTTCAAAAGCATTTTTCATAAAAGGCTTGAAAAAGCAAATTTGCGTGAGAAAGAGTTAAGCGGTCACTCAAATTACGAGTCTGTAACCTATCAACTTAGTCAGACAGGTCCACTTGGATACACAAATTCATGATCACAGGTTGGACCACGAAAGCTTTCTTATTAAGAGGATTAATTAAGTCTTATAAAATGGCTAAACAGTGCTTGACAACAAGAACTGTGGCAATATGGACTTGTACCCCGACTAGTCCTAGGTCAAATAGCTCACTTTAGAGCTTGTAATCAGGTTTCAATCAAAGTTGAACCTTGACCTTTGACCTATATTACGGGGAAAAAAAAACCTATAAAACAGGGCACTTCCTTGGCAACAACTGTATAAAGTTTCATGGTTGTGTAAATCAACTGGTTCTAGAGTTAGAGCACCAAAATGAAATAGTCTACGGATGCAAGGATAGACAGACAGAAATTAGAAACCAGTAATCCCCTCTCAACCTTGTAATAAACTGAAAGAGTATAGAACTTATTTAACACTTATTTAGGGGTACTACATGGTTCAGTGGTAAAAGCAGCGGAATTGTAACCTTAGAGTTGTTGAGGGTTGCTGTTTCAAATCCTGGGCATGGCAACTGGTCATATCACCTTGGGCAAGACATTTCACAGCCCAAGCCTGAACTGGTGACACAAAGTGAGCAGATGAGTAAAATTTACCATTATACAACTGACAGACTTTCAAAGTACTGTTAACCCCTTCCTATTTTTCAAAATTTTAGACTAGTCCATTTTGGAAGAAGTTGCCAACAATAATTAACAAGGTGCCAAACTGTCACAAGATACGCCCAGCAAACTGCTTAATATTAACTGGGGGTTTGAATAGAACTGAGGTTATTTTGAATGAATTTTTTTGTCAAACAAAGTATGAAAAACAACAAAGGGCAATAACTCAAAATATACGCTAGGTAGAGTTATGGTTCTTGTACACTGCACTCCCACTTAGTGAGCTCTATCCATCCATGAAGTTTCATGATTCTAGCTATTATACTGTTAGAGATATACTCCGGACAAGATTCAAGTATGAAAAACAACAAAGGGCAATAACTCAAAAAATAGGCTAGGTAGAGTTATGGTTCTTGTGCAATGCACTCCCCCTTGGTGAGATCTATACACAAATGAAGTTTCATGATCCTAGCTATAATACTTTTAGAGATATACTCCGGACAAGATTCAAGTATGAAAAACAACAAAGGGCAATAATTCAAAAAATAGGCTAGGTAGTGTTATGGTTCTTGTGCACTGCACTCCCCCTAGTTGAGATCTATACACCCATGAAGTTTCATGATTCTAGCTTTTATAATTTTAGAGATATACTCCGGACAAGATTCAAGTATGAAAAACAACAAAGGGCAATAACTCAAAAAATAGGCTAGGTAGAGTTATGGTTATTGTACACTGCACTCCCACTTGGTGAGCTCTACCCATCTATGAAGTTTCATGATTCTAGCTATTATAATTTTAGAGATATACTCCGGACAAGATTCAAGTATGGAAAACAACAAAGGGCAATAACTCAAAAAATAGGCCAGGTAGAGTTATGGTTCTTGTGCACTGCACTCCCCCTTGGTTAGATCTATACACCCATGAAGTTTCATGATCCTAGCTATAATACTTTTAGAGATATACTCCCGACAAGATTCAAGTATGAAAAACAACAAAGGGAAATAACTCAAAAAATAGGCTAGGTAGAGTTATGGTTATTGTGCACTGCACTCCCCCTTGGTGAGATCTATACACCCATGAAGTTTCATGATCCTAGCTATAATACTTTTAGAGATACACTCTGGACATGATTCAAGTAAGAAAAACAACAAAGGGCAATAACTCAAAAAATAGGCTAGGTAGAGTTATGGTTCTTGTGCACTGCACTCCCCCTTGGTGAGATCTATACACCCATGAAGTTTCATGATCCTAGCTATTATACTTTTAGAGATATACTCCGGACGAGATTCAAGTATGAAAAACAACAAAGGGCAATAACTCAAAAAATAGGCTAGGTAGAGTTATGGTTCTTGTACACTGCACTCCCACTTGGTGAGCTCTATCCATCCATGAAGTTTCATGATTCTAGCTTTTATTCTTTTAGAGATATACTCCGGACAAGTTTCAAGTATGAAAAACAACAAAGGGCAATAACTCAAAAAATAGGCCAGGTAGAGTTATGGTTCCTGTGCACTGCACTCCCCCTTGGTGAGATCTATACACCCATGAAGTTTCATGATCCTAGCTATAATACTTTTAGAGATATACTCCGGACAAGATTCAAGTATGAAAAACAACAAAGGGCAATAACTCAAAAAATAGGATAGGTAGAGTTATGGTTCTTGTGCACTGCACTCCCCCTTGGTGAGATCTATACACCCATGAAGTTTCATGATCCTAGCTATAATACTTTTAGAGATATACTCCGGACAAGATTCAAGTATGAAAAACAACAAAGGGCAATAACTCAAAAAATAGGCTAGGTAGAGTTATGGTTATTGAGCACTGCACTCCGTATTGATGAGAAGAATATAACTGCCAAGTTTAAAGTCAATCGGACTTACGGTGTCAGAGTTATGCTCCGGACAAAGAAGTGGACACCGCCGGACAACCGGACGGCCGGACGGCCGGACGCCCGGACGGCAGGACGCCCGGACACCACTGGTGATCCCATAATACGTCCCGTCTTCGACGGGCGTTTAATAAAAGTGGTTGCCATCTGAAAAGTAACAAACCAAGTAAATTCTTCGTTTTCAACAATGTTTTCTCAAGAACAAAATCAAAGGGTCGAAAAAACAAGGGATTGGACAGGAAAGGGTTAAAGCCCATTCAAACAAAACAAATCATTCAACAATTAAAGGTTGGAGTAATTGAGTGCAATACTTGGAGGTTCCTCTTTGATAGCTTTACGATTTTTCTCAGTACAAAGAAATTAGCCACCGCAAATTAGATATTTTTTTTCCATTCAGGAGTCAAGTTCTTTGGCTGAATGACTCTTATTGTAGAGAAAGAACAACCTTTGAAAACTGTATCAATTGATGATATAATGTTGTAGTTTCTTATCCCATTCCCACCCAATAAAATGTTAGACCAATCCAAATTCAAACAAGTTGCAGACTACAATTTTAAGTTCATGAAATCTTCAAAATCTTTGTCTTTTAAGGTAGAAAAACTTGTGGATAATGAAGAAATTGCTTGTGACAAGTAATTTCTTCATTCTCCACAATGTTTTCCAAAGCCGTCATTATTGAGGGGCGTTTGAAAGCGTCTTTGTGTGGGAATGGGTTAACCCAATACCATACAACATGATTTTCGATTGGTCCAAAGGAGTTGCAGGCAACAATTTAAAGTTGATGAAATTTTAGATTTTTTCAACTTTCTGGGTAGAAAACATTGTGGAAAATGAAGAAATTACTTTTAACAAGCAATTTATTCATTTTACAAAATGCTTCCCCAGTTGTTTTTCTTGAGAGGCATCCAAGTGAGTCATTGTATGGGAATGGGTTAACCAATTCTCACACAATGTTACTTTTAGACAACCCTCAATAATAGCTTGAAACAACAATTTCTTCATTTTCCATAATATTTTCTATACCCAGAAAGTTGAAATAATATAAATTAACCCATTACTAGATGGCAATATTTCAGACCTGTCCAAGTTGAAAGGAGTTGCAGATGACAAATTCAAAAGTTACACAATTTTGGATTTTTCATAACTATTTGGGTACAAATCATTGATGATAATGAAGAAATTACTTGTAACAAGCAATTTCTTTATTTTCCACAATGTTTGCTAAAGCTTTTTTTCTCGGGGGCATCAAAAAGTGTCACTCAGTTGGAAAGAGTTAATAAATTTTCAAAATTTTAAACCTGTTCAAATTCAAAGGTTTTGCAGAGAAAACATTACAATGGATTCAATTTGAAAAATAGCCATTCAGTAGGTAAGAAAATGTGGAAAAGTAAGAAATTTCTTCTTACAAGCAAACTCTTCTTTATCTACAAAGTTTTCTCAATTATAATATCACAGGGATGTAAAAACTGGGGATTAAACAGGAAAGGGTTAAATTGTCGTCTGAAACTATGGTACTTTCAATTTGGACAAGTCTAAAATTTTGTCGTCTGGTAATGTGTTAATCCATTACATGCAAGATGACGTAGTTTCAAACTAGTTGCAAACAACCATCCAAAGCTTGCTTAAGCAATTACTAGACATCCAAATTTTAGACTGATCCAAATTCAAACAAGTTGCAGATGACAATTTCAGGTAGATGAAAATTTAAAAATGTTTGTCTTTTGGGGTAAAAAACATTGTGGATTATGAAGAAAATGCTTGTAACAAACAACTTCTCAATTTACCTCAATATTTTCCAAAGCTTTTATCTTAAAGGGCGTAAAAAGGTGGAATGGGTCAAAGTGTAAAATTAGAGTCGATTAGGGAAGAAAACACAGTGGAAAAAGGAGAAATGGCTTATTACAACTAATTACTCCTTTTCTCAGAATATGTTATTGTATCAATTCTTCAAGAGCAGAATGGGTTTAGAACCAAAATTTGATATTCATTTCTAAAATATGACCAAAATTTTTGCGTTTAATCATCTGAATTCTTGAAATTTATCGGTGATAAATGTATAAATATAAAAATAATCATTCTGTTTGGTAGAAAAAATTGTGAAAAAAGAAGAAATTGCTTGGTTTAAGCAATTTCTTCTTTTTCCACAATGTTTTCTCAAATATACAAACACAGGTACGTAAAAGCAAGGGATTGAATAGAAAAGGGTTAACTGTATCACAAAACCCCGACATGAGCATGTTATTAGTTTTATGAGCGTTTGGAAAACATTTTTGACAAAGAAGAAATTTCTTCATTATCCACAATAGTTTGTACCTCAAAAGACATTAAGAGTTTTTAAAATTCTATCAGCTTAAAATTGTAGTATCTAAATTCTTTGAATTTGGACCAGTATAAAATTGTATTGTCTGGTAATGAGATTACTCCCTTATCCGAAGGTCATACCATAAATCTTACTCCTAACTTATTATTGTCTTTAATCCATTACCAGACGACAAAATTTTAGACTGGTCCAAATTGAAAGGAGTTGCAGACAGCATTTTAAAGTTTATGGAATATTAGATTTTTTCAACTTTCTAGGTAGTAAACATTGTGTTAAACACAATGCTTTCCCAATTACTTTTCTTGAGTGGCATCAAAAAGGGTCACTGTGTGGGAATGGGTTAAGTATGTCAGGACTATTGAGAACAATCAATCAATCATAGAGACTTCTCCAAGTATATTGGGTATATTTATGGTAATTAATCTGGAGGGAGTTCTGCTTCACAGTATTCTATGAAATCATACAAAAATACTGTTTGAGGTCATCTGTTATATATAAAAGCAATTATATAGTGCAACCTCTCCTGAACTACTGGCACCTAATGTTTATCAAGACCAATATTTTCTTGTTTTTTAGCTCACCTGAACACATAATGCTCTCCGACATCTTCTTCCAATAAAGAATGATTTTTAAAACAACATCTCCCCCGTAACCACTTGGGTAATTGAACCAAATTTGTCAGAAATGTTCCTTAGGTGGTTCCATTTGATAATAGCTAAAAGAACTGAAATCTGTTAAAAACTCTAGTTGCCATGGCAACAAAAGTGAAATCTTAAAATAATCTTTAAATTCTTCTCCTCCTGACCCAGAATGCGTAGAGCCTTGATATTTTGCATGAAGCATCAGTATATTGACCTCTTACAAAATAGCTTAAATCATGATCCTCGGGTCCCAAGGGCCAGAGTCCCGGGAGGGGAAGTGGGGGGGCTATAGGCATGAAGCGTCAGTTCACAAACTTCTTTCCTATTTCTGAAGTTATAACCCATGGATCCAGGGCGTTAGGTTTATAAAGAAATAAAAATGATTTTTACACAACATCTCCCCCCAAACCACTGGGCCAATTTGAACAAAATTTGGCTGAAATGTTCCTTAGGTGATTCCATTTGATAATAGCTAAAAGAACTAAAATCTGTTAAAAACTCTAGTTGCCATGGCAACAAAAGTGAAATTTAAAAATAATCTTTAAAATTCTCCTCCTCCTCACCCAGAATGCGTAGAGCCTTGATATTTTGCATGAAGTATCAGTATATTGACCTCTTTCAAAAAAGCTTAAATCATGATCCTCGGGTCCCCAGGGGCAGAGTCCCAGGAGGCGGGGTTATAGGCATGAAGCGTCAGTTCACATACTTCCTTTTATTCCTGAAATTATAACCCTTTGATCCAGAGGGAGGAAAAAACTTTTTTTCCTTCTTTCAAACTTGCCCTAAAGCCTTTGAATTTGTAATTTATAATTTTGAATCCCAGGAGCATAGTCTATATATGTAAGTATGGCCCACTTGTGTCATAATCTTAACCTTGTTGAAAGAAAAAGAGCCTTTATTTCAGGTGAGCACGCCAGGGCCAAAGGCCCTCATGTTATTCCGTTGGTGGCAAACCCCCGTAAAACAAGCACCCTAATATGACCTGAGTAAAATCAATACAAACTGCATGTAATGCTGACTAGTAGCTTCACATCTGTAAGTCTTTATCCTTTATCCTTTTTACGCCCCTCAACAAAAAAGCTTTGGAAAACATTGTGGAAAATGAAGAAATTGCTTGGATCAAGCAATTTCTTCATTATCCTCAATGTTTTCTATCCCAAAAGACGAAAAAATTCAAAATTCCATCAACTTGAAATTGTCGTCTGCAGCTCCTTTCAATTTGGACCAGTCTAAAATTCCACTGTGTTGGAATGGGTTAACCCTTGTCATGCTGAACCCAGAATATTCCTGTTTTGGTAAGAGGTGTAGACTTAAAGATCAGACTGCACATATGTGCATGCTGACCTTAGTCTACACATCTTGCTTGTACTTTCCTGTTTATGCGGTTGATTTCTAAAAGAACTAGATGCTCTTGAGCGCCTTTATTGCTCCACAGGCATGAATGTACTGATTAAGCAAATTTTTTAATAAATTCAAAATAAACTGAAGATAAGGAAAATAAATCCAAGTCATTAAAATCCTTGAAATAATTCTTGAGAAACATTTCAAATTTTTCATTTTTTTTTTTACAAAAGTCGAGTTATGTACAATTCATTATGTAAAATTTCACTGTATACAATCAATATATGGACATAATTAACCCACCACCATAATTGACATGTTTTTCAACCGATCAAAATTTTGGGAAGGAATTCTAACAAACAGTCATCTTAGAATCATTCCTGTGAAATTTGGTTGAAATCAATCAACAGGTTTCTTAGAAATTTACAAAGCCATATTTTCATCCTATCAAAATTCGATAAAAGGTCACCCAAGGATCGATCTGGTCAAATTTGGTTGAAATCCATCCATTGCTTTCTGAGAAGAAAAATTTCAAAGCTTTTACCATATATGGAAGTGGGAATGGGTTAAAGGAATCCGATAGAGGGTCACCCAAAGATCATTTCTGTGAAATTTGGTTGAAATCCATCTACTGGTTTATGAGAAGAAGATTTTCAAAGCTTTTATCACACATGGAAATTTGCCCTGCCCATTAAAGCCATGTTTTTCATACAATCAAAATTCTTTGAAGGAATCTGATAGAGGGTCTCTCAAAGATCATTTCTGTGAAATTTGGTTGAAATCCATCTACTGGTTTATGAGAAGAAGATTTTCAAAGCTTTTACTACATATAGAAACTAGTCCCGCCAATTAAAGCCATGTTTTTCATACGATCAAAATTCTTTGAAGGAATCTGATAGAGGGTCACCCAAGGATCATTTTTGTGAAATTTGGTTGTAATCTGTTCAGTACTTTCTGAGGAGAAGATTTTCAAAGGAAAAGTTTATGGACGGACAACGGGACAGACAGACAGACACACTCATGCAGAATGGACACAGCGCCATGCCAATAGCTCCTGGCTTTCAACCAGTGAAGCTGAAACTTTATTTTGGAACAACAAGTTCTATCAGTGTTTTCAGCCCTTTGATTTGCCAGCAATTCAGTTAGGTAATTCATAAAGCATGACATGGGTTAAGTTTATAAAAAAAAAAAATTCATACCAACTAAATATAGTTGTCTGTACCTTCTTTCAATTTGAACTAGTCTAAAATGTTGTCTATTGGTAATCAGTTATGGACATATGAGCAGAGAAGTAGATAATTGTGTTGATAAAACTAGAGCTGTCGCCCTCAAGGGCTGACGAGAATACCCCCCACACCGCTAAAAAGGCTTTTCTTATGAAGGAGTGGAATTTGAAGCTGTTTAATCACATGCATGTCATGGTGGATGAACATTGCCAACCCTCCACCTCTTTCTGATTTTGTGTTTGTTGCTAGAGTTGACTGATTAGGAAAGGTTGGTCAATATGAGCCTATGTTAAAGAAAACAATGTGAGGAGATGATGACACAATATTATATCCACGAAAAGTCAATATGAGCCTATGTTAAATTTTTGACCCCCGGGGGGGGGGGGGGGGGGGGGGTGTCAAATTTGACCTCAGGAAATAAACCATTCGATATTTTGTAAAGGTCAACAAGATGATGTTACTTACCAAATTTGGTAACTCCCCTTATGGTTACTGAGTTTTGCAATTTTAAATTTTGACTACTCCCCCCCCCCCCATTAAAAAGTTCAAAATGGCATTACTCTGAAACTAACGACTGGATCAAGATGAAAATTGCAGGTGCACAACTTCATATGATAGGAAACAACCTGATAAAATTTCAGCAAAATTGTGCAATTTTAAATTTTGACTACTCCCCCCCCCCCCATTAAAAAGTTCAAAATGGCATAACTCTGAAACTAACGACTGGATCAAGATGAAAATTGCAGGTGCACAACTTCATATGATAGGAAACAACCTGATAAAATTTCAGCAAAATTGGTCAAAAATGTGGGAGGAGAAGAGGACACAAAATTATGTCCACGGACGGACAGACGGACAGACAGACAGACGGACGGACAACCTGATTCCAGTATACCCCCCATAACTTCGTTGTGGGGGGTATAACTAGAAATCCAAAAATTTTAATTCTCAATGTGATGAAAAGATATGTATTCAAGGGTGAATATTTGAAATAAAAGAGAAAGGATCTTCCTTTTGCAGAGTAAAACTTTAAGAATTAAGCCCAGTAATAATTCATGAAGAAAAAAACAACTCTGTATTAAGTTAAATGAGTCAAATTTCAATCCTCATGGGGCTCTGTTAGGCAAATTAAGACTGAGTCAAGGTACAAAAATTAGGCACCCAACATACTTTGATTAAGTTATTGGAAATGAATGAGAAGGAGCTGGGGACTATTTGCAAACATCAATCAGCTATTCAAACATGATCATTCATTCCAACCATCACCGAGAACTTTCTAACCCCTTCTTGCATGTAGTTAACCCATTCCAAGAGAATCCCTCCTTTTTAATTATGCCCCTCAAGAAAAAAGCTTTGAAAAAAATGGGTCAAGCAATTTCTTCCTTATCCACAGCATGTTTTCTATCCAAAAGGCGAAACAAACTTAAAATTCCGTTAACTTGGAATTGTCTTCTGTAGCATCATTTCTTTGGAATTGTCTTCTGTAGCATCATTTCTTTGGACCAGTCTAAAATTTTGTTGTGTGGAAACAGAATAAACTCCTTTAAAATTAGGACTAATGAAAACTAGAGTGAAAAGAGCTGACTTTTGGAAGTGCACCAGCAGCTCCTTTTAAGAAGTCTTTTTCAATCACATAATCTATCCTGGCTTGTAGAATGATCATTGGCTTCTAATTTCATACCAGCGAAAGATATCATAATCACCAAAATCTTCAACTATATGTCACAATAATTTAATTGTTAGTTTCGTCTATCAAAAACGAGCGTTCTGATTGGTTGAAAAATTTAATTCATACCTCCATGAACAAAATTTTGAGCACGCAGCTATTTTGTATGCTTCCGCATAAAATAGTTCCATACAAAAAGGTATCAAAATTTGTACAGCTTTTGGTTTTTTCGCTCGATGCTATTAAATTATAAGAAATGAAGAGAATGTTTTGTTTTCATCGAGGTATTCATACCTCCATGAAAACAAAAAATATTCTCTTCATCTCTTAATTGAACTGATCCACTACCAAAATTATCCAGGTATGATTGGCCTTTCACCTTGTGCATCAGTCATATTATAAGTCCTGGCCTCTAACAAAAATAGCTCTAGATGAGAACCAACACGTGCTCATAGTGCAACAGTGATCTACCATCAAAAACTTCACATCGCTCTTTTATCTACCACCATAAGCAAAGTAAAGGCCCGTTTACACATTCACAATTTTCTCTATGATTCACCACGATTCACCTGGATTTCTCACGTTCAGAAAAATTTGGATGAATCACGGCGAAAAGTAGAAATATTTGGCGTCACTACGATTTCAGTAATAATGTTAGTACAGAGGTGTCTGTAAGGTATTGCTACAAATCAATGATGATTCATGACGGCAACACTCTGGTTAATCCTCACTACGGTTGATGAGGATTAACCACTGTGGCACAACAAATGCTCAAGGTGCTTGTATAGTTCAATACGGTACTAGTACAAATCACGGCGGTAGCGGAACCAGCCCATCATGGAGCTCCGTAGCAAAACCGTGAATGATTCATACTGGACAACCATACACAATTTGTAGGAATTTGTGATGTTAAAGATTCCACGGCTGGCTACGATCTCTCAAGAATAGCCACGAATATAGCTACAGTGTCAGTAAAATAAGCATGATTCCACTACAGTTGGGCTATGCCCAATTACCACCACGATTCCCCTCAATTGTTTCAAACAGTTTAAAACTTCCCGAATTATCACAATTCATCAAGCTTGAGAATATGAAGTGATTGCTTTAACCCTTTCCTTTTCAAACCCTGGTTTTTATGACCCTGTGATTTTACACTTTATAAAACATTGTAGAAAAAGACGAATTGCTTGTAACAGGTAATTGCTTCTTTTTCTGCAAAATACTCTTCCTTACTGAATTGCTATTTTTCAAATCAAATTCTTTTCAAATTTTCGTCTGCAAAACCTTAGAATTTGGACGGGTCTTATTTCTTGCAAAAAAGGAAAGGGTTAATATACAAACAATTTCTTCATTATACAAAACGTTCCTACCCCAAATGAGAATTTCATCCACTAAATATTGTCCTTTGAATTTGAACCAGTCTAAAATTCTGATATTGCTATCTGTAACAAATCAAAGGAAGCAACTTTTCTTGTGATGGTGTACTCCCAAAACTGATAGCTCCCTAGAGGCCAGTAGAAGTCACTTAGTCAAGACTATGGAACATCATTTTCCCTGTTACTTTCACAGTAATGAAAATTTATATTCCTAGCTTCCTTTTCAAGGGGTTTTTATGATACATGTGTATTTCATGTTAATTTCAGCAATTTCGGTCCTTTCAATCTCAAATCTGACACATTAGCAGGTTTTGACCTTCAAAAACCAAACTGAAAATACCATGTTTTGGCCCTTAGAAATTTCTCCAAAGAGGGGTTTGACCTTTAGAAATTGACCCCCTTGAGAGAAATTTCTATGGGTCAAAATAGGGTTTTTTGATCCCTCAATTTCTAATGATGTATATCATGTACTGTTAAACTTTTACAAATTAATTGATTGCTATAAGTGAATTGGTATCAATAGAAAATGTCTGCAGGCACTTGTTGATGTGACTCTTTCTGTTGTTTTGACCCAATTAACCCACACAATTATATATTCCCATTATTCACATTATTCCCACACAATAATGTATTTTGGCACCCCTCAAGAAAAGCGATATCGGAAACACATTAGGAAAATAAAGAAATTGCTTTTTCTTTTGCACAATGTTCTCTTAATCGCTTATTGAGGGGGCGTCAAAAAGCGTCACTGTGAGGGTATAGGTTAACCCTTTCCTGGATAAACCCGGGATTTTACGTCACCGTGATTTTATACATGAGAAAATATTGTGGAAAAAGGAGAAATTGCTTGTATCAAGCAATTTCTCCTTTTTCCACAATATTTTCTACCACATAGGATGTTTTCATTTCAAATGGCATCCAGTTTTCAATGTCGTCTGCAAACTCTTTAAAATTGGACTAGTCTAAAATTTCATAAAAGGGGAAAGGGTTAAGCAACCACTCATGGGATTACCCACAATATAGTGGCTTAACCCTTTCCTGGACAAACCCAGGATTTTACCTTGCTGTGATTCTATATTTGAGAAAATATTTCTACCACATAGGATGCATTCATTTCAATTGCATCCAACTTGAACCTCTTTAATTTAGACTTGTCTAATATTTCAAAAAATGGGAAAGGGTTAAGAGAATGGTCATTAAAAACAGATTTTTGTGAAATATAAGAAGGATTGATTCGACCCCATACATAAATTATAATAAGTTGTTGGGACTCATTAGAATCGTCTCAATGAAATATTTCTAATAAATTCCAACAACCTTGGATTTAGCTATGAAATGTTTTGTGAGAAAATATATACAACAACTTCTTTATCTAGAAACAAGAGCTTTGTCCACAGGACACAGATGCCCCAACCGGTAGCTTTGATAATAACAAAGGGCAAAAACTCCAAAATTGTGCTAGCAAGAGTTAGGTTTCTTGTGCACGGCACTTCTCCTCAATGAGGTCTATCCACCTATGAAGTTGCAAGTTGATAGCTATTATACTTTCAGAGATATGCCCCAGACAAAATGTAAGTCTTTAAAATAACAAAGGGCAAAAACTCCAAAATTATGCAAGCAAGAGTTGTGGTTCTTGTGCACTGCACTTCTCCTCAATGAGGTCTAACCATCTATGAAGTTTTAAGTCGATAGCTATTATACTTTCAGAGATATGCCCTAGACAAAATGTAAGTCTTTGAAATAACAAAGGGCAATAACTCCAAAATGATACACGCATCAGTTGTGTTTCTTGAGCACTGCACTTCTCCTCAATGAGGTCTATCCACCTATGAAGTTTCAAGTCGATAGCTATTATACTTTCAGAGATATGCCCCAGACAAAATGTTAGTCTTTAAAATAACAAAGGCTAATAACTCCAAAATTATGCAAGCAAGAGTTGGGGTTCTTGTGCACTGCACTTCTCCCCAATGAGATCTATCAACCTGTGAAGTTTCAAGTTGATAGCTATTATACTTTCAGAGATATGCCTCGGACAAAAAGTAAGTCTTTAAAATAACAAAGGGCAATAACGCCAAAATTATGCAAGCAAGAGTTGTGATTCTTGTGCAATGCACTTCTCCTCAATGAGGTCTATCCATCTATGAAGTTTCAAGTTGATAGCTATTACCCGTATACTGACGGAAGAATGGAAGGACAGAAGTACGGACAGATGGACATAGGCAAATCTATATGCCCCCCGGCACATTAAGTGGTGGGGGCATAAAAATGAACTCCATTCAGGTTGCTTAATGGAAGTGGTCCCTTAATATAACTGGTTGCTTAAGTAAGACTTAAAAGTGAAAAAAAAAAGCAGAAAATGAAGAAATTGCTTGCTACAAGCAATTTCTTTGTTTTCCACAATGTTTAAAGTGGAAGACAGATACTTAAAACCCTACCAATCTTGAATTGTTGTCTGCAACTTCTTTGAATTTGAACCAGTTTAACTAGACTTAACTCTTTCCTGGTTTTCAAATTGTGGAGCTTTCCAAATTCAAATGTTTTGCAGACAACAATTTAAAGTAGATTTTATTTGAAAACTAATTCTGAAGGGTATAAAAAATTGTGGAAGAAGAAGAAATTACTTGTTCCACAATGTTTTCTCAAGTATGAAATCACAGTGATGTAAAATCCTGGGTTTGTATAGGAAAGAGTGAAAGTACAGTTTTGGTTTCGCAAATTAATCTGAACAATGATGAACCAATATTGGGAGTCCCAAGATGACCAATAATTTGACATCCAATACCAAATACATGGCTTATATTAATACAATCCTAGTAAAAACTGTCCAATCCAATGATAAATAGTAATTTGTTCCTTCAACCGAAAAATTGACTCTTTGTATCACAGAACACTCAGGATCCAACACTTGCCCATTTTGCGCCATCGTCAAACTTTTTCATGAAGATGTGGATGCAGACAATGACCTGGCTATATAGCAATACCTGAAAACAGCCAAGCTAAAAACAAGCTTTACCTAAAATACTTTTTTAAAATCTTGTTTGTATGCACCATACGATGAAAAACGACCATCATTTATAGAATTGTTTTCGTCAAAAAGCTGACCCAGTGAAGGGTTGAGTATATTTAGTTAAGCTCATTCGATAGTCATTATCTTCAAGTGAATGAGCAATAACTGGGAAAACTGTAACCTTTTCTAGTCAATAGAAATCTTGTTTTAAGTTCTGGGAACCTGTTTGGTCAAAGTCAATCTATTGATCTCATTCATTAATCACGGATTAAATGGTTCAGCAAAACAAATCAAATAAAAGAAATGTTGGAAGCAAGCCATATATTTTGAAGTCAGTATCATTTTTGAAAGTTTTAACCCATTTCCACACAATCCTGCTTTTTTATGCCCCTCAAGAAAATAGCTTAAGAAAACAATGTTGAAAATAAAGAAATTGCTTATTACAAGCAATTTCTTCATTACCCACAATGATTTTTACCCCAAAAGTCAATGATTTTAAAATGTCATCAACTGAAAACTGTTGTCTTCAACTTCTTTCAAAACTTCATGGAGTGACAACGGGTTTAAGTACCAGATACAAGAAATTCTTCAATTTCCATAATGATTTCCACCGGAAAATATGAAAAAAATCTAAGATTTCATGAACTTAAAATTGACATCTGCAACTCCGTCTAATTTGGACCAGTCTAAAATGTTGTCATCTGGTAATGGGTTAAGCCATAACTTTGACCACTAGAGTGTTAACCAATTCCCACTCAATGATGCTTTTAACCCTTTCCCGTTTTAGGAAATTTTGGACTCGTCCAAATTGAAAAAGGTTGCAGACAACAATGACAACTGGATGCTATTTGAAATGAACCCATCCTATGTGGTAGAAAATATTGTGGAAAAAGAAATTGCTTGTTACAAGCAATTTCTTCTTTTCCACAATGTTTTCTCAAGTATAAAATCACAAGAATATAAAATCCCGTATTTGAACGGGAAAGGGTTAAACATCCCTCAACAAAAAACAATGGAAACACTGTATTGCAACAAGCAATTTCTTCATTTTCCACAATGTTTTCTATCCAGAAAGTTGAAAAATCTAAAATTTTATAATCTTTAAATTGTTGTCTCAAGCTTCTTTCAACTTGGACCAGTCTAAAATTCTGCCATCTGGTGATAGTTTAATAAGCAAATACAAGGCTTTGAACAAAATTAGATGGTTGTCCCAGGACAACTGCTGTCGAACCCGCAAAGTTTGACCATCAACTTGACCATGACCGTCAACTTTAGTGTTTTACCTTGAGCTTTGACCTTGAAGTTGAAGCTATCCAAAAAAATTCTTTAAAATGGCACATTTACTCATGACAGAGAATAATTGTGCCAATTTATTTTGAAATCAATCAATAATTGTAGGAGTAATTGTCCAGACAAACACAATTTTAGTGTTAGATCTTGAGCTGTGACCTTAACATTAGAACTATCCCAAAAATTCTTTCAAATGGCACACCTACACATGATGGAGAATAATTTATGCCAAATTATTTTGAAATCCATCCATAAATGTAGGAGTAATTGTACGGACAAATTCGGACAGATAGACAGACAGACTAACATACTAATACACTAAGGCACATACACCAACTTTTCATAGTGACAACTATGTCTCGCTCACCGCAAGCGAGCTCGACAAATATAGTACTGGTCTATATATTGTATAGACCTGTTTTGCTCGAAGACCTCATAATGTTCATTAAGGCACCCTTTCCCTTAACCCTTGCCATGCAAATTCCGGAATTTTCCAGTTTTGGCAGGAGGTAAAGACAAAGATTAGCTTAACCATAAGTGCAGTCTGATCTTAGTCTAAACCTCCTGTTTGTCTGTTTCATGCCAGATTTGTTTATGAAACTAAAATACATAAGTTATTGATGACTGAACAACAAGTACTAATGGTGCTTTTTTTAAGTGGCATTAAACCCCATTAAATCAATCAATCAATCAATCAAAATTTATAACACCTTGACTTTTTGTTCCAAATCAGCTGTCCTTAACCCATTCCAACACAGCAAAATATTAGACTGGTCCAAATTGAAAGAAGCTGCAGACGACAATTTCAAGTTGATGAAATTTTGAATTTTTCCGTCTTTTTGGATAGAAAACATTGTGGTTAATTAAGAAATTGCTTGTTACAAGCAATTTCTTCATTGTCCACGATGTTTTCCAAAGCTTTTTCTTGTGGGGCGTAAAAAGGAGGGCTTGAGTTGAAATGGGTTAAAACATACCTGTGCGCTAGATGAGCATCCAACTCAGAGCGTGGCAGAACTTCCTCACAATAATCTACATTCGGACAAACTACCAACAACTTGTCTAACAACCTGAAAAACACAAATTAAAATCTGAAATCAGAAGAAATCCAAGAAAACAGCGCAAAACTAACCCTTGTCATGCTGATCTCTGAATATTCCTGCTTTAACAATGGCTTTGGCAAGTGTATGGACTAAGATCAGCCTGCAAAGATGTGCAGTCTGATCTAAGCCTTCACTACCTGCTTGTTGATGTTGTTTTGAGAGAAATCATTGAACACAATATTGATCTAATAATGTTAAAATTTTCAAATATACAGTCGAATACCTTTACCTCGAACGTCCCTTAGCCGAAGTTCTCTCTACGTCGAAGTTATTCTAAAGTCCCGATCTTATTACTCTTTAGTTCTATGTATTTGAACCTCCATACGTCGTCCTCTTTATCTCGTAAACTACCCCTACGTCGAATCAATTGCAAAGTCCCATCTCTATTGTTTGCACATATTCACACCTCTTTAAGACGAACCTTAATCATAATCAACTAAGTTTTTCACACATTTCGACGTGTCAACGCAGTTAAGAGATAGGTGCGTTACAGTATCGGATATCGATTGCTGACTTGATTTTGTTTGAATGTTTGTCTACGATCTGATAATTTGAAAGATTGCATGAAGTGGAGACAATGTTACAGACGAATTTTACAATGAATAAAGAGGCATCTTACGCCCTTATCACGCAGGACTTGTTTGGCGCCGGACCTAGTCGATCAAGGGGATGGCCATCAACTTCGACCGACGGGACGCGTTAAAGGATGAACCCGGTAACCAATCAAGATGGATACTTGGGTTTTTCTACAGGAAAGAGAAAATACATGTAGTCAAACTATGCAATCGACACGAAGATAAGCAATAATAGAAGAAGAAAAACAAACAAACAAAACAACATCAAAAAAGCGAAGTCTAAACAAAACTTAAGCTACAAGTTACAATAATATCGTAATATTAATATAAGAAATTACGATAAATACATCGTCGTTATATCATTCGTTCGATTAGATAATTATACTAGTACAAATCATCTTTGGCCTCATTCAGTTATGGTATTTCGCCACGGTTTTGGTCGTACGTGGAAAATATTCGATTATCTACACGTCGAACTATCTCTACGTCGAAGTTTTCTCGTAAGTCCCCTGAACTTCGAGGTATAGGTATTCGACTGTAGTGAGAAGAGGAAAAATATTCAGCAGGACCAGGGTTAATCACAATTTTCATTTGAAATTTATTTCAGGTAGAGCATGGCATAATTCCTGCATTTTCAGGAGGAATAGAATAAGATCAGCCTGTAAAGTCATAGTCTGATCATGGTCTACACCATCTGCTTTACATTTTAACCTATTACCAAACAACAGTTGTAGACTGGTCCTGATTCAAAGATTTTGCAGTTGACAATTTAAAGTTGATCAATCTAAGATTTTAGTTAGTGTTACTTCTTTTCTAGAATAGTCAAGAATGTTAAACGGCATTTCAAAAACTTAATGTTCTAGAACTGTTTCTTGAACCAGTTCTTGATCATTCTAGAACTATTTTAGAACTAGTTATTGAATGTTCAAGAAAGTTCAATCGCAGATCAAAAACTTACTATTCTAGAACAAGTTTTATAACAGGTTCAAGAACTAGCTCTAGAGCTGTTATATTCTTGAACTGTCATTTAATGTTCTTAAACCAGTTCTAGAACTAGTTCTTTAACTAGTTCTAGAACCAGTTGCATAACAAAGAGGGTTTTTTTTCAACAAGTTATAGCTCTAATGAAGAAAGTTTCTTGATATTTGCAGGTGAAATGATGAGTGAAATTTAAGATTTGTATAAACATTGACATGTATACAGAAAACTTTCAACCAACAGACAAACAGACCAACAGATAAGCTGACTCTGACATACCCCCCCCCCCCCAAACAGTTTTGGAATATAAATATCAAGCTGAAAAGTAAACCAATCAAACAAAATCACAGAAATGTACGCTTGGCATAAGAGAAAAAGAACATATTTCTGTTGTTAAATAAGAGGACGAGAATGAATACTTGGAATTCCACTCAACACCTGATTGAATTCTCTTTCATTTGTAGTACAAAGACCATGAATAATTAATGCGTAATTGATAAATGAAAATTATTGTCCTTGAGAAACAAGATCACGGTGTACATTAAAGTTTTCTTTCATTCTAATTTACCTAAACCCATTCCCACACAATGATGATTTCTGAAGCCCCTCAAGAAAAACAATTGATAAAACATTATTGAAAATGAAGAAATTGCTTGAAACTAGCAATTTCTTCATTTCCTAGAATGTTTTCTACCCAGAAAGTTAAATAATCTAAAATTTCATCAATTTAAAATTGTGATTTGCAAATCTTTTCAATTGGACTAGTCCAAACTTGTGTCTTGGGGGAATGAGTTAATGCTAGAGTATTTTCAAGAAATATCAATAATTTTCAATCTCATAACTTATGTATAGCAACTGATTGTTTTTTGGGGTTTTTTTGCTATTTTTTGCTATTTTGAACAATCTTTCTGGTATATTGCAGCCAAGTTCACTTATTCATGGATTTTCTGGGTATCTCCAGTACTAGGCTGGGGCACAATGACATACTCTTGTGACCAATGGGTATCCAGGATTCAAACCTGCAACCTTAACCCATTCCCATACAGGAAAAATTTAGACTGGTCAGAATTGAAAGAAGATGCAGTCGACATTTTAAAGTTTATCATACTTTAGATTTTTTCAACTTCCTAGGTGGAAAACTTTGTTTAAAATGAAGAAATTGCTTATGACAAGCAATTTCTTCATTCAACACAATGTTTTCTCAGTTCTCTATCTTGGGTGGTGTCAAAAAGCGTCACAGTGTGGGAATGGATTAAACAACTCTCAAATCACAAGTCCATTGCCGAACCACCAAGAAAAGAATAAGCAGGACCCCTGAAATTAACCCTTGTCATGCTGAATAAAAGTTCTGTTTAGATTTGCACCAAAATAAAAGGAGTGACCTCACTGGAAGCACTTGTTGCAGGTCAATATTTTAACCCTTGTCATGCTGAACCGGTATTCCAGTTTTGGCAGGAGGTGTAGACCAAGATCATGGTCTATACCTCCTGCTTGTACTGTTCTTGCGAGAGTTGTTTATGAAATTGATTTCTAAAAGAAATATTGATTTTTGAACAAGTTCTATCAGTGCTTTCAGTCCTTTGATTTGACAGCAATTCAGTAAGGTGATTTATACAGCATGACAAGGGTTAAATGGAATACTGCTTTTATGAACAATTCTGTTTAGAATGGGACAAACAGGTGGTGTAGACTAAGACCAGACTGCACATATATTGTGCAGGCTGATCATTGTCTACACCTCCTGCTCAAACAGGAATATTCCAGGTTCAGCATGACAAGGGTTAATGTAAAGAACTAAGCCATTATCAACAATCATCTAACACGCCCGGTAATCTCGGGCTCCATCTCTTTTTGGAGAACAGTACAAAAAGGAGACAATGATACTTCCCATATGGAGCCAAGGACCGGAACTGGACAGAAAAGGTAAGTAAAACAGTTCACCTCGCGTACAATTTGATCTGCCATTGACCTATTATGCATTTTCCCAAGACGTCCAGAGTTTCATACCACATAGAAATGATTATATAATCCGTTGGCGGTGATAGATTTCAAAAATAATTCTGTTTGTGAATAGAAACTTGAATAAAAGTTTGGACATCGGACCCGATCAAACACGAAAATGCGTGTTGAAATCGTTAAATCCATGTTATCAACAGTTCTGAAAGATTTAAGTTGCGATGACAGTGAAATGAATGATAACGTGTTGATATGAAACAATGTTACCACAAAGAACTGCGTTTCCCAACCCCTTTTACGGATTTTCTTAGATGAGAAGGAGACCAGGATGCGGTGCGGGAGACAAGATTCAGAGGGAGAGGCGATGCATATGAAAGAGTACAGTGAATAATTTTGTAACTTTATGAATATTACAGGACACTTTTTCTTTCCCCTTTACACAGTAAATGTGTCTGTCAGACTCTCTAGAACAGCCATATTTATATCAAAGTCGCAAGTATCGAGTTACACAACTCACCAATAAATTAATACAGAACCCACGCTTAGAGCTCATTACTTTCAGTCACAACTCTGCTACACACTGGTTTATTTTCTGCTGACTTGTGTTAACTTTGAGATCACACATGAAGTGAAATGACGATTCAAAATCACTCACACAGCGCTCCAATAATTCATTCCATACACTCACCAAAACCATTTAAAACGCTCAAATTATTTCAAAAACATTTAAAAACCTTCCAAAATGAGCAGCATTTCATTCAAATCGATAACAATTTTCCACAATTTTTATTGGCTGCTGTGGGTTTTAAAGTGTCTGATTGGTCCATGAAGACAAACAAACACAAAAGCATGTATATTTTAATAAAAGGAGGTGATAAATTTCCATCTATCTATAAATACTGCCTAACTCCCCTTTCGGGTATGACTTGAAGGTGCGCGTCTGTGCTGGAATATACACTGTTAGTCGTTGGTTAGGGTGCCAAAGTATTGTGAATGTTAGATTAAGAGATCTGATAAACATATTCTGGTCATTCAGGACGGCTCACTATCTGAAAAGAATCGAGACTCTTTTTGAACGCTGCAGTGTCAGGTTGCTGTTTCTGGTGGGCTGTTCCAAAATATCACTGTGTAGGGAAAGAAAGATTATTTAAGGAAGAAAGCATTCGCATGGATCTGTCTGAAAGATGCTGTGTGCATATGTCGGGTGGTCCTAACTGGTCTTTCAAGATAAGCTGGTACGGGCACTGCAACAAAACTATTAACGATTTTATAAAACATGGTGACTCTGGAAACGTCTCGTCTATATTGAAGAGTTTGCGAGCCAAGCTCCTTCTGCATGAAAATTATTTTGAACCCATCTTGCTGCTCTATGTTGTACTTTTCCCCTTTGTTGATATAGGTTTTTGTGTAAGGGCTCCAAACGGTTGATGCGTATTCTACCTGGGGTCAGACTAATGTTTTGTACGATGTCTCTCTGATCTTCTTATTTTTATCTGGATGTTTCTGCGAAGCAAACCTTAGGTTTTATTTGCCTTTGATGTTATATGGTCAGTGTTCGTGTTCCATGAAAGATCTCCAGATATTGTTACTCTTAGGTATGGAGCATTGTCCACAGTCTCTAGCACTTATCCATGTAGCCTATATTCAAAAGAAATCTTTTTCTTCTATTTAGTAATATTAAGCATTTTCTTGGATTAAAATCCATTTCCCCACTTTTTCTCCCACTGCATTAACTTGTCTAGATCTTCTTGTATAGTGATACAGTCTTGCTTGTTGTTTATAACTAAGTAAACGGCAGTGTCATCTGCAAACAAACGAACTTGGGAGGTGGTATTAGGAAGGTCGTTAATATACAAGAAAAACAGAAGAGGACCAAGCACCGATCCCTGAGGTACTCCAAACGTGACTGAACTTCGGATGAGCATCCACCTTGTAAGACTACTTTTTGTGTTCTGCCTATAAGAAAAGATTTAATCCACAAAAGGGTAGTATTGTTTACTTCATGTTCCTGCAATTTATACAAAAGTTTTAAGTGGCTAACTTTATCAAAAGTCTTGTTGAAGTCTAACAAAACTAGATCAGTTTGTTTTCCTTCAGCAAGGTTTCTGGAAAGATGGTCTGTCAGTTGTAGTCGCTTGGTTTCACATGAACAACTTGCTCTGAAACCATGCTTTAAGTCATAAAGAATATTTTTTTGTCAAAAATTTTAGTTAGATTTGATGCTACAATATGTTCAAGAGCTTTACACAGTATACATGTTAAGAATATAGGTATGTAATTTGCAGGATCTTCTTTGTTTCCTTTCTTGGACAGTGGAGTCACGTTTGCCTTTGTCCATACCTGGGGGAGGGTGCCTGTGTCAAGGGATTTCTAAAAGAGAATTTGGACGACATTAGCGATTTTGGATTACATTCCTTTAATTTCATTTAAAAGTCATTCTGAAATCATCTCCAAATCACCCAAAAATTGTCAATTTTAAGGTGTTATTAAATTGATTTTGGGGGATTTGGGGTTTATTACAGGCTATAAGTTTTCAGAAAATCATAGAAAAGGGGTCGGTTTTGACGTTCGAAGATTGACTGTGGTTACATAAGAGTATGGTGTTCTAAAAGAAGTTTTACAGTACATTTTTATATGCATCGCCTCTCCCTCTGAATCTTGTCTCTCGCACTGTGTCCTTGTCTCCATCTCATCTGAGAAAATCCGTAAAAGGGGTAGGAAAAATGCAGTTCTTTATGGCAAAATTATTTTATATCAACACGTTATCATTCATTTCACAGTCATCGCCACTTAAATCTTTCAATGTTGTTGATAACATGGATTTTAACGATTTCAACACGCATTTTCGTGTTTGATCGGGTCCGATGTCAAAACTTTGATTCAAGTTTCTATTCACAAACGGAATTATTTTTGAAATCTATCACCGCCAACGGGTAAAATAATCATTTCTATGTGGTATGAAACTCTGGACGTTTTGGGAAAATGTATAATAGGTTAATGGGAGATCAAATTGTGCGCGAGGTGCACTGTTTTTCTTACCCTTTCTGTTCAGTTCCGGTCCTTGGCTCCATATCAGAAGTATCATTGTCTCCTTTTCGTACTGTTCTCCAAAAAGAGATGGAGCCCGAGATTACCGGGCGTGTCTAAACTGGTAACTATAGTTCTTATTACTAGATTTGATTTACCTAGATGCGCTAGGGCACCTGACTGGAATTACATGAAAGTAATTCAGCTTTCTTTAACATTGGAGAAAACTCGTTTTAAAAAGGATTACTTTTAAGTAACTTACTTTAACCCATTCCCACACAGGGTTCTCCCCAGAAATTTTTGAAGGCGTAGTGGCAAATGCGCGGTGTGTTATCTGTTAACATCTTGGTATGACTATACATAATAAAGGTCATTAAAAGTGCTTTTTAGCTATTGACATCTTGTTGTTTTATTGAGAGTTATAATATTCTTCAACTTTTTAATTATTATAAGTTGATTTATCTATTCTGAGGCTTATTTTGATACAAACCAATTGTGACATTACTCAGCTTATTTCAACTCTCTATCGTATTTTTTGGAAAAGGCACTAAATTGTCCAATAAAAAAGGATGTGAAAGGAAAGATAATGAAAGAATTTACCCAAAAGTCTCAAAGAAATGAGTAAAAAAAGTGTCAACTGCTTGTCTTTTAGATAGGATTAGCTTTTCATGCTTGGCCATTTTATCAAGTCTGTCCAAAAATCATATCCTTGAGGACTCTTTAAAAAAGCATGGAGTGTTGGATTGACAAAAAATGCCCTTCATCAGAAAAAAATAGAAATTATTATCAGTTATTTCAAAAATGTATTTATAAGGTTCCTGTGTGAAATACCTGGTTTCATTTTAAATTTTGCATCTTAAAGAGCTCCATTAGATTCTCTGAGTAAAATTTGAATTGCTCATTATTTAACCATTCAGAGGCCTTTGACTGTCTGACACTATAATTATTCTTCTAACAGTACTTTCAGCTATTTGATTTCAATAAGTTAATAAAAAATGTATAATATATCAGCAGTGTCTAATCTTAACCTTATTTCTCAAATTATAACATGAAACTTGATCAAATTTATTTAACAAGTGTCTTTACTCTTCTCTTCTTTAAGTGATTTCAGCACTTTGATTTTCAAAAGAGGATTTTGTTTTCCAAATATTATAGCGTGAATGATCTTTTCCTGATTCTAAATAATTATTAAACCATTACTTTTTATAAAAAGAAATCCCTAATTGGTCTAAGGCATTCTTTTCTTAAAATGCTTTCAGCACTTTGATTTTTATTGGGTATTATTTATTTTTGGGTAAAAAAAATAAGAGGATGAGATATTATTAGATGATTACTTAAAGTATAATATTTTTTTCATCAAACTTTTAAAACAAATTTATTGAAAAAATGGGTTGAACAAACCAGGGTACGAATGTTTGAGATAATACCCTCCATGTTGGATAAAAAATAAATGGACTTATTCCAGAAGATACATGTGTGTAATTATTAAACTGAGTTGAAAACAAGAGCTTAGTATAACTAGGGTGGCTTCTATACAAATCTGTCTTTATTATTTTGGCAAATTCTCGTAAGGAAAAAAAGATCGCGAAAAGGGTATGTTTTCAGCGATCAATGTATGAAATAAACTGACCCAATTAATTTTTCCTTCAAAAAATAAATTTTTTAACCACTGTGGCTTTAGTTTGATAGTTGTCACATCATATAACCACGTCTTTTACTTTTAACTAGACCAATCTCAGCCGAAGTGACAATTTTCCGAAACCGGGTCGCCATTTTGAATTCATTGTTTACATATTGGTACCTAACATGCTTGGTGACTGATAGCGAGGTACCAGTGGGAAACGCGAGAAAAAAAATCGATAATCACCAATTAGTAATAGTGTAAGGGTCTTATCAATTGAGATGTTATGTAATACGTGGTATACAACACTATAGATAAAGAGTCTGTCGTGTCCGCGCTTCTGCAACTAATTTTAATGGTTTGCTTGACCCTTTCTTCTGCTGGAAATTAAGCCGTATCGGTGACCAAATTTAAGCGTATCGGCGATCTGAATGCGTATCGGCAAACTCTCTTAATTAATGAAGGCGTATCGGGGCCGATACGCCATAAGGGCCTGGGGAGAACCCTGCCACATGAAAAATATATAGACTGATCCAAATTCAAAGAAGCTGCAGACACCAATTTTAACTTTGTGAAATTTACAAAAAAATCTTTTTCTTTTAGGGTAGATAACAATTTGAAAAATGAAGAAATTGCTTTTAACAAGCAATTTCTTCATTTTCCACATTGTTTTTGTGAACTATTTTCTAAATGGGCTTTAAAAGACAGTATTGTATGGGAATGGGTTGAGGGAGGCCACTTTCTTTTTATGCTACAAATATTTTAAGTCAAGCAATATCAGTTATTTCCCTTGCATCACTAAGTGATTCCTATCTGAAATTTGGCCAATCTTCCACAGCTTTTTTATTAAAACTAATCAAATATCTTCAAATAATCTGATTAAGGGAGGCAACTTTCTTTTTTGCTACATATATTCTCAGTCAAGCATTATCAATTATTTCCCTTGGATCACTAAGTGATTCCTACCTGAAATTTGGCCAAACTTCCAAAGCTTTTTATTCAAACTAATCAAATAACTAAAAAAAAAAAAAATCTGATTAACCTATTACCAGAGGGCAAAATTTAAGACTGGTCCAAAATAAAAGAATTTTTTAGATTTTTTCAACTTTCTGGGTAGAAGACATTGTGTAAAATGAAGAAATTGCTTGTTGCAAGCAATTTCTTCATTTTACACAAATTGTTTTCTCAAATGTTTTTCTTATCCGGTGTCAAAAAAGTGTTATTGTGTGAGAATGGGTTAAGGATAACCAAAAGAAAATTCCTGAAAATTTGGTTGAAAACCATCCACCATTTCCCTAGAACATGATTTTTAAAATTTTAACTATATGCCATAATATGGACATTAGCCCCACCCGTAAGAGCAATATTCTTTAATTAAGCAAATTCTTATAATGAAGGAATCTAATAAATGGTCTCCAGCAATAATTCCTAAGCATTTTGGCTGAAATCCGTCTACTGAATTAGAAGAAAAAGATTTTTCGAAGTTTTCACTATATACCATTTATGGAATTATTAGCCGCATCCATAAAAGCCATATTTTTCATCCATTCAATTTTTTTTTTAAGAAATCCCATGGAGGGTTACCCACAGGAATCTTCCTTAACCCATTCCCACACAGCAACTCTTTTAAACGCCCCTCAATATGAAGGCTTTGGAAAACCTTGTGGATAACAAAGAAATTTCTCTTTATCCGCAATCTATTCTATCCTAAGAGACAAAGATTTTGACTTAAAATTCTCATCTGCAAAGTCTTTCAATTTGGACTGGTCTACAATTTGCCATCTGTTAATGAGTTAACCCATTCCCACACAGAAAGTTGAAAATTCTAAAATTTCATAAACTTTGAGTCGTTGTATGCAACTCCTTTCAATTTGGACCAGTCTAAAATTTTGTTGTCTAATTATGGGTAATGGCAATACAAACATTTACATCAAGTTTGAGAAGGTTCAGGAACAAAATTGTGTTTGTTTGCTTGAATGGGGTTTTACGCCGCTTTCAACATTCTTTCAGTTATATCGCGGCAGCTGGAGCACCTAACAATGGAATCCTGGTATTTCTCACACCAGTACTACCATTACATCCTTTCCTAGCCTCCAGCTGCTATCCCACATAGGTCTACGGTTATCGACCCATTGGTGAGAGACAAATAGTCGGAAAGGATGAGTGCCGCCGTCGGGGAGACAAAATTGTGACCTTACAGGTAACACTAATTTGTTGAGACCATATTGTGCTCAGGTGAGCTAATAAACTGGGATTTACAAATCCTTGTCAATAAAATTCTCATTATTTTACAATAAAACCAAACAACAAACTTAATTTTTCATGCAATTGAAGTACAAAATAGTGATCGAGGCATTGATCCAGTTTTCCGAAACCCTAATCAACTTATACAAATATATCTTTGTGTTAAAGCAGTTGTTGAATTTATAGATAATTTGGGAACTATATTGTAAAATGAAACAAAATGTGTTTGTAAGCAGCAGCAATTATTTCTACTGATGATTGACAGTGTTTGTTGACCATGACCAAGTCAGATGACCTTGATCTGCATTTCTGTAGACACAAATCTTCATGCCATTTATACAAGCAATATATATATCAAATAGAATGGAAGTTAGGGTAAACTGTTAATTAGTTCACAGGTTAAGTTTTTTAGCAAAGTTTTGAGGATGCAGGATAAAGAATTGGCCTTGACCTTAACCCTTGTCATGCTAAATAAAATCCTCTACAGAACAACATTAAATTCAAAGGGTTGGTAGCACTGGAGGCATTAATTATAGGTTAATATTTATTTTGAAAATTCATTCTATAAACAACTTTGGCTTATAAAAATGAGACAAGTAGGTAGTGTAGAATAAGATCAGACTGCAAATATGTGCAGTCTGATCTTTGTCTATACTTCCTGCCAAACAAGAATATTTCAGGTTCAGCATAAGAAGGGTTAATTATATGACCCTGACCTGTAAGGTATTGTCAAAAGCTACCAACATGGCCACTGCCATAGAACAGTAGGTAGTGTGTAGGAGTCCTAATTAGCATCACATTAGGGTTAACCCTTGTCATGCTGTATAAAATGCCTTACAGAATTGCATTAAATAAAAGGGCTGAGAGCACCCATAGTACTTGTTGTTCAATAATCACTATCTCCTTTGAAAATCAATTTCATACACTACTCTGACAGGAGTAGTACAAGCAGGAGGTGTAGAACAAGGTCAGGCTACACTTACGTGTAGGCTGATCTTGATCTACATCTCCTGCCAAAACCAGAATAGTCTGGGTTAAGCATGACATGGGTTTACCATAATGGTATAGATGTCGTAGTAAAAATGCTAAGTTCAGAGGATAAGTGTTTGGAAGACAGACAGATGCAGATAAAACAATTATGCCCCCCTCCCCCAATATATATCAACGTGATATATCAATGAAGTGTGTGGAGGGGTACAAAAAATGTTTATCAGAAGAAAACAATATGATTAGATTAGAAATTGTTTAACCCATTACCAGACAGCATTTTGGACTGGTCAAAATTGAAAGGAGTTGCAGATGACAATTTGAAGTTTATGAAATTTTAGATTCTGTTTTGCAACTTTCTTGGTAGAAAACATTGTGTAAAATGAAGAAATTGCTTGTTTTCCCAGTTGTTCTTCTTGATAATTGTTTGGGAATGCCTGTTATTACAATCAGATTCACCTTATACCACATCACAAGTTTTCTGCAAGATACTGATATAGCATTGTAATAATAACGCAGCACTTAACCAATTACTAGGTCGACACATCTAAAACTTGTCCAAATTCAAAGAAGTTGCACATGACAATTCATGGTTGGTAAAATTTGAAAGTCTTTGGGGGTTGGGGTAGAAAACATGATGATTGTGGATAATAAAGGAGTTACTAGAAATAAGCAATTTTTTCCATTTTCCGCAGTGTTTTCCGAAGCATTTTTCTTGGAGGCATTAAAAGGTGGTGTTATGTGAAAATGAAATATCATCTAGAAAAAAATGTTTTCCAGGAATTTGTACAGTCAGGTTTACAATGCACAAATATTACATTTACAAATATCTTTACCCCCAACTGCCAGATGGTGCACCCACAAACATTATACAAGTCTTATGGTAATGGTTGCAAATAACCAAAAAATAACAATAAAATATCAGAAAATATTTAACCCACCACCAGACAACAAAATTTGAGACTGGTTGAAATGGAAAGAATTTGCAGATGAAATTTCAAGTTACACTAAAATCTGAAAATTGCTAAATAAGGTAGAAAACATTGCAAGAAAAGGAGGAATTGCTTGTTACATGGAATTTTAATTTTCCCATAGAGTTTTCCATTATCATTTCCATGATTTCTTCAGAGCATCAGAAAGCATCACTGTGTAGTTAACAATAAAAGCAGAATTGTGTGGAAATGGGTATACAATGTATATACTGGTATTGTTGCCAGAAAAATGTGAATAAAACCCTCTTCGTCATTACACAGACACTTTAATCCATTATCAGACAACAAAATTTTGGACAGATTCAATTTGAAAGAAAGTGCAGACGACAATATAAGTTAATGTAATTACCAAAAATTGTTGTCTCTTGGTATAAAAAACATTCTGGATAATTAAGAAAATGCTTGTAACAAGCAATTTCTTTATTTTTCATAATGTTTTCCAAGGCTGAATTTTCATTAGGGGGCGTCAAAAAAAGTGTCATTGTGTGAGAATGGGTTAGAAAAAAAGAAACAGTTCCTCTGAAAACAGGGCAGTTTGACTTTGGTAATTATCAACATCATCTTGTAAAATATGTGGTCAGGGGTATGAAATAAAATGCAAATCCATGGCTGGCTAATAAACATTATAACTACAGCTTAAATAAGCTGTAGAAACAACATTTAAACAGCCAAACAAACAAAACGCTTAACAGGGAATTTCAACATCCGCTTCCGGTCTAAATGAATACAATTTGATTAGGTCATTAGAGTTTTTATTAACAAAAGCGGTGACACCGCCAGTCGAAAATTATGCCTTCTGGTACAGTTGCTTGTAACAAGCAATACCTTCTTTTTCCACAATATTTTCTTTCCTACTGAATGGTAATTTTCAAATCAAATCCACTTTAAATTCTGCAATTGAATTAAGACAGGTCTAAAAATTTGTAAAACAGGAAAGGGTTAACCCATGTCATGCTGTATAAATTACCTTATTGATTTGCTATTAAAATCAAAGGGCTGAAAGCACTGATAGAACATGTTGTTAAAAATTCAAAATCAAATTCATAAACAACTTTGACGGAAAAAATACAAGCAGGAGGTGTAGACCAAGATCAGACTGCTCTTATGTGCAGGCTGATCTTGACCTTCACCTCCTGCCATAACCGGAATATTTCTGATTCAGCATGACAAGGATTAACAGGACCCCACTGTAATGGGTAAAGCAATCTAACATAAAAAAAAAAAGACGCTTACTTCGAAGGACACAGCAACACTGATTTCTGGCCTCCATCAATAATATCCATTTTCGAAAGTGCATAATCCATTCATCTATTGCCATGGCAATCAAAATGTTTAGCAAAAACTGACCAGGAATTAATTTTCTTCACTTGCAATTGAATCCACAAATTTTTCCTTAAACAGTTTAAGGTATCAATTTTCATGAATCATTAAATGCTGAAATTAATGATATCTTCTACTGGATTGCTAGAATTAATTATACCCTTCCAACTCATAGCAGTATGTATTGAAATAACCATTTGAAATATCCTATAATCTGAATCGTCATGTTTCAGGCTTATAAGTGCAGTCTGACCAAAGTCTACACCTTCTCTCTGTCCTTTCCAAGTCAGAGTTATATATGAAATCTTTATCATAAAAGAAGTATAATTTATAAAACGACAAGAAATACCGGTGCCTTCAGCCCTTTGATTGAAATAACCGTTTGAAATATCATATATTAATCTAAATTGTCATGTATAAGGCGGATAAGTGCAGTCTGACCAAAGTCTACACCTTCTCTCTGTCCTTTCCAAGTCAGAGTTATATATGAAATCTTTATCATAAAAGAAGTATAATTTATAAAACGACAAGAAATACCGGTGCCTTCAGCCCTTTGATTGAAATAACCGTTTGAAATATCATATATTAATCTAAATTGTCATGTATAAGGCGGATAAGTGCAGTCTGACCAAAGTCTACACCTTCTCTCTGTCCTTTCCAAGTCAGAGTTATATATGAAATCTTTTTTTAAAACAAGTAAAATTGATAAAACGACAAGTAATACCAGTGCCTTCAGCCCTTTGATTTTAGTGCAATTCTCTTTCATTTTTGACCAGTCTAAAATATAGTAGTCTTGTAATCAGCTAATTTATATGACTTTCATCTTTGAAATAGAAATCCTAATTAACCCATTACCACACAATGAAATTTTAGATAAATCCAAATTCAAAGAAGTTGCAGACGACAATTTTAAGTTCATAAAATCTTTTAAAGCTTTGTCTTATGGGGTAAAAAACATTGTGGATAATGAAGAAATTGCTTGTTACAAGCAATTTCTTCTTTTTTTACAATGTTTTCGGGAGGCTTTTTCTTGAGGGGACTAAAAAAGCAGGATTGTGAGGGAATGGACTCATATCGGCACTGAAAAATCTGATGTAACTTGACACACTTTTATCAATAATCAATTCATAACAATCAAGACTGTAACAGCTATATTGTATCCCAAGCAAAGTCCTTAAACTATCAAATTCACTAATAATGTCCGTTCCAAACACTAATAGCCTGGGATGTATGTATGTTTTGAACTATTATCTGTGATAGCACAAGCCTTCAAGTTCAATAATGACATAGGCTGATGGAGCAACCGGTTAAAATAGTCCTGTTCAGTAACTTGATTGATTGTATGGATGTAAACCCATTACTAAACAACACAATTTTAGACCAGTCATAATCAAAAAGAGTTGCAAATGATAATAATTAGATGATGGAATTAAAAAATCTTTGTCTTTTGGGTAGAAAAATTTGAGGATAATGAAGAAATTGGTTTTTTCAAGCAATATCTTCATTGTCCACAATGCCTCAAAAAAATGCGGAAATGAGTGGGAATGGATTAACGCCACTTAAACTATATTTCAGTTATATCAAACAAACTTTGTGCACCTACATATGTCTTCCTTTCTCACAGCAGTACATGTACTTTACTTTAACATTCATCCATAGCCACCAGCTGATCATCAAACTACTTATAATTTATTTTTTAGATTCATCATCTATCAAAAATGAGCTTTTTGATTGGCCCCAAAAAATTATTCAATTACCTACAGAAAAAAATATTGAAAACACATCTATTTTGTATGCCTCTGCAGATATTAGTTCCATGAAAAAATGTATCGAAATTTGTAAAATATTTGGTAGAAAAATTTAAGACTGGTCTAAATTGCATATTACAGAAGTTGCAAACAAAAACATATCGTTTTTTTATTGAAAAGTGTGTGACATATGAGGTAAAAACAAAGTGAAAAAAGGAGAAATTACTTGTAACAAGCAATTTCTACTTTTATCACTTTGATTTCTTCAAGTTTTTTAATCTTCATAAAAAAGGAGGACTGTGTGAAAATAGGTTAAATTAGTAGGTTTTGTCATAAACACCAGATTTATGGAACAATCATAGACCAAGCAAAACTTATCCAATATCAGCAAAAATCGAGCATATTTCAAGTCATTTCTATTTTTGAAATAGTGACTAACAAAATAATGAGGAAAATCAGTCGCAATATATTAGTTTTCTGGATGAGTTTCAGTAAACTAACCCATTATCGAACAACAAAATTTCAGACTTTTTCATATTCAAAGATGTTGCAAACAGCAATTTTAACAGCAATACTAACCCATTACCAGACAACAAAATTTTATAGACTGGCACAAATGAAAGGAGTTGCAGACAACGATTCAAAGTTTGCGAAATTTTAGATTCTTGCCATTTTTTGGGTAGAAAACATTGTGAGAAATGAAGAAATTGATTGTTACAAGCAATTTCTTCATTTTATACAATGTTTTACAAATTCTTTTTTCTGCAGGAACATCATTGTATGGGAATTGGTTAAATCAATGAAATCTTAAAGTCTTAGTGGCTTTTAAAGTGGGTAGTAACAAGTAATTTGTTCATTTTCCATACTTTCCAAAGCTTTATATATATAGGGTATAAAAAGGCAGCATTGTTTGGGAGCAGATCATGCAAAAACTAGAAATTTGCCTACCGTCTCCAAATGATGGAATGTCTCTTTCAAATTAAAATTCAGTTTTGTGAATCTTTTTTAATTCAGAGATCAGCTTCTTAGTCTCTATTTATTAGTTGGGCATCAATGAAGTCGTAAATTCAAAAATAATAACTTTTTGATATGTAAAATTCATACATTTTTTAACCCATTCCCACACACTGACGCTTTTAGATACCCTAAAGAAAAAAAGCTTTGTAAAACATTGAGGAAAATGAAGAAACTGCTTGTTACAAGTCATTTCTACATTAACGACAATGTTTTCTACCCAACAGGTAACCCAAATCCAATATTTCATAAGCTTTAACACTTTCCCACACAACAAAAAATTCAGACTGATCCAAACTGAAAGGAGTTGCAGACGACAATTTAAAGGTTATGAAGTTTTAGATTTTTTCAATTTTCTAGGTAGACAACATTGTGTAAAATGAAGAAATTGCTTGTTACAAGCAATTTCTTCATTTTACACAATGTTTTCTCAATCATTTATCTTGAGGGGCTTCCAAAAGCCTCGTTGTGTGGGAATGGGTTAAATTGTTGCCTGTAACTTCTTTCAATTTGGACTAGTCTAAAATTTTGCTGTCTGGTAACATGCTAAAGACTGTATGGCTCTGGTACGGACAAATTTTCTGACACAAAGGAATCCACAAGATCTTTGTTAACACTTTTCTGTACAAATACGAAATTTAACGTCACTGTAATTTTATACTGGAGAAAACATTGATGAACTTGTGACACTTTCTACCACATAGGATGGTTTCATTTTGAATTACATCCAATTTTCATTGTCGTCTCAACTCAGAAACCTCTTTCAATTTGAACCATGTCTAAAATTTCACAAACAGGAAATGGTTAAAATTGTCTACAGACCGGCCTGTATCTTTTTACCCTTTCCTGCACAATCCCTTGTTTTCACATCCCATTGATTTTAAACTTGAGAAAATATTGTGAGAAAAGAAGAAATTGCAATTTCTTCTTTTCCCACCTATAAGTTGCTTACTTTTTGTATTGCACCAACTTTTAAAGTTCGTCTACATCTTCTTTTAAATTGGACTGGTCTAAAATTTTGAAAAACAGGAAAGGGTTAAACTTTAAAAGAATAGGTCACATAATATATTAGCCTGCTATGGAAAGCTTTGCTGACCAGAAAATTAAAATAAATTTCAAAATCATTTCATGTTAGCAACATAAAATGACTTTGAAATAATTTTTGTTGTTCAGAAAAAGAGGATTTCAAAAGTTTTATTTCAATTTTTCATTTCTTTTGCAGGAATGTGGGAATTCGGATTTTCTCTACTTGTCCATGGACAAGTCGGGCTTGGGAATTCCACACCCCTGTCTATTGCCATGTCAACCAAAGTTTTTAACAGATTTCAATTCTAGTAATTTATAAAGAGGGGCAGGTCCATCTAAGGAGGATTCAAGCCAAATTTGCCGATAAATTTTGCAAAATGAGGACATTTAAAGAAACCCCTCTTTATTTCTCTGCCTCTGTAGTGTTTCCAGGGTCAAAATTTTAGCAAGTTTAAGAAGAGTTTAGAACTTTCAAAGAATACTTGATGAATTAGCATTTCATACAAAATATCATATCAAGATTCTATGTCTTCTGGTTCAGAAGGATATGATTTTAAAAATTTTTATTTCATTTTTCACTTTTAAAAATCAGGCGCGCTGGACAACCTGAATCTTTAAAGTATTTCAATTCTTTTAGCAATTTTTAAAAGGCACCATTCCGACCAGATTTGGTTGGCCCAGCATTATTTCAGGTGTTTAACCCAAACCCACATTATGATGCATTTGATTGACTTGAGAATTGTTATCATAGAAACTTTGAAGGAAAAGGAGAAATTGTTCTTCTTTACTCTCAATGTTTCCTACATTATAGAGCAATTTAAAGTGTTGTCTGCAATTTCTCTCAAATTGGACCACTCTAAAATTAAATTGTTTTTGGGTAATGAATTGAAGAATGGTGAATCACACTACACCACTCCCGACAGTAGGCACACAATAGAGGGTGGTCACAATATTTCGCCTTGAGCCTGTTGTGCTCAGTTGATCTAAAAATAATGTTTATTATTATGGTATGAACTTCAATGTTTTGATTTAGGAATAAAGAATATTTAACATACAGATCAACAACAATATAATATAGGGAAGTGGTATTTGCTACAAAATCAATGCTTGTATGTCAATCATCTTGCAAGCTGTTTCAAGAGAACATGTATAGATTAATATATCAAAATATCAAAACATATACTGGCTGTCTACAATCCAGAGAACATATTTATTATATAATAACAAAGCAGAGTGCAAGAGGAATAAGCGGGCCTTGTAATGCCCCACTGGCTTATCTTATCATGTAGGACAATGATTCTTAGAAGTGGCAAAAAGTTGCCAAACGTCTGCAGCATGGCATGATTGTAATCCAAACATCACAATAAAATTTGCTTATAATCCATACAATATGGTTAACCCATTTCCACACCATATAATTTACATCGGTTCAATTTTGAATTGGTGAAATTCAATACATCTATGCCCTTTAGGGTAAAAAGAAATTGTGGACATAGAAGAAATTGCTTGTTACGAGCAATTTCTTCAATGTCCAACAGTTTCTGGAGGGGTGTAGAAAATCGGGACTGTGTGGGAATAGGTTAAAACAATGTTCACAAACTTTTGGCATAAAAGTCTACAGAAAAATAGATGATAGTCTTTTCATTTATGGATTGTGCAGTTTGGAAGCCTTTCCCTAGGCTACTGAGTAGTAGTCTTCCTCAGACTGGGAAATGGCATGCCAATAAAATATTGTGAACCTTATAAATAATGTGTATGATACCTAATAGGCACAGACTTTGTTAATCTTTTGTCATGCTGAGTAAAATCCTTTACAACATTGCATTAGAATCAAAAGGCTGAAAGCACAATAAGCATTAATATCTTATAAACAACTATTATTTCTTATTTCATGTGCAGGCTGATCTTTGTCTAGAAATCCTACCAAATCAGGAATATTCAGGGTTCAGCATCACAAGGATTTATCTATAGTTCAGAAAATATACAGAAATATAATATATTTAATCTCAGTCATGCTTAATCCAGAATTTTTCTCCTAAAGACTGGCCAAAGGTATACACTAGACCATGCAGCCTGCAATGTCTTTGCAAAACAAGTCTTTATCTCCTGGAAAATATTAAGGCCTTCCTGCAAAACATATTTTTCAACTAATCCAATTTTCTATCCTCCAGGAAGTGGAGCTAATAAAATTATAATTTTCAAGACAAGAGAGCTCACCTTAGTAAATTACTGCAAACATTCAAAAGAGACCACAAATGACCCTCTATCAATCTGCATTATGTGATCACATGACAGAAAATATCAAGGTTTTTTTTGTTGGTGTTTTTTTTTATAAATGAACCCCATAAGAAAGCTTATGAGAATGCACACAAGTTTATATTTTGAGTTTTGGCGTATCTTTTTAACATTTGACCTAGTGACCTCGTTTTTCGACACAAGTTTTTCCATAGATTTGATCTATAGATAGTAAACCTAGTTTTTGACATCAAGTGATTCAATGTTTAACTGGTCTCAGATACTCAGATACTGTTTAGGATTTCACCAAAATCAAAGGACTGAAACCACTGGAAGCACTAGATGCAGGACAATATCTAATTTGAAAACTGATTTTATGAACAATTCTGGCTTGAAAGGGACAAACAGGTGGTGTAGACTAAGATCAGACTGCACATATATGCAGGCTGATCTTTGTCTATACCTCCTGCTCTAACAGGTATATTCCTGGTTCAGCATGACAAGGGTTAAGATTTTATCTAGTAACATGGTATTTTACCCAAAAGGATCAAATATCAAAACTGACTAAGGTATATTAGAAACAAACAATCTGATCAATTATCTCTTCATTTGAACAAAAAAAAAAAAAAAACCCAAAACTGTTGCCCCTAGAGAATGCAACATGTTTTTAAGACTCTACCTAGAAACCCATAGTTACCAAATGGAACACAAATTGGCACTTGTCTAAGATATCATGGAGACAAACATTCTGGCCAAATTTCAAGACATTTGAGACAAAAATGTGACCTTTAGAGTGCAAACAATAATTTTGTTAGATTCAACCTTGTGACCTCTAGAGTGCAAACAAGTTTATAAAAAAACAAGAGGTTCAGTGGGCCTTAACGGTCACCTGAGTAAAAGAGCATTAAGACAAGTGATTTTGTTTGAAAGAATTAGAAAAAGGTCCACCAAAGGAACATTCATGTGAAATTTGATTAGAATCTATCTAGTAGTTTTAAAGAATTTTGCAATCAAAATTTCTGTTAGAAATTAATTTTGTTTCCATAGCAACCAGAGTTCATGGAACAAAATTATTTTTAGCAGTTTGGAAGAGGATTGTGCAAGGAACACCCCTGTTAAATTTGGTTAAAAATTGGCCCAGTATTTTTCAAGATATAGTTGTTTAAAGAAAAGTTTACGCATGCACAGATGCACGACGGACACGTGCACAGGACCATGACAATAGCCCCGCTGGCCTTTGGTTAGTGTAGCTGAAAATGTGGACTTTATTGTGTAAACAAGAGAAATATCCATGTGATGATACTACATACGAAATATCAAAGCTCCATCATCTTCAGAGTTAGTTTCAAATGATGGCATACTTTTGAGCCCTGTACCATAATTTAAAAAATCTTGCTAGAAGTCTTCTAGATGATGGTTGCTTCGGACAAAATATAAAAACTCTAAGCCAAGCTGCCCAGTGGTTCTTGAGAAAACGATAAAAAATGTTTAAAAGTTAACGGACGACAGACAAACGATGATTGCAATAGGTCACCATGACCATTCGGTGGTGACCTAAAAATATGAATTTCTTAACATGATGAACTTTGAACCCTGGGCGTAGCCCAATACATGACCCCAGGTACATAAATTTCACAAACTTTATACCTGTCCTACCAGTCATGCACATAAAATATTTAAGCTCTTGCATTTAGGGTTTATTAAAAAAAGATTTTTTAAGAAGTACAAAAATTTATCCCTTTCTGCCCCCGACTGGGGCCCCTTTTACCCCAAGCCCCTCCAACCTCTTTTCACAAACTGGAATTGGCATCCCCCAATGATGCTTCCGACCAAGTTTGGTTGAAATCCCCACAGTAGTTCTTGAGAAGAAGATGAAATTGTTTAAAAGTTACCAAAAATGACCCCCTTTTGGTCCCCATTTTAGACCTCCCTGACCTCCAGCCTTTTAATTTTCACAAATCCGAAAAACCATTACCAAATGATGCTTTTCACCAAGTTTGTTTGAAATTGGCTTTTTACTTCATCAGAAGAAGATGAAAATGTGAATTTTTTAACATGATGAACTTTGACCTCTGGGTGTGGCCCCATACATGACCCCAGGGGCATGAATTTCACAATTTATAATATAACTGTCCTAGTTGTCATGCACACAAAATATTTAAGCTCTGGCATTAACGGTTTATTAGAAGAAGATTTTTAAAGAAGAACCAAAAATTACCCCTTTTGCCCCCGATTGGGGCCCCTATGACCCCCAGAACCCCTATTTTCACAAACTTGAATTGGCATCCCCCAATGATGCTTTCTACCAAGTTTGATTGAAATCCGCCCAGTAGTTCTTGAGAAGAAGATGAAAATGTTTAAAAGTTAACGGACGACGGACGACGCACGATGACGGACAAACAATGATTGCAATAGGTCACCATGACCATTCGGTCAGGTGACCTAAAAACTGAGCTAGTGACCTATTTCTTGTTAACCTAAACTTGAACCTACCCAAGTTGATATTGAGACAAATACAGTAAACCCCTCCTTACAACCACCCGGGAAATACGGGCAACTGGCTATTAAGACCGAATTTTGACAGCGGAATTTTTTGTTCTTTAATTCAATGGTCTCAAACCCCTCTAAAAGGGGCACCCGGCTATTCCAAATTACGACCACTAAATACAGTACCAAATATAGCTGATACACTATTTTGAACCCCAATAAAAGAAGAAGTAACATCACAACTTAAGACCGACCACCCGAAATTTCACACTTGATAAGAGCGAAACTAATAAGGTACAAAAGCATTGTCAAACAATATTTGATTTTTGATTACGTGATATCGTACCAGTATTATGACAGGCGCTATTTATATTAGAAATATCGAGTAATCAAGTCGAAAGTGAAGAAGTATCTAAGAAGTTATGATTGGTTTGTTTATGGCGTTCTGAACAGTTGATTAGCAATTTAAATTTGATTTCAACTTAATTGATGTTTGCTATTTGCATTATAGAAGATATTATTAATAGTTTGACCATTTGAACATGTACTTACGTATAAGAAAAATCACAGGTCAGACTTCTGAATCAGATCAAAATGGAGAAGAGAGAAAATTGAGCCTATCGTAAATGAAAATGACATTAGATTTTCTGTAAAACATGCTTTTTAGTTTTATGTTTTGTATGTATAGTATAATTATGATTATTCAAATAACAAAGATAAAATAAACATGAATTACTTGACAACAGTCAAACAAATGATCAAACATCAGTATTACAACCACCCCGCTATTGAGACCACTTTCAAAAGTACCGCAGGGGATCATATTAGAGGGGTTTTACTGTATTCTGACCAAATATCAAGACATTTTAGTCAAAGAATTGTGGCTACTATGGTGTACCGCAAAAATTCTAAGAAAAGCCAATGCTCTACTGAACGTCCACTTCCAAATTTGGACGTCAAAATCGACAATTTTTTGTTTTTGGGAAATCTTGAAGCCTCTGATAAACACCCGGTCACCAAATTGTGTGTTTGAAATTCAGACAAAGATTGTTGAAGAGCTGAATTAGCGTACAAAATTGACTTTCATATTTTGTCATGCACCGTTGAAGCTTAGGTACGGCATAAAAAAATAAAAAGAATAGAATGTGAGTTGATTGCTATAAAAATTCTTTTTGAGTCTAAAGATTTATAGAAATACTCGTCTATTTCCCAAAAAAGTAAAAAATTATGACAGATAATTTATCCAAAAATTATTAGCCATGATGCTTTGTAAACACCTCTGGAACCCCTACTGGAAACGTCTATCGCATTCATCGAAATGCACATGCCTCACAAAAGGTATTCATGAGCATGTTGTGCTCATGTACACTTGAAAGCAGCTATAAGAAGCTGCTATGTGTCTTTATATTGTCCTGATACAATATAATGCCTGATGAGATCAGTTTTATGTAACCAATCACACTCAGGGTTCCATCTACAGTCACACAATTAGGAATAATGTTGCAGCACATTCATAAAAACAGACGTCTCAGGGGGACTGTATCAGAAAAGATAGACAGAAACAGACACACATTTATGATAATTGCCTTACAGAAAAGGAATGAAAAGGTTGGTGATAAACAGAAAGTCTTCCCATTTTTATGGCATTGCTGCATGTTGCCAAATTGATTTTTTTTCTTTCCGGATTTCCTGAAAAAAAAGTATTCAATATCTAGAATATCACAAATTGTGATTAATTATAGTTGTAATCCCCTAAAGGTTCCTTGTCACAAATTAACATTTTTTCACTACAATGAAGCCATTCATTAACATCTACAAAAGTAGACCAAAATAGCAAGCTTGATACTGCCTGTATGAGACTTGAACATCATCTAACAAGTAGTTTAGTAGAAAACTAGCAGTTGCTGAGAAATTGAAGGGACAAGCATTTTCATCAAAGGGCCTTACCTCTTAAAAAGTTATTGGAGTGTAACCAAAATAGGATATGCATATAACTGCTTGAAAACTAGTTTACCTGTGAAGTTTGAATCAAATCCATTCAATTGCTCAAGTGAAATTGAGTGGACAAATTGTTCATCAAAGGGCAATAACTCTGTTAAAAGTAAATGAACCGTAACCAAAATAGGATATGCACAATTCTCGGACCAAACAGAAAAGGGTTAAATCAATAATCTGCATAAATAGCTTCTGAAATCTTGCAGCCACAGCTTGTTTCAGACCGTGACAAGCTGTGGTTTGTTTGTTTGTTTGAATGGGGTTTTACGCCGCTTTCAACAATCTTTCAGTTAGACAAGCTGTGGATGCTGTTTTTCATAGGCTGGGCGACAATCAAAAACAATTTCAGATTAGTGTCATGCACTATCCCATCCTTTCCACCATTCAACTTATTCTGAAAACCAAATCAACGGTTGGCAACCAAAAACTCTATGTGACCATAGTTGAGTAAAGCTGTGGTCACGGTCTTTTGATTGCTAACTGGCAGTGCTATAAACCATAGCATAAAACAAACTATCCCTCAAATTTTTCCCGTATAGATGTAGACGTTTTGGCAAACCGGATGTGTTAAACCGTTTATTTCATGTCTTTGTATTCATTTGTCCATATTGTACATAATTGTACATGGATGTAAATAAAAGTTCTGTTCTGTTCTGTTCCTTGATACTGAGTTCAAGCAGATATGTGCATATCCTATTTTGGTTATGGTCCACTCATTTTCTCAGTATCTACTAGACTGGTCCAAATTGAAAGAAGTTGTTAAACCCTTTCCTGTTTTGCGCAATTTTAGACCTGTCCAAATTCAAAGGTTTTGCAGAAGAAAACTTAAAGTCAATGTTATTTGAAAAATAATCATTCAGAAGGGTAGAAAATATTGAGGAAAAAGGAGAAATTACTTGTTACAAGCAATTTCTTCTTTTTCCACAATATTTTCTCAAGTATAAAAACACAGGGATGTAAAAACCAGGGATTGAACAAGACAGGGTTAAAATTGTGAAATTTCAGTAATCTTTTTCTTTTGATCAGAAAACATTGTGGAAAAGAAACTGCTTGTTACAAGCAATTTTTTCATTAAACAGCTTATTTCTCAAGGGGTGTCAAAACTAGAGGTGCTTGAGTGCCTAATTCGCTCCACTGGCCTGAATTTACTTATCATTCCTGAGAAATTTGGTTGAAACCATCCTGCAGATTGTAGCTTTTCAATGTTTACCATATATGGAAATGAGCCCAATCCATTAAAGCAATGTTAACAGCCAATCAATTCCTTTTTAGCAATCTAATAAGGGGTCTGGTGAAATTTTGCTGAAATCCATCAAATGGTTTCTTAGAGGAAGATTTTCAAAGCTTTCACCATATATGGAAATAATTCCCCGCCCATAAAAGCCATGTTTTCTGTCCTATAAAAATTCTTTGAAGGAATTTGATACAAGAGGGCCGGTGGCCCTGGGGCTCAAAAAATCAATCTTACACTGATTATCCTTTATTTTCCTTTGGCTTTTATTAATGAGATGAATATTTTTTGTTTTCATGGAGGTATGAACTGAACAAGAGGGCCAGTGGCCCTGGTGCTCACCTGAGATAAGGCTATTTTTTTTCATCAAGGCCTAATACAAACTGGGTCGGGAGAAAACCTCCTTGAACATCAATCTAAAATCAATAAGCCCTATTTGGTTTAAAATGGCCAAATAGTTTTGAAAGGGTTGCTTTCTTTATTTCTATTTAAGGCTTCAGGCAAAATTCAAGATTCTTCAACTTCTGGGTCAGGAGGCAATGTCTTTTTTTTTCAATTTTTTTTCAAAAATATTACTCTTGTTGCCAAAGCAACCAGAGTTTTCAACTGATTAAATTCTATGGTTGAAATCAGCCCAGGTGTTTGGGAGGAGATGTTGTTTTAAGAATCCTTCTTTATTTCTATATAAGCACACACACACACACACACACACCCTGGGGGCCCGCCCCTTGGGGCCTGAGGTTGGTGATCTGAGCAATTCTGAAAGAGGTCAATGTACTGATGCTTCATGCAAAAAATCAAGACTCTAGGCCCTCTCTGTTAGGAGGAGATAATTTCTAAAGTTTTTTTTAAAAATTCCAGTTTTGTTGCAATGGCAACCAGAGTTTTAAATGGATTTCAATTCTTTTAGCAATTTTCATATGGCATCACCCAAGAAACATTCCTGCCAAATTTGGTTGAAATCTGTCTAGCGTTTTGGAGGAGATGTCGTTTTAAAAATCCTTCTTTATTTCTATATAAGCCCCAGCCCCCTTGGGCTCCGCTCCTGGGTATCCGAGGGTGATGATTTTAGCATTTCTGAAAGAGGTCATTGTACTGATGCTTCATGAATAATATCAAGGCTCTACAACTTCTGGGTCAGGAGGAGATAATTTTTAAAGTTTTCATTAAAATTTCAGTTTTGTTGCCATGGCAACCAGAGTTTTTAACGGATTTCAATTCTTTTAGCAATTTTTAAAGGGCACCAGCAAAGGAACATTTCTTCCAAATTTGGTTGAAATCACCCTAGCAGTTTGGGAGAAGATGTCGTTTTAAAAATCGTTCTTTTTATCTAAATAAGCCCCATCCCCCTTGGGGCTCCGCCCCTGGGTACCCGAGGGTGATGACTTTTGCATTTCTGAAAGAGGTCATTGTACTGATGCTTCATGCTAAATATCAAGGCTCTTAGCCTTCTAGTTCAGGAGGA
Source organism: Fragum fragum (assembly GCA_946902895.1). Lineage (NCBI taxonomy): Eukaryota > Metazoa > Mollusca > Bivalvia > Cardiida > Cardiidae > Fragum > Fragum fragum. Next base: position 43,568,449 of record OX336375.1, read on the forward strand.
GATAATTTTTAAAGTTTTCATTAAAATTTCAGTTTTGTTGCCATGGCTACAAGAGTTTTTTTTAACAGATTTCAATTCTTTTAGCAATTTTTTGAGGAAACCAACCAAGGATCATTCCTGCCAAATTTGGGTGAAATCCGTCTAGCGATCTGGTAGGAGATGTCATTTTGAAAATCCTTCTTTATTTCTATATAAGCCCTACACCCCCTGGGGCTCCGCCCCTGGGTACCCGAGGGTGATGATTTTAGCAATTCTGAAAGAGGTCATTGCTCAGACGCTTCATGCCAAATATCAAAATCTACGCCTTTTAGGTCAGGAGGAGATAATTTTTGAAGTTTTCATTAAAATTTCAGTTTTGTTGCCATGGCAACCAGAGTTTTAAACAGATTTCAAATCTTTTAGCAATTTTTAAAAGGAACCATCCAAGGAACATTCATGCCAAATTTGGTTGAAATCCGCCCAGCGGTTTGTTGGGAGATGTCATTTTAAGATTGTTGACACACGACGGACGACGCACGACGGACGCCAGCCACAGGACGAAATACCTCACCATGAGCACTTCGTGGTCAGGTGAGGTAAAAAGGTCACGAAAGGATCAATCCAGTGAAATTTGGTTGATTTCCATCCATTGGAATCTGAGAGGAAGATTTTCAAAGTTTTCACCATATATGGAAAAAGCCTGCCAATTAAAGCCATATTTTTCATCCAATCTTAATTCTTTAAAGGAATGTGATAAAGTGTCACCTGATGAGCATTCCGTGAAATTTGGTTGAAATCCATCAATTGGTTTTTGAGAAGAAGATTTTTAAAGCTTTCACCATATGTGGAAATTAGCCCTGCCCACTAAAGCCATGTTTTGCATCCGATCAAAATTCTTTGAAGGAATCTGATAAAGGGTCACCCAAGGATCATTTGTGTAAAAATTTGGTTGAAATCCATCAATTGGTATCTGAGAAGAAGATTTTTAAAGCTTTGAACATATATGGAAATTAGCCACGCCCATTTAAGCCATGTTTTTCATCCAATCAAAATTCTTTGAAGGAATCTGATAAAGGCTCACCCAAGGATCATCTGTGTAAAATTTGGTTGAAATCCATCGATTGGTATCTGAGAAGAAGATTTTTAAAGCTTTCACCATATATGGAAATTAGCCCCGCACATTAAAGCCATGTTTTTCATCCGATCAAAATTCTTTGAAGGAATCTGATAAAGGGTCACCCAAGAATCATTTCAGTGAATTTGGTTAAATTCTGTTCAGTACTCTCTGAGGAAAAGATTTTTAAAATAAACATTTACGGACGGACGCACAGACGCATGGATGGACGCACGACAGACACAACGCCATTACAATGGCTCGCTGGCTTTCAACCAGTGGAGCTAAAAACCGAATTTGTTGGAATGTAGATCTTCATTTTTGTCACCCACCAAAATTGATACGCCTGTTGGTTCTATAACTATGAAGGCATGATGATTGATGAACCCTTCCCACACCATCCCGCTTTTTATGCGCCTCAAGAAAATGTTTTTGGAAAACATTGTGCATGATGAAAAACAATATTGCTAGTAACAAGCTAATGAAATTTTAGATTTTTTCAACTTTTAGAGTAGAAAACATTGTGTAAAATGGAGAAATTGCTTGTTACAAGCAATTTCTTCATTTTACACAATGTTTTCCAAATTGTTTCTCTTCAGGGACATCCAAAACCGTCATTGTGTGGGAATGCACCATGGTTTAAAACACACTCCTTTCCTAGAACAGTAAAAGTCAGCTATAAAGACAAGTTTCTAGACTATTAGATAAGTCCCAAAGGAACACTAAATTCCTTTCTTAGACAGGACATTTGCTGGATTACCTCTAGTCATCTAATCATCGCACAATCTGTGGAAATCTTAACCTTTCACTAGACAATACATTTCGGCTGATTTTAAATAAAAAACAAAAACACTCCAGTAATATTTACCTATTAACCCATTCCCACACAATGACCCTTTTAAATACCTCTTAATATGAAAGTTTTGGAAAACATTATGGAAAATGAAGAAATTTCTTGTAACATGCAATTTCTCATTATCCACAACGTTTTCTACCCCAATATGCAAAGATTTAGAAAAATTCATCTACTTTAAATTGGTGTCTGCAACTTCTTTGAATTTGGACTTGTCTAAATTTCTATAGTGTGGGAATGGGTTAATCAGATGGCCCGAATTCATAGAAGTACATTGTATTAGATGACAATTTCAACTTGATGAAATTTTAAACATTGAGTCTTTCTGGGAAAACCCTAAAAAAATTCATGAAATAGTTTTCTAGTTCTGGAATTTACTAGAACTTAAAGAACTTAATCTTACATGTTATAGTTTCTAGAACTTGAGTTGAATGTTTAGAACTTGATTTCTAGAACATGTTGGAGGTTCAAGAACTTACTTTCTAGAACTTAAACCCCATTCAATGAATCAAGAGGTTTCCTGTTTAAGTTGGAATGCGGAGCAATTCCAACTTAGATTTAACAAAACCGCAAAATGAACACAAGACAATTTCATTTCAGATTTTTCGATAACACATATCATGTGATCTCTTAGATATGAATACACCTCAGGCTACTTCTGATCTCAACTTGCCACATACGATCAGCTAGTTGTAGCCGAAGACAATAATATGGCACATGAAAGGATGATATAAAAATTTGTTTAGAGACTTCTAAACATGCTTTAGTTTGCTTTAAATTATTGAAAACTAAGGTAATAATCAGCCACAATGTTTTCCAAAGATTTCATAATGAGGGTCATTTAAAAGCGTCACTGTCTGGGAATGGGTTAAGACAATGCTAGTTTTTGATTTCTGTATGTGGATAAATGTTTTATTGCATTATTCACGCACATATGAACACGAATGGGAATGCTAGTTTAACCCTTTCCTGTTTAAACACACGATTTTACATTCCTATGATTTTATACTTGACAAAACATTGTGGAAAACAAAGAAATTGCTTGTAACAAGCAATTTCTCCTTTTTCCACAATATTTTCTACCACATAGGATGGTTACATTTCAAATGGCATCCAGTTTTCATTATCGTCTGCAACCTTTCTCAATTTGGACCAGTCTAAAATTTCTAAAAACGGGAAAGGGTTAAGTTTAAAGGAGGGAGGCTTACTCAGAAAGTAATAAATGAGTTTGAACCAAATTCCACAGTTATAACCCTTTCAGCGCATTCCAACTTCTCAGTACTTTCAGTCCTTTGATTTAAATCAAGTACCACTCTCATAGATGTTAGAAAGCAGTATTGATTGCTTAAGATAAATTGATTTCAAGTTTCAGGTTTCACATTGAATAACAGATAAAACAAATTACATTCAAGTGGAAAATTAAGATTCATCTACACAGTTCACAATAGTTGAATTCCAAGATAAAAGGGCTAACCAATTACCAGACGGATTGGTCAAAATCCAAAGCAGTTGCAGACAACAATTTAAAGTTTATGAAATTGTTGATTTTTCATACTTTTTCGGAAAAAGCGTTGTATAAAATGATTTGTTTGGTTGAATGGGGTTTTATGCCGCTTTCAACAATTTTACAGTTATATCGCAGCGGCTGGAGTGGTAAAGGTTGCAAAGGCCTGAAACGGGTTACAAACAGCCAAGAAACCATAATTGATTGATCTTTTTTCCACGTTGATTTTTTCTTCCTCTTCTTTTTTTTAATCGAATGTGTGTTAGAGAAAGTGCATCTGCACAATTCAAAATTTACAGTGATAAAATGTATCTGTCAGGGGATAAACAGTTACAAATGTATCATCCAGTGACCATTGTCATATCTTCAAATAACAGCTGAAACAAATTTGGAGAAAAACGATACTGTATTAAGAATATGTGAAGAAACGAAATAAGACGAAGCTGTTTTATGCACAGTTCCAAGTGCTAATAAGCCTGTTATTATCTGACATTTTGAAGTAAAATGATTAAAAGGTACACAAATAAATCAAACATAAAAAGAAAAGATTGCTCTCGCCTCCCAACTTTAGGTGTAGTGGGACTGTGCTCTATCACATTTGTAGACATTTCGGTACATGAATTTGTGCATTCAACAAATATCTAAATGTTATTTTTGACTAGCGGAATAAAACGAGAAACACCGAGGACAATAAGTCAAGCGTGTAATTATGCAAATAGAGGTCACAGTCCGTCAGGTCAATAAAATCTTACTATATCAACATTTTTGTCACCCACCAAAATTGATACGCCTCTTAGTTTTATAACTATGAAGGCATGATGAACCCTTCCCACACCATCCTGTTTTTTACGTCCCTCCACAAAAAGTTTTGGAAAACACTGCGGCAAATGAAGAAAAATATTGCTTGTAACAAGGTCATGAAATTCTGAATTTTTTCAACTTTAAGAGTAGAAAACATTGCGTAAAATGGAGAAATCGCTTGTTACAAGCAATTTCTTCATTTCACACAATGTTTTCCAAATTGTTTCTCTTCAGGGACTTCCAAAAGCGTCATTGTGTGGGAATTCGCCATGGGTTAAGACACACTCCTTTTCTAGAACAGTAAAAGTCAGTTATAAAGACAAGTTTCTAGACTATTAGATAAGTCCCAAAGGAACACTAAATTCCTTTCTTAGACAGGACATTTGCTGGATTACCTCAAGTCATCTAATCATCGCACAATCTGTGGAAATCGTAACCTTTCACTAGACAATACATTTCGGCTGATTTTAAATAAAAAACAAGAGGACCATGATGGTCCTAAATCGCTCACCTGAGGCATCTCCAAATTACAGTACTTTTTAGTATAAAAAAGACACAGCTTATAAAGATATATAAGATTTTGGGCTTTGTACAAAACAATCCAGTAATGTTTTACAATAATAATGAATGCCTTTGGCTTTATAGTTTAATCCATTACCAAACTATCCCAGAATTTGTCACCCTCAGGGAAAATAGGTTTAAAAAATACATGGTGAGAAAGGGAGTGACAAGCAATTTATCCATTTCTCACAGTGTTTTCTACCTGAAATTCTTTGTATTTAGATTTCAATCAAACTCTATCTACTGTCTGCAACTTCAATGGGTGTAATTTTAGCAACCTTGGTAGAGAAGAATCTGGATGTACTATACATTAAAATATGAATGCATTACAACTTATACATGAGGAGTGGAAGATATTTGAACATGCTCTTATTAAGCGTTTTTCATATCTTTGGATGCCTTGGGAAGGGCCATGTTTGTCAAAAGGATATAAACATGGTAGATAACAATAATGTTATCCTTTGTTTTTAATGTAAATGCTCTAGAGCCTATATTTAAGAAGAATTCTTTCAATGCAATTTACGCAATTTTTGACCCCAGGAGCAGAGACATTTTTTATCCTAAGAGCATATTTTCCTGTTACATAGTACAAAATTATTTAGTCATGCTACATACCAAAAATGTATGCCCTTCACCTTATATTTAAGAAGGAGAAGACTTTTGATGTTGCTCTAATTGAGCGTTTTCAAAAATTTTTGACCTCTGGGGCAGTGCCATGTTTTATCCCAGGGCTAACATTTTAGCTAACATGGTAGATAACCATCTGGATATGCTATATAGAAAATATGAATGCCTTAGACTTTGTAGATTGGGAGGAAAAGATTATTGAACATGGTCTAATGGAGCTTTTTTACAAACTTTGGACACCCAGGGAAGGGGTGTTTATTAACCTACAGGCATAATTTGATCAAAACTGATAGATAACAGCCAGGCTATGCTACACTCAAAATATAAATGCCCTCCTCCTTAAAATGAAGAATTTTTTTTTTTTAACATACTCAAATTTTGCGTTTTTCCCAATTTTTGACCCCTAGTGCAGGGCCGTTTTTGACCTGAGGAAGACAACTTTTAGTGATATAGTACAAAACCATCTAGTTATGCTCCATACTAAATATGAATATTCTAGACCTTATAGTTTAAGAGGAGAAGTCTTTTGAAATTGCTCTAAGTAAGCATTTTTCCAAACTTCGGACCTCAAGGGCGTGGCCATTTTAGACCCCAGAGATTAAATATTTAAAAACTTCGTAGAGAACCATATGATTAAGCTCTATATGAAATATAAATGCCTTTGGCCTTGTAGTCTGTGAGAAAAAAGACAACATAGATTTTCTAAAATTTCCCATTTTCATATGCCATGGTTACAAGAGTTTTTGAAGGAATTAAATTCTTTTAACAACTTTTGAAGAGCTTCAACCAAGGAACATCCCTGCAAAGTTTCAGCTTGATTGGCCTACTGGTTTAGGAGGAGAAGATTTTTAAAGATTTTTACAGATTTACTAAAGATTCCCATTTTCACATGCCGCGGCAACCAGAGTTTTTGACAGAATTAAATTCTTTCAACAACTTTTAAAGAGCTTCACCAAAGGAACATCCCTGCAAAGTTTCAGCTTGATTGGCTTACTGATTCAGGAGGAGAAAATTTTTAAATATATTTAAAGAATTACTAAAGATTCCCATTTTCAAATGCTGCGGCAGCCAGAGATTTTGAAAGAATTAAATTATTTTAACAACTTTTGTAGAACTTCACCCAAGGAACATCCCTGCAAAGTTTCAGCTTGATTGGCCTACTGGTTTAAGAGGAGAAGATTTTTAAAGTTTTCAACAGATTTACTTAAGATTCCCATTTTCACATGCCGCGGTTACAAGACTTTTTGACGGAATTAAATTCTTTTAACAACTTTTGTAGAACTTCACCCAAGGAACATCCCTGCAAAGTTTCAGCTTGATTGGCCTACTGGTTTAGGAGGAGAAGATTTTTAAAGATTTTTACAGATTTACTAAAGATTCCCATTTTCACATGCCGCAGCAACCAGAGTTTTTGACGGAATTAAATTCTTTTAACAACTTTTGTAGAACTTCACTCAAGGAACATCCCTGCAAAGTTTCAGCTTGATTGGCCTTCTGGTTTAGGAGGAGAAGATTTTTAAAGAAATTGTGGACGGACGGACAGACGGACAGACGGACAGACGGACGACGGACAACGACCGATCACAATAGCTCACCTCGCACTTTGTGCTCAGGTGAGCTAAAAACCACACTCCAGTAATATTTACCTATTAACCCATTCCCACACAATGACCCTTTTAAACGCCTCTTAATATGAAAGTTTTGGAAAACATTATGGAAAATGAAGAAATTGCTTGTAACATGAAATTTCTCATTATCCACAATGTTTTCTACCCCAATATACAAAGATTTTAAAAATTCATCTACTTTAAATTTTTGTCTGCAACTTCTTTAAATTTGGACTTGTCTAAAATTTTATAGTGTGGAATGGGTTAAACAGATGGCCCTTATTCATGGAAGTATTAGATGACAATTTCAACTTGATGAAATTTTAAACATTTAGTCTTTTTGGGAAAACCCTAAAAAAATTCATGAAATAGTTTTCATGTTCTGAACTTAAAGAACTTAATCTTACATGTTATAGTTTCTAGAACTTTAGTTGAATGTTTAGAACTTGATTTCTAGCACATGTTGGAGGTTCAAGAACTTGTAACTTTCTAGAACTTAAACCCCATTCAATGAATCAAGAGGTTTCCTGTTTAAGTTGGAATGCGGAGCAATTAACAAAACCGCAAAATGAACACAAGACAATTTCATTTCAGATTTTTCGATAACACATATCATGTGATCTCTTAGATATGAATACACCTCAGGTTACTTCTGATCTCAACTTGCCACATACGATCAGCTAGTTGTAGCCGAAGACAATAATATGGCACATGAAAGGATGATATAAAAATTTGTTTAGAGACTTCTAAACATGCTTTAGTTTGCTTTAAATTATTGAAAACTAAGGTAATAATCAGCCACTATGTTTTCCAAAGATTTCATAATGAGGGTCATTTAAAAGCGTCACTGTCTGGGAATGGGTTAAGACAATGCTAGTTTTTGATTTCTGTATGTGGATAAATGTTTTTTTGCGTTATTCACGCACATATGAACACGAATGGGAATGCTAGTTTAACCCTTTCCTGTTTAAACACGCGATTTTACATTCCTATGATTTTATACTTGAGAAAACATTGTGGAAAACAAAGAAATTGCTTGTAACAAGCAATTTCTCCTTTTTCCATAATATTTTCTACCACATAGGAAGGTTACATTTCAAATGGCATCCAGTTTTCATTATCGTCTGCAACCTTTCTCAATTTGGACCAGTCTAAAATTTCTAAAAACGGGAAAGGGTTAAGTTTAAAAGAAGGGAGGCTTACTCAGAAAGTAATAAATGAGTTTGAACGGAATTCCACAGTTATGACCCTTTCAGCACATTCCAACTTCTCAGTATTTTCAGTCCTTTGACTCAAATCAAGTACCACTCTCATAGATGTTAGAAAACAGTATTGATTGCTTAAGATAAATTGATTTCTAGTTTCAGGTTTCATATTGAATAACAAATAAAACAAATTACATTCAAGTGGAAAATTAAGATTCATCTACACAGTTCACAATAGTTGAATTCCAAGATAAAAGGGTTAACCAATTACCAGACGGATTGGTCAAAATCCAAAGCAGTTGCAGACAACAATTTAAAGTTTATGAAATTGTTGATTTTTTATACTTTTTGGGAAAAAGCGTTGTTTTAAATGATTTGTTTGTTTGAATGGGGTTTTACGGATTTACAGTTATATCGCGGCGGCTGGAGCACCTAACAATGGTATCCTGGTATTTCTCACACCAGTACTAGTACCAGTACTACCATTACATCCCTTCCTAGCCTCCAGCTGCAATCCTACATAGGTCTACGATTATCGACCCATTGGTGAGAGACAAATAGTCGGAAAGGATGAGTGCTGCCGTCAGGGATCGAACCCCGGGACCTCTGGATTGACAGCCCGACGCGCTACCAACTGTAGGAATAGCATATCACAACCAATTTCATCATTTCACCCTATACTTATACTGTATGTATTTTAGGAGAAATACTAACTGTTGGCCCATTTAAGCTTAGGTGTTCAACTATTCAAACCATTACCAGCCGGCAAAGTTTTAGACTGGTCCAATTGAAAGCTTTCTGGTAATGGGTTAAATTCTGAGCAAAGTTATAAAGACTGGGCGACCACATTGTACTGACAAGGCTCCTTTGCAGAAAAATCTGATTTTCCTGTACATCTAGTACAGCAAGAATTCGTCTCGGATATATACAGAAAGTCAAAATAGGAAGGGGATTGAATTACCATCAAATATCTCTAGAAGACATTTTGGACATGCTACGAGAAAGGTCATTAGAAAACTATGCTCAGGATGCAGATTGAGTTTTGACTAGGTAAGGTCATTATATTCAAAACTTTATAAAGTAGGTACCATTTGACTTCAGCTCAGAAGGGAACAATATTCAACAACCACCTAGAAAAATTACCACTCTGTCATGGAATTGAGAATTTTCGACTTACAAAACAAAGATGTATGTCTTTTCAGATCCTTGGTACGAGGTCATAAAGTCTTAGCTGGCGACAGATTTTTCCCCTTTCATGGAAGACTGATGATCACATCTCATGGTATTCGAATATTTATTTTCAAGAAATTCCCATTTGAATTTTCTAGAAAAAGGGAAATGTGATTGACAACAAAACCGCAATGCTTGTGAAAAACATTTCTTTGAAGCTTTTCATTGATATCATTTAAAATTCTTAACCTACTGCAACTAAATAACACCCCCTGTTGAATAATATGAAGGGAAATATTGTCAAAAATTATGGCTTGTAACAAGCCATTTCTCCTTTTCCCATTATGTTTTCTACAATATTCAGTCATTTTTTTCTTAAATTACACACATCTTGAAATGTTGTATGCAACTTCTTTCAGTATGGACTAGTCCAAAACTATGTTGTTTAGGATTGGATTAAATGGTTTCTAGTGGATTTTTGAGATTTCCCTATGGATTATCACTTGATAAACACCTTTTTGGTGGATTAGCTCTGCTTTTCTTCATTTTGGATTACCTAATGTCATCTCAAAAGGTCCAAAGTTGTGATCAAGTCATCAGGATGCAATCCAAATCACATGTAAAATGATGCAATTTTAGGGACTTTAAATAAAGCTTTTGCTGATGATGATCAAAAAATCAATCTTACACTGATTATCCTATTTTTCCTTTGGCTTTTATTAATGAGATGAAGAGAATATTTTTTGTTTTCATGGAGGTATGAACTGAACAAGAGGGCCAGTGGCCCTGGTGCTCACCTGAGATAAGGTTGTTTTTTTTTTTTTCTTCAAGGCCTAATACAAACTGGATCGGGAGAAAACCTCCTTTAACATTTAACTAAAATCAACAAGCCCTATTTGGTTTAAAATGGCAAAATAGTTTTGAAAGGGTTGCCTTCTTTATTTCTATTTAACCCATTCCAACACAGCAAAATTTTAGACTGGTCCAAATTGAAAGAAGCTGCAGACGACAATTTCAAGTTGATGGAATTTTGAATTTTTTCGTCTTTATGGATAGAAAACATTGTGGATAATGAAGAAATTGCTTGATACAAGCAATTTCTTCATTTTCCACAAGGTTTTCCAAAGCTTTTTTCTCGAGGGGCGTAAAAAGGAGGGATTGAGTTTGAATGGGTTAAGCCTAGTCACCCTGTGGCTCTAAAATTTTATCAATTTTGAAAGAGGTCAATGTACTGATGCTTCAGGCAAAATTCAAGATTCTTCAAGTTCTGGGTCAGGAGATTTTTTTTTTTCAATTCTTTTTTTCAATTTTACTCTTGTTGTCATAGAAACCAGAGTTTTCAACTGATGAAATTCTTTGGTTGAAATCATCCCAGTGGTTTGGGAGGAGATGTCCTTTTAAAAATCCTTCTTTAATTCTATAAAAGCCCAACCCACCAAGGGCTCTGCCCCTGGGGGCCTGAGGTTGGTAATTTGAGCAATTCTGAAAGAGGTCAATGTACTGATGCTTCATGCAAAATATCAAGACTCTATGCCCTCTGGGTTAGGAGGAGATAATTTCTAAAGGCTCTGCCCCTGGGTACCTGAGGATGATGATTTAAGCAATTCTGAAAGAGGTCATTGTACTGATGCTTCATACCAATTATCAAGGCTCTACACCTTCTAAGTCAGAACCTAATAATTTTTAAAGTTTTCATTAAAATTCCATGGCAACCAGAGTTTTTAACAGATTTCAATTCTTTTAGCAATTTTTAAAGGGCACCACCAAAGGAACATTTCTGCCAAATTTGGTTGAAATCCGCCTAGCAGTTTGGGAGGAGATGTCGTTTTAAAAATCGTTCTATATAATTTCTATATAAGCCCCACGCCCCCTGGGGCTTCTCCTCTGGGTACCCGAGGGTGATGATTTTAGCATTTCTGAAAGAGGTCATTGTACTGATGCTTCATGCCAAATATCAAGGTTCTACGCCTTCTGGGTCAGGAGGAGATAATTTTTAAAGTTTTCATTAAAATTTCAGTTTTGTTGCCATGGCAACCAGAGTTTTTAACGGAATTCAATTCTTTTAACAATTTTTAAAGTACACCACCCAAGGATCATTCCTGCCAAATTTGGTTGAAATCTGCCCAGAGGTTTGGGAGAAGATGTCATTTTAAAATTGTTGACGGACGACGCACGCCGCACGCCGGACACAGGACGATCAAAATACCTCACCATGAGCACTTCATGCTCAGGTGAGCTAAAAAACTTATCACACTGTAGGAATACGAAAAGCCGATTAATACCTTGTGTGATTAGGTTTTTCAGTTCATACCTCCATGAAAACAAAAAACGTTCTCTTCAATTCTTATAATTTAATAGCATCGAGCTAAAAGAACAAAAGCTTCACAATTTTAATACCTTTTTGTATGGGACTATTTTGTGTGGGAACATACAAAATCACTCATACTCAAAATTTTGTTCATGGAGTTATGAATGAATTTTTCGACCAATCAGAACGCTCGTTTTTGATAGACGAAAATAAAAATTAAATTATTTGACAATATTACGTTTTGTCAATAGTGTGAAGCCTTTTTTTTAACAAAGGCCCATAACTCCTAGAACTTGAGGGTAGAGGCACTTGAGCGCCTGTATCGCTCAACAGGTCTGATTTTAATGATTAAGCAATTCCAAATTGATTCTACTTTTTCCTGATCCTCAAGAAACAAGAGGACCAACATGGCCCTAGCTTGCTCATCTGAATTTTCTTTCTAAAGCTAACTAATCAATTCAAATAAGACAACAATGAGATATTTTTAAAAAGAGAGCCATTGACCCTAAAACACTCACCTGAGTAAATAACTGCAGAGTGCCAGTGATGAAACTTTGGTTCAAAGTCACCTTTGAGCAAAATATTGTATAAGAAATCAGAAATGGAAAGACTTTCTTACAAAGATCACAATTTCTGTGCCCCTTGCTATCACAATTTCTGTGCCCCTTGCTAAGATATGTAGGCAAACATATTGACCCAATATGTAGGCAATCAAGCCAAATATGTGGCCTCTAGAGAGCACATAATAATTTCTTGATGTTTATCCGAGTGACCTCGTTTTTGATCGATCCCATGTTATCAAATATAAATTCTAACCAAGAATTTACGTATGCAAACTTTTCTGAACAAAGGACAAGACATTTTAGACAAAATTATGGCCTCAAGAGTGCACACAAAGTTTTTCCAAGATTTGACCTTTTGATCTAGTTTTTGACCCTATGTGACCAAACTTTGAACTTAGAGGCGATTTTATGGGTACAAACATTCTGATCATATATCAAAACAACTTCGACCTAAAAATGTGGCCTCTATAATGGACACAAGGCTTTTCTATGATTTGACCTCACGACCTAGATTTTGACCAAATGTGACCCAATATCGAACTTGACTAAGATTTTATGGAGAGAAACTTACTGACAAAATATCAAGACATTTGAAGCAAAAATGTAGCCTCTAGATTGTTCAAAATATCAAACTTGTCCGAGATTTCACGTAGTCAAACATTCTGACCAAATATTAAGACACTTGAGCCCCTAATTTGGACTCTTTATTGCAGACAATGTTTTTATCGTACTTGACAGAGATTTTATGAAGAAAAAATATTCTGACAAAATATCAAGACATTTGAGCTGAAAATGTGGTCTCTAGAGTGACACAAGGTTTTTCTAGGATTTGATGTTATGACTTAGTTTTTGACCCCATATGACCCAATATCGAGCTTGACCGAGATTTCATGCAGGCAAATATTCTGACCGAAAATCAAGTCATTTAAGCCATAAATGTGGCTTCTAGAGTACACACAAGAAGTTGACAGATGATGCACATTGCACAACAGAAGATGGACACACAATGATCACTAAAGCTCACCTTAAGCACATTGTGCTCAGATAAAACTTAAAAGTCAAACTAATATAAAGGCAAAAGATTGTTATTCAATAAGCTGAAAACTAATACTGTCACAGATGCCCCATTTTACTTCATCTTATGTGGGATGCAACCATATTCAATGGGGTTCTTCTTTCATGACAATACAAACAAGATGTGTTTGTGAATGTATTTGACCTTGGTATGTGACCTTGACCTTATCACATGACCTTGACCTTGACATGAGGAGATGCGTATTATGGAGATGTATCATCATGCCAAATATGAGCATTATATCTTGAATAGGCTAGTAGTAATTGGCAATTTTATGTTTTTTGGTCAAGTTTTGCAGACAGACAGGCAGACCGAAAACGGTAAAGCAATATGCCCCCGATCTTTTAATGTGGGGGCATATAAATTGTGACCTGGCTTATCAATCCGACTAAAATTTGCTATGAAAAGAGTTGAAGTAGTTCAGAGCTCCAGAATAGAGTGTGTGATAACTAGTGTCTCAATCTTTCATTTCTAATCCAAACCCTATGTTGTGGGTACTCATTCAAGTTGTTTTGACAGAACGATTCCAATGAGTACCACAACATAGGTTTTTAGGCAATGGACAATGAAATTCTAAAGCTTGAAAGTGAAATCACTTACTTAGACTTAAGCTCTTAGATTGCTTGTTCACAGACAGAGTATCTGATTGCCCAATTCCAGGAAACAGTTAAACCCATTTATCACCTAATATAGCAGCATCATATTGTAATGACAGGCAATCAAGCATCCCATTATGATCTCCACTATAAAAGAACACCATTTAACCAATCCCTTCCAGCAAAACCAATTAGATTTTATGGCAAGATTAGCATGCTTCATTTAGAGCACTGTTTAAGAACAAGCATTCAGCCTGAAAAGATTGACTCAAGCGTAGAAAATGATAACCACTTTTCTTTATTGATAACTTGCAAGATGCATCAAGGATCAATATTGACTATTATGCTGATGTCCTTGAAAGTTTTTAAACTTTTTCTGTTGTTATCTTGAAAAGGTTCATGAACAGTTCATGATATATTTCGTTAATGAACTTTTTCAGGACAAGATCAGATCATGAACATATACTTCCAGAAATAGTGTATGATTTTGTGCCAGGGTTAATTAGATACGCATTTCAATTCTCAAAAAACTACTTAGTGCCAAATATTCTTTAAGTTGGTTACAAATTGCTCATTTAGTGGCAAAAGTAGAAACTGCTTGTGACAAGCTATTCCCTTTTTCTGAAAAATAAGGTTTTCTACTTATATTTGGCAATAATTTTCCAATTCTAGTGCACTCATGTCTGCAGTTTCTTTCAACTTGAAACAATTGCTGTCTGACAATGGGTTTAAATGATAAAAGATGTGTTAGTGTCCCTCTAACAGCCTTTACCCAAAAATATGACCTTGTGACGTTGACCTTGATAGAAGACTTTGACCTTACAATCAACTGATGCCTATCAATGCAAGGATCCAATGTCCAAAATATGAGCCACTTGTGTCTTGAAAGTTGTTTGAAAAACAGCATAATGTTAAGTTTTTGCGTACAGTTGACCTTCATAACTGACCTTGACCTTCATGGATAACCTACACCTTACAATCAACTGATGCCTATATTAATGCAAATAATTTATGTACCAAATAATGTGCCATGTATCTTCAACTGTGTCTGAATAACAGCAAAACTTTAAGTTATTGTGTTAACTGTACGCAGTCAGCCGTTCGAAGTCAGACGAACAGACAGATGGACACCAGTAAAACAATATGCCCCGACTCTTATCAATGCTGGGGCATAAGAATAAGTAAATTTATAACATTGGACACATACAGGTACTGTATTTTGATTTACATAAAATCATTCATTCTCCTTGCACAACTAAGGCTAATATTACTCAATATGCAATGCCTTTATTTGCTATCAGAACATTCTTCAATTTAGAACAAAAAATTTCTGGATTGTTTAATTGTTTTAATCCATTACAGGATGACAAAGTTTTAGACTGGCCCAACATGAAAGACATTGCAGACAACAACTTTTAGTTGATGGTTTTGAAGGAGAAAATATTGTGGAAAATGAAGAAATTGCTTGTAATAAGTAATTCCTTCATTTTCCGCAATGTTTTCCAAAACATTTTTTCACAGGGTTTCTAAGCAGGACTGTGGGGAAAAGGGTTAAAACTATAATGTTGCAAAACCATCTGAATCTGTTCCATATATGAAAGAAAAGACACCATTTCATTTCATCTTTCCAACTATGGCAAAGAGTTCAAGACATGAAATTGAGTGCTTAAGCTCTACTATTTACAGTACACAAGAGGAATTATCCAGCAGGCAGAGGTCAAATAATGAATCTTGTCTCATCACAAGGTCTAAATTACCAGGGATTTCTTGTATCAAAATACACAAGAATTTTGAAGAAGATCAGGACTTGTATTAGCTTAGCTTAAATGATTTTAACCCTTGTCATGCTGAACCCGGAATATTCCGGTTTTGGCAGGAGGTGTAGACTAAGATCAGACTGCACTTATGTGCAGGCTGATCTTAGTCTTCACCTCCCGCTAGTACTTTTCCCGCTAGTTGCTTTTGAAGTTGATTCCTAAAAACAAATATTGATTTTTGAACAAAAAGTTCTATCAGTGCTTTTAGCCCTTTGATTTGACAGTAATTCAGTAAGGTTATTTATACAGCATGACAAGGGTTAAAGGGGTCAAAACAACAAAAAGAGGGTTGACTAATTGAATGGTGTTTAACGCTACTTTTAACAGTATTTCAGTCATATTGCAGGAGCTGGAGCACCTAGCCATGAATTCCTGGCATTTCTCACACCAGACTACTACCATTTTTCCAGGCCATCCCACTTAGCTGTACAGTTATCCACCCTATGGTATGAGACAAATGTCAGAAAGAGGGAATCTGAAATTTTGACCCCCTTTAGAGAAATTTCTGAGGGTCAAAAAAAGTTATTTTAATATTTACCGGCGGCAAACCTCTGGCTTAGGTGTCAATGATGAGACAACAATTTAAAGTTAATGAATTTCTTGATTTTTCAACTTTCTGGGTAGAAAACAATGTGGAAAATGAAGAAATTGCTTGTGGCAAGCAATTTCTTCATTCTCCACATTGTTTTCCAAAGCTTTTTTCCAAAGCTATAGGGGCGTCTAAAGGCGTCACTGAGTGGGAATGGGTTAACTTATATTAACTCATTACCAGACGACAAAATTTTAGACTGGTCCATATATTCAAAGCAGCTGCAGGTCACAATTCTAAGTTTATGACATTTTAGATTTTTTCAACTTTCTGGGTAGAAAACATTGTGTGAAATGAAGAAATAATTGTTACAAGCTATTTCTTCATTTTACACAATATTTTACCAATTGTTTTTCTTTAGGAACAACCAAAAGCGTCATTGTGTTGGAATGGGTTAACCAAT
Source organism: Fragum fragum (assembly GCA_946902895.1). Lineage (NCBI taxonomy): Eukaryota > Metazoa > Mollusca > Bivalvia > Cardiida > Cardiidae > Fragum > Fragum fragum. Next base: position 43,585,221 of record OX336375.1, read on the forward strand.
AAAATCTTTATACAAACATCATTTTAGGCATACATGCACATGACTTTCAGTCTTGATTGGCTCTTTTGTATGTAACATTATGGGCATGGGTCAATAATAGCTGTTTGATAGTACATGTATTTCACAATTTTACTATTGAATGGGGTTTTATGCCATTTTGTACAATTTTTCAGTTATATCACAGTGAATTTCAATTGTTCAAGATGTGCTTCCTTAGGGTAAGGCCTGCACCAGGTAGATAGTTTGTAGATGACATTTCAAATTGCAAGAGATATAGCCAACCGGTGCTTGCATGATGCTTAGCTTAGCTAGTCCAAGTTGATAAAGGGGGATAATTCTTATGAAAATGCTTTAGTGTTACCACCTTGATAGTAAGTTTTGCTCCTTTTCATATTGAGCATTATTATATTCCAATTTTTAAATCAATGTTCTCAGTATTACTAGAGGTATCAAAAATTAAAAAAGACAACGGTGACAACCTTAAGTTTTCTCCATCTAAGCTAAAAGCAACATTCTATGCTATTGAAAACATTGTGACAAAATGAACAAGAGGACCAGTGGCCCTGGCCCTCACCTGAGATAAGGCTTTTTTTCTTTGGCCTAATACAAACTTGGTCGGGAGAAGACCTCCTTTATCATTTAACTAAAATCAACTTATGTTACCATGCCAACCAATGCTTTCAACAGATTTCAAATATTTTAGTATTTATTAAAACTGGGCAAACTGACGTATTTCTGCCCAATTTGGTTTAAATTGGCCAAGTAGTTTCTATTTTAGCCTAATCATCCTTAGGCTCTGGAATTTTATCAATTTTGAAAGAGGTCAATGTACTGATGCTTCAGGCAAAATTCAAGATTCTTCACTTTCTGGGGAGATGTTTTTGGTTTTATTCTCTTTTTCAAATTTACCCTTGTTGTCATAGCAACTAGTCTTTTCAACTGATTAAAATTCTTTAGTTGAAATCGGCCCAGTGGTTTGAGAGGAGATGTCGTTTTAAAAATCCTTCTTTATTTCTATATAAGGCAGAACCCCCCTGGGGCTCTGCCCCTGGGGGCCCGAGGTTGATGATTTTAGCAATTCTGAAAGAGGTCAATGTACTGATGCTTTATGCAAATATAAAGACTCTAGGCCCTCTAGGTTAGGAGGAGATGATTTTTAAAGATTTATTTAAAATTCAGTTTCGTTAACATGGCAACCAGAGTTTTTAACTGATTTCAATTCTTTTAGCAATTTTTAAAGGGCACCAACTAAGGAACATTTTTGCCAATTTTGATTTAAATACGCCCTGTGGTTTGGGAGGAGATGTCATTTTAAAAATCCTTCTTTATTTCTCTATAAACCCCACCTCCCCTAGGGCTCCAGCCCCTTGTTACCAAAGGGTGATGATTTTAGCAATTCTGAAAGAGGTATTTGTACTGATGCTTATGCTTTATGTCAAATATCAAGGCTCTACAACGTATGGGTAAGGAGGAGATAATTTTTAAAGTTTTTATTAAAATTTCAGTGTTGTTGCCATGGCAACCAGAGTTTTAAAGGATTTCAATTCTTTTAGCAATTTTCAAAGGGCACTACCCAAGGAACATTTCTGCCAAATTTGGTTGAAATCCGCAAAGCAGTTTTGGAGGAGATTTCATTTTAAGATTCTTGACACACGACGGACAACTCACACAGGATGCCGGACAGAGGACAATCAAAATACCTCACCACAAGCACTTCATGCTCAGGTGAGCTAAAAATGCCTGTGATACACATATTTCTTCTTTTCCTACAACATTTTCAATACAAATATCTCTTCAGGGCCTCAAAAAGTGAGACTCTGTGGTAATGGGCTACATTTCAAATGCACACCGTCAGAAGCAGCAATGAAAGGTTCTACATATTTCTAGTCTCACTGTCTGGTGCATAATTTTCTTCTATGGAGAAAGATATTAAATAAAGAAGATAAAGTTGAAAAATGATTATGCTATTTCTGCCTTAAGGCTTCAAAAAGAGAAAATAGGAAAAACAAAGCAGTTTATCTTGCAGGCACTTGAGAAGCTATGATATAATGCATCAACTTCAAATCTCTGATTCCAATAAGTTTTGTTTTTTTGACACAATACCACACAACAAAATTTTAGACAGTTCAAAATTGAAATAAGTTGCAGATGACAATTCAATGTCAGGAAATTTTAAGAATCTTTGTATTTCAGGTGAGAAAACATTGTGGATAATGTAGAAATAGCAATTTCTTCCTTTTCCACATTGTTTTGCAAAGCATTTTTCTTGAGGGGTGTCAAAAAGCGTCACTCTGTGGGAATTTGTTTATGGGTCTTTAGACAGTTCAGAAAGTCATTCAGCAGCTAGTAATAAGCAAATTTCACCAATTAACCCTTTCCCACTCAGTGAAGCTTTTAGATGCCCCCAAGAAAAAAGTTTTGCGAAAACATTGTTGAAAATGAAGAAATTGCTTGTAACAAGCAATTTCTTCATTTTCCACATAGTTTTCTACCAAGAAAGTTGAAAAATATAAAATTTCATGGGCTTTAATTTGTCGTCTGCAACTCCTTTCAATTTGGACCAGTGTAAAATTTTGCCGTCTGGGTTAATGTACTTCCTGGGTATCTACAGTACAATACTGGAGCTCTGAATTGCCTTGCCCAAAGACATGCCCACCTGGCTCAAGTGTTGCCACAGGGATTCAAACCAACAACCCTCTAACTCTATCAGATTACCCCACTAAGTTATGAGCCAAGCAGGCTCCCTGATTCCAATGAGTACCAACAACAAAGGAAGAGGATTAACCCATTACTACACGACAAAATTTAAGATTTGTCCAAATTCAAAGATATTTTTTCAGTTGATGATATTTTTGTCTCTTGAGGTAGAAAGCATTACAGATAAGGAAGAAATTGCTTATAAAAATCAATTTTTTCATTTTCCAAAATGTTTTCCAAAGTTTTTCTCTTGGGGACGTCAAAGATGGTGAAAGTGTAGGAATGGGGTAAGAGACATAGATCATAATTACGGACTATAAACTTGAGCTCCGCAATAAGTTTTTTTTCCAATTCAATCCTGCTTTTTTATGACTCTCAAGAAAGATACTGTGGAAAAAGAAATAATAGCTTGAAACGAGTAATCCCTTTGTTTTCTACAAAGTTTTCTACCTTAACCTCTTACCAAAATTTAAGACTTATTCTATTTCAAATTCTGAAGAAAAAAAAAACAGATCGACACTGTTAAGGCATGAGCTAAGAAGAGTTGACAAAACGCTGAAAACGCCAACTGGACTCTGACATCGAAATTCAACTATGGTACCAAAACTATCATGCAAAATATATGTTTGGTTGAGGACCTGATTTAGGATCACCAGACATACATAAATTACCAGACGACAAAATTTTTGACTGGTCTAAATTGAAAGGAGTTGCAGACGACAATTGAAAGTTTATGAAATTTTAGATTTCTTCAGCTTTCTGGAGAGAAAACATTGTGTGAAATGAAGAAATTGCTTGTTACAAGCAATTTCTTCATTTCACACAATGTTTTCCCAAATGGTTTTCTTAAGGGGCATCTAAAAGCGTCATTGTTGTGGGAATGGGTTAACATAAATTCAAAGTACTCTTCTAGTCAAAATGAATTTTATTGGTTCATGGATTCTTTTATTGACCGTTGCAATAAGTCAATTCATGTATACCTCAAGTAGCAAGCAAGGGAATTAAGCACTGCAAATAAAAATCTACCCTCTTCTATGCTTATGTCCCTTTAACACACTTTAAAGTCATTCAACTTTATTACCGTCACTGATCTTGTGATTATATATAATCAACAATGGTTTCTTTCCATAACAATTAAAATATTGACATAAAAATGTTTCTGCAAACTCTATCAATTTTAACAAATCCGAAATTTTGTTGTCCAATAATGTGCTTTAAGGCTTCAATGTTGTCTGAGGCTTCTCTCACATTTGGAGCAGCCAAAATGTAACCACAGATTAGGGTTTAAGATGAGATACATTAACCCCTGTCATGCTGAATAAAAAAATCCTATACAGAATTACTTTAAAATCAAAGGGATGAGAGCACTGGTAGTACTTATTGTTCAGTTGTCAATACTTCTTTTGAAAATTAATTTCATAAACAACTCTGGTTTCGGGAGGACAGACAGGAGGTGAAGACTAAGATCTCACTGCACTTATGTGCGGTCTGATCTTTGTCTACACCTCCTGCTATAACTGGAATATTCAGGGTTCAGCATGACAAGGATTAATTGATAACCTATTTACCTAAGTATCCTATATTCTGCAACTTTGAAGGAAATGAAGATTTAAACATTGTGGGAAACGGACAAACTGCTTATTATTTGCAATTGCTGCTTTTTCTTGAAATGACGTTTTTTCCCTCAATGATACTTACTTTTCTTATAAAATGTCATAAGCATTTTATTTGAATTTTTACAATGGATGTAACAATGGGAGAAAAATGTAGCAGCAAATCCTAGATATCAATCGTACAATGCAAAACAGTTGTAACTACGTTTATGTTTATAGGATGTTACAGCTGTTTCCCGCTGAACCATCAATATGGAGTCCTGGCTTACAGGGCAAGTCCACTACAAACTGATCATGGATAATTTGCCACACTGACTCCAACATGAAGTTCAACTTAGATATTAAACACATTATTGTGCCAAATTTATGGTCAGTAACATATAAGATATAACTTGTTTGGTTGGCCACCTTAAATCAGCTGTAGAAACAGCGTTTAAGTTGCCCAAACCGACAAAATGCTTCACATGATTGTTGTCCAATGTTGAAGTTAAAAGTTCACATCTTACCTAAATGTATGTTTTGATTGGTCTATTGGTTTTTTGAATGGCAATCTTAACGCAGGGCTTGAAAAAAATGCTTACATTTGATCAAATGTTTTGTCAATTTTTAGTAAACAAACAGTAAAGTAACGGTATAGCCTACAAAGGACATGTCATCCTTATAGCAAATCAAAATTGGAATCAGCTTTTTTTGCTTCTTGTGTAATTCCAAAACGATAGGTGGCTGAAATAAACACATGGCCATAGACAAATATAGACCTTGTGACAGCAGAGGTTTCTTGCTTACCTAAGTGAGGCCAACTATGCAGAGCTACAGATAGAGGGCGAAATTTATATTTTGGATTTAAATATTTCATCAATACTTCCATAAACCCTATGTTGTAGGTACTTATTTGAATTGTCTCTTTGAGACGATTCAAATGAGTACCCACAATATAGAGTTCCATTGAGAAATAAAATAAATAAGAATTTTAAAATGCAGTTACCCTCGTCTTGTCAAGACCTCTTTCTGACTAAGGGGAGTGTACCAGATAACTCAACTACACGACAATCATATCAATCTTACCTTCTGACCAGCAAACTCGATTTCTGACATTCACTAACAGTGAGTGGCTGTCGATCTAAGGGACACATTTTTTGTAACTTGAGGTAGTTCTTCAGGCACTTTGAGCAGTAAGTATGACCACATTTTGTATCTATAGGGTTCACTAGCGGCTGCAAACATATATGGCACACCAGGTCCTCGTCAACAGTTTGATAATAATCATACAAATGAGTCCCGTTTGGCTCATGAAGCTGTCCACATTTTGAGCAGATCACATTGTCCCTGTATTTGTAGTGGGTGTAGGTAGAAAAAGTCTCTGAATTCGGAGGTGTGTAGGGTGGGGGAGGTAACTCCAGTGGGTAGTTCTCATATGACATGGTGGATTTACACCACCTGCAGGCACTTTGTGATTAATCTATCATTCTGAAAATAAACAAAGTAATAAAAAATTTTTTTTCTGACACAAATATTTTTGAATAAGTCAATATTCAAAGAAGTTGCATAAGACAACTTTTAGTTCATGAAATTATAATAATCTTTTATGGGTAGAAAGTACGTGTGAGTATTAGCCCATTCCCACACAATCTCTCCTTTTGACGCCCATCAAGAAAACATTGTGAAAAATGAAGAAACTGCTTGTATATAGCAGTTTCTTCATTATTCACAATGTTTTCTATCCAAAAGGACAAAATAAATTTGAATTACATGAACTTGAAATTGTCGTCTGGAGCTTCTTTCAATTTGGACCAGTCTAAAAATTTGTTGTGTGGGAATGGGTTAAAGGTTAAGGAAAATGTTCAAGAAATTTCTTCATTTCCAAAATGTTTTCAAGCTTGCAATTAGTGAGTGGTGTAAAAATGGGGGATTGTGTTGGAATAGATTACACTAGAAAATTGCATATGAAGTAAATAATATACCAGACAAGGTATGTACTGGTCCAAATTGAAATTTGGACAACAATTCAAAGTGTTTTTAAGCTAAAAATTATTGCAATCTATTGGAGAAGAAAACATTGTGAGAAAAGAAGATTATGTTATGATTTTCATACATATTCTTATGTTGAATATTTGCTTTGCCCAGTTCCCCGATTAATCATTTTTGACTGATAGATCAAATGATAATTGACTTGTCATGCATTTAAAGACAATGTAGGGATTTCATAAAACAATTATAATTAATAATGTTTGGCGAGACTTAACACACTGCCAAACATCCCACCTTTTGACACCCCTCGAGAATAAAGCATTAGAAAACATAGTGGAAACTGAAGAAATTGCTTGTTACAAGCAATTTCTTCATTATCCAAATTGTTTTCTACCCCAAAACACAGAGATCTTTAAAATTTCATTGACTAAAATTATTGTCTGCAACATATATCAATTTGAAGCGGTGTAAAATCATATCTTCTAGAAAAGGTTTCAAGCCCAGGATATTACTTCACTTTGATTGTATGCGTAAGAATACATTGTGGAAAAAGAAAACACTTTTTCTTACAGTACTTTCCTACAATATTTTCTACCACATAGGATGGTTTCATTTCAAATTGTATCCAATTTTCATTGTCCTCTGTAACCTCTTTCAATATGGACCAGTCTAAAATTTAAGAGAAAAAAAAAAAAACAGGAAAAGGTTAAAAATATGACGATTTTAGAGCCTGGTATGTTTCAAATCGTTCTGTTGGAGATAGATGTAAAATATTATCATGACTTCATTAGTTTACAGCTTTTCCAAGTTACAGTTAGAAAATGCATATGCTCGATACCATGTAAGAAAGATCAGAGTGTATCTGCCACAGGGTAACCAGTTAGAGATTCTGCATGAAAACAATATATTTGGGACAACAAAGGTATCGTTCAGATGCATCTCTTGCTGTGTTTGTAATAGGAATTTTTCTATCAAGGAAAATTTAACCTAATGACTAATTTCAACGAGTTTTCCTTGATACATTCCCACACAATCCCTCCTTTTTAACCCCCCCCCAATTGTTTCAAGCAAATTCTTCAATGTCCACTATGTACTCTACCCCAAAAGACAAAGAATTTAAAATATCATCAACCTAAAATTGTTGCCTGCATCTTCTTTCAATTTGGACCAGTCTAAAAGATTTGTCAAGTTGGAATGGGTCAAGGAAGCATTTCAAGTTTGGGGGGCCTAGCAGCTTATAAACACTTAAAACAATATCGCAATTAACCCTCGATATGCAATTCAGTACTAAAATGCGTTGTTTTATCATTTTGGAAGGGGTTAACATAAGGTGGACATGGGTGTTAGAATAACCAATTCCCACACAATGACGCTTTTTGATGCCCCTAAAGAAAAATACTATGGAAAACATTGTGGAAAATGAAGAAATTGCTTGTTACAAGCAATTTCTTCATTTTATACAATGTTTTCTACCAAGAAGGTTGAATAAATCTAAAATTTCATAAACTTCAATTGTTGCCAGCAACTTCTTTCAATTTGGACCAGTCTAAAATTTTGCCATCTAGTAATGGGTTAACAGCCATGCATATAATCATACATAAATTGAGATGGGGTTATTAAATGCCATTCACCTGAATCACTTTCACAACAAAACTTAATGGAATGAATTTTAAGAGAATTTCCTTCCTCCACCAAATCCCACACAATCCAGCTTTTTAACCCTTTACAACACGACAAAATCTTAGAGTGGTTCAAATTGAAAAAAGTTGCAGAAGACAATTAAAAGTTGGCAGAATTTAGAAATTTTTGTCCTGTAGGGTAGAAAATATTGCGGACATTGAAGAAATTGCTTCTTTGTCAAAAATGTTTTCCAAAGCTTTTTTCTTGAGATGCGTAAAAATGTGGGATTGAGTTGAAATGGATTAAAACCCCTAAAAAAAAGACTTTTTGAAAATTTATATTATGGAAATGGAAAAAATGCTTTTTAGTAATAGTATAAATTATTCACAATGCTTTTTAGAACAAAATACAAAGAAATAAAACTTTCATCCACTGAAAATTATCGTATGCAGCAATGATGAATTCATACCAGTCAAAAAAATTTGGTCTGGTAATCATAAATTTGGCATAACAGAATTTTTAGCAATTTTTCTTGGTTAATTTATGAGGGAACATTTCTACACAGAGTTGCAGGGATCTGCCAAGAATTCAAATCCAAGGGGACAAATGGCCCATTGGGTTTGAAAAAAGTGGGCCATTTGATAAAAAGTGTGGCCCTACTAGTACATCTCCAAGGAAAAAACTGTAGAAACATTGTGGAAGCAATTCCTTCATTTTCCATCATGATATCTACCCAGAGAGTTGAAAAATCCTTAATTTCATAAACTTAAATTTGTTGTTTGCAACTTCTTTCAATTTGGGCCAGTCTAAAATTTAGCCATCTTGGGATGGATTAATCAATTACAAGATTACAAGTCAACAAGATTGTTAGATTCAAAGAAGTTGCAGACCGTAACTTTTAATTGATGAAATTCGAAAAATCTATGTCTCTGAAAGGGTAGAACACATTGTGGAAAATGAAGAAATTGCTCGTAATAAGCAATATCTTCACTTTTCACAATAATTCTTAAAGCTGCTTTCTTGAGGGGCGTCAAAAAGCCTAGACTTGTCCAAATTGAAAAGGTTAGAAGACAACATGATAAAGTTAAAAGGACAATTCAAAAAGTAACCATCCTAATGTTGTAGGAAAAGATGAAATGGCTTGTCACAAAAGCAATTTCTCTTTTTTTTCACAATGTTTTTCAAGTGCATGTATAATATCTAAGGAATGTAAATATCAAGGATTGTATGGGGAAGTTAAACCCTTGTCAACCTGTATAAAATCCTTATGGGAATTGCATAAAATCAAAGGGCAGAAAGAACTGGTAGCACTTTTTGTTCAACCATAAATATTGTTTTTGAAAATTAATTTCATAAACAACTCTGGCAGGAAAATTACAAACAGGAGGTGTAGACTCTTTGTCTACACCTCCTGCCAAAACCGGAATATTCTGGATTCAGCATGACAAGGGTTAATAAGGCTGTTATAACAATTTGGTTTCCTAACAAAGTGTTTAATTTGGATTTTTTAGCACTGAAAAAAAAGAGTTAATTCAACAGAAAAGGATCAATGGGAAAAAAGAAAGAAAATAAAATTATAAGAACAAAATGAAGTAAAAATCAAAACTTCACCCAAGTTACACAAGAATTCACAAAAGTAAATTCAGATGTAAATAAGATGCATTCCAAATAAAGTATGGCTCAAAAACTACCGGCATACCAAAATTATTGGCCCTGAGGTATATGATTATCTAAATATAACGCTTGTGCAATACTGCTACAAAATCAACGCAAAAAAAGTAATTAAAGTCGAATACATGTTAAGTTCATTATCTCATGAAAACTGTCCAAGTTCAACCCATTACCAAATAACAAAATTTCAGACAGGTCTAAATTGAATGAACTTGCAGTCAACATTTAAAAAAAATTATGGAATTTTCATTAACCCATTCCCACACTGTGACACTTTGGGACACCTGGGAAAACATTGTGTAAAATGAAGAACTTGCTTGTCACAAGCAATTTCTTAATTTTACATCATGTTTTCTACCCAGAAAGTTGAAAAAATCTAGCTTTCTATAAACGCTAAAATGTCTTCTGCAAGTCCTTGCAGTTTGAACAAGTCTAAATTTTTCTTTTGTGGTAATGGGTTAAGGGAGTAAAAACATTAACCCCTCTCAATGTTGTTTTTTGATGCCCAATCAAGAAAAATGATTGGAAAGACATTGTGTTAAATGAAGAAATTGCTTGAGCTATTTCGTTATTTTCCACAATGTTTATACCCCAAAACTTTAAAAAATCTAAATTTCATATACATGTACTTTAAATTGTCAACTGCAACATCTTTCAATATGGAAAAGTATAAAATTTGATCAGGTGGAAATGGTTTAAGGAAATTGCAGAAATCAAGCTATTTTATCATTCTCCACAATGTTTTTTCAAAGTTCTTTTGTTTTGTTTTTTATTGAAGGACTTTAAAAGATGGGACTATGTGGGAATGGGTAAAATGGGGATACAGACACCCTTTAAAATCAGAAGAATTTAACCCATTCCTGGACGACAGAATTTTAGACTAGTCCAAATTGAAAGGGGTTGCAGACGACAATATTATGTCTATGGAATTTTAGATAATTTCAATTTTTTGGGAAGAAAACATTGTGGAAAATGAAGAAATTGCTTGTGACAAGCAATTTCTCAATTTTCCACAATGTTTTCCTAATTGTTTTTTAATGAGGGGCATCCAAAAGTGCAACTGTGTGGGAATGGGTTAACCCATATCCACACAATTAGACTTTTTGACAACCCTCAGGAATAAAGCTGCGGAAAATATTCCAGCCACTATTCCAATTTCGACCAGTCTAATATTTTGTGTGGTGATAGGTTAAATTGCTGACAACAATTCAATTTGTATTATATTAAAAACTTAAAAATACATAGCAAGTAAGAAAACATTGTTGGGAAAATGGAAATTTCTAGAAGAAATCCATTCCCTCTTTATTACAATGTTTTCTTGAATAACACATCTTGAATATCTAATAAGGATTTTTACAGAAAAACAGCTGGTTAACCTATTTTTTCCACAGTACATTGTGGTTAACCCTTTCCTGGTTTTCAAAATTTTAGACCTGTCCAAATTCAAAGGTTTTGCAGACGACAATATAAAATTGATTTTATATGAAAAATAATTCTTCAGTAGGGTAGAAAATATTGTTTTCTCAAGTATAAAAATACAGGAACGTAAAAACCAGGGTTTGAACATAAAAGGGTTAAAGGAGATTTGCTTTCAACATTTTCCACATTTTTTCTAACAAAGCTTTTTTATCTTGGTGGTGTCAAAAAGTGTTATTGTATGGGAATGGGTTAAGAAATAGTTTTGACAGAAGATTATTTTAAGAAATTTACAAAGTATCTTTTTGCCTGCAGCAAAATCATTTGTGTAAATTTTGAAAGAGTTTCTTCCAGTTAGGCAATATGATGTAAATTATTTTGATTTACCAAAAACTTCAAATATTATAATTCATGTCAACACTTCTTTCTTTATGGTTATTTAACCTATTACTAGATGCCAAAATTTAGACTGGTCCAATTTGAAGGAAGGTACAAAATACGAGTTTTAGTTGGTGGGAATTAAAAGGTATTTGTCTTTTGAGAAAGAAAATATTGTGAAAAATGAAGAAATTATATGTTACAAGCAATTTTTTCGTTATCCTCAATGTTTTCTATCTACTTTTTTCTAGAGGGGCTTTGAAAAAGGATTGTGTGGGAACAGGTTAACACTTTCCTGTTTTGCAAAATTTTACACCTGTCCGAATTCAAAGGTATTTACAGATGAAAATTAAAAGTCGATTAAATTTGACGATTTAGTTTGGTAGAAAATAATGTGGAAGAAGAAGAAATTGCTTGTTACAAGCAATTTCTTTTTTTTCTACAATGTTTTCTCAATTATAAAATTACAGGGACTTAAAAACTTGTGATTGAACAGGAAATCACAATATCTCACTAAAATGAGTAACCCATTACCAGACAACATAATTTAAGACTGGTCAATCACAATATTTAGCTGGTAAGATTTATCTATTTAGACATTTTTTGTTAGAAAACATGGATTCCTGGTATTTCTCACACCAGTACCGCCATAACATCCCTTCCTAGCCTCCAGCTGCTATCTCACATTGGTCTACAATTATCGACCCATTGGTCGTAGACAAATAGTCGGAAAGGATGAGTGCCGCCATTGGGGATCGAACCCGGGACCTCTAGGTTGACAGTCCGACGCGCTATGACAACAGTTTCATTTATTTGACAAAAAACAGTATTTTCGCATAAAGAAATGATAATGCTTCAATGATGTATCATTATTTTAACAACCAGAGGACCATGATGGTCCTAAATCGCTCCCCGGAGTATGATGGTTCATGGCTTTATGATATAAACAAAATGGCAGAGCCCTCTGTCTAATTATTTTGGAGAAGATGTTTACAGATTTCTCTTTTAATCCTAGATATATTGATGATCCCACCATATAGCACTAATTTCCTCAATATGGTAATGCTTTGAAGTATAGACATCAATACGTACCAAGTATAAAAGCTCTAGGCCTAATGGTTTAGGAGAAGAAGGTTTTCAAAGATATCATTATTTATTCCTAACTAAAATTAGGGATTGCACAAATAAGGGCTATTTTTTTAAGTAATTTGGTAGAGGGTCAATGGCTGATGATATGATCCAAATATCAAAGCTCTAGGCTTTATGGTTTGGGAGAAGAAGATTTTCAAAGATTTCCTTCTTTATTCCTTTGTAAAATCAGGAATCACACAGAAAAGGGCTAATTTTCAGAGTATGATAATTCTTTGAAGTACATGTATTTTGGTAGACGGTCAATATATAATGATATGTACAAAATATCAAAGCTCTAGGTCTAATGGTTTGGGAGAAGAAGATTTTTAAAGTTTTCCTTCTTTAATTCTGTGTAAAATCAGGGATTGCCCAGAAGAGGGCTAATTTTCAGAATATGATAATTCTTTGAAGTATTTTGGTAGAGGGTCAATAGATGATGATTTGTACTAAATATCAAAGCTCTATGCCTTATGGTTTGGGAGAAGAAGATTTTAAAAGATTTCCTTCTTTATTTCTATGTAAAATCAGGGATCATTAAGAAAAGGGCTAACTTTCAGAATACGGTAATTCTTTGAAGTAATTTGGTAGAGGGTCAATAGATGATTATGTATACCAAATATTGAAGCTCTAGGCCTTATGGTTTGGGACAAGAAGATTTTTAAAGTTTTCCTTCTTTATTTCTATGTAAAATCAGGGAATTGCCAAGAAGAGGGCTTATTTTAAGAATATGGTAATTCTTTGAAGTATTTTGGAAGAGGGTCAATAGATGATGATTTGAACAAATTATCAAAGCTTTAGGCCTTATGGTTTGGGAGTAGAAGATTTTTAAAGTTTTCCTTCTTTATTTCTATGTAAAATCAGGAATCACAAAGAAAAGGGTTAATTTTCAGAATAAGGTAATTCTTTGAAGTATTTTGGTAGAGGGTCAATAGATGATGATGTATACCAAATATCAAAGCTCTAAGCCTTATGGTTTGGGAGAAGAATATTTTTAAAGTTTTCCTTCTTTATTTTTATGTAAAATCAGGGATCGCCCAGAAAAGGGTTAATTTTCAGAATAAGGTAATTCTTTGAAGTATTTTGGTAGAGGGTCAATAGATGATGATATATACCAAATATCAAAACTCTAGGCCTTACCGTTTGGGAGGAGAAGATTTTTTAAGTTTTTTCACTCCGTTGCCATGGCAACCAGAGTTCTTCATGGATTTCAATTCTTTGAAGTATTTTGAAAGAGCATGTCCTAAGGATCATTTCTGTGAAGTTTTGTTGAAATTCCATGGTTAGTTTAGGAGGAGAAGATTTTTTGTAATTGTGAACGGACGGACGGACAGACGGACGACGACCGATCACAAAAGCTCCCCCAGAGCACTTCGTGCTCAGGGGATCTAAAAATGAATTCATACAAAAAAAAATGTTTCTTTTATTTCATTGCAGGGAGTTTTGTCTGACATTAATAAATATTGGTCCCCAGGACTGTTAGGTGGTATTGTTCAGGGATGTGATTTTTTTTTAAGAGTTGAGAGTCCCTGATATTAACCCTGCACAGTATTTTCAAAATTTTAGACTTGTCCAAATTAGAAGGGGAAATAGACAACATTCTAAAGTAAGTACAATTTAAAAAGTAGCAATCCTATATGATAGAAAATATTATTGAAAAAAAAAAAAAAAAAAATTCTTGTCAAAAGCAATTTCTTCTTTTTCCACAAGGCTCTCAGGATTTGTACAGGAAAGGGTCAATTTCTTAAGGGACATCTTATACTTCATATAGTTATTGAACAAACAGCATGAAACATTAAACATTTCGAATTCAAGGATCCATTCCCCTGAACTTAAAAAAATCCAAATGCTATTAACTTCGAATCGATAAGCTTTTAACCCATCAACACTTAACAAAATTGGAGACTGGTCCAAATTCAAAGATGTTGCAGACAACAGTTTCAAGTTGGTATAATTTTCAAAACCTTTGTCTTTTTTGAGGTAGAAAACATTGTGGATAATGGAGGAAAAGTTGCTTGTAATAAACAATTTCTTTATTTTCCACAATGCTTTCCAAACGGGCTTAAAAAGAGGGGTTGTGTGGGAACAGGTTAATACAGAATCATTGAATTAGACATATAAAGATGAAAATCAGAAAGTACAGGACCTGGTGCTCTCTACATTCCTTGGTATTTCCTGGTGAAAAAAGGACCATCCACCAGTCTAGATAAAAGCGATAGATAAAAATTGCCCTTCTAAAATTAATGCTTCCTCCATAAAACCAGTATCTTGTGGGTATCCATTTGAATTGTCTGCATGAGATGATTCAAATGAGTACCAACATCATAGGAGTTAGGGAAGTATTGTTGAAATATTTGAATCCAAAATCAGAATCAATAGCAGCTCTTATAATCTCACTAAGAACAAAGAATGTCCTTGATTGCTGTTTTGGAAATATTAATCTGAATGAGATACATGTATCTTTTCAGGATGGCTCCATAACAATGGCATATTTTAATCAATTCTGTCCAAATTTCAAGCAATTAAAACTTACAGGTATTTTAAGGTCTTGATTTATTGTGGGATCACATTTCAGATTGGTTTGATTATTTGTAACTTTGCAGTGCTCTCAGTAAGCAGAAGTTTGACATACAAAACATTTACATATCAAAACCGGAATTTACCTTGATATGTGACCTTAATCGAAGACCAATGTTGTTTTTTTTCAGTGTGTGCTTAGATTTGAAATATTGTCTACTATATCAATAAAAGGTCAGACAACCAGTTACTTTGGAAAGGACCACCTATTCATCAGTTGAATTCCAATTAAATAATGGCATAAAAGCCAGTACTCCTAAAAAAAAATCACTTAGACATCAAGAGTCAAACCCAGTGCCAGAGGTTGGTTAGAAACTATGTTGTGTTATATTGGTCTTTGAGCAAAGTAAGATCGCCAGTAAAAAGTGAAATGATGATAACTCAAGTCTTGTCATCATTCCTGAAACACACATGTTGTTGGTAATAGCTGAAATTATCTAAATGGAATAACCCTAATGAGTAACATCAACTTAGGGTTTGTAGAGAAAATAGCGAAAGCTGTGATAGCTACATAACCTAATCCTACAGGAAAAGGCTTTGGAAAACAATGAGGAAAAAGATGAAATTGCTTGTCAGAATTTTCCAACATTAACTTCCAAGAAATATAAAATAGAACAAATTAAAATTTCAAAAAGCTTAAAAATGTTGTATGCAAATCTTTAAATTTAGACATGTGGTGATGGGTTAAAACTCCTTGTCTCAGTCTTACAAGCTGTAGATAGGTAAAGGTGGTGAAGGAATATCCATTTCTAATTTTTGGAACATGAAACAAAAAATAGTGCAATGAGTATGATCTTAAACTAGATAAAAATCGCCGAATATCCGCCATCTAGCACTATCCGAAATATAGGAATCTCTGTTAGGTCAGCATGAAAAGAAAAATCGATAATAGAATATTTGAAATTGAAACAATGCTGTTCTTTATAGATAGACATTTAAGTTAAGGTAATGTTATTAAATTCTTAAACATATTTTGTCATAGAAATGTGTACTTACATTAAAAATATAGATAATTTTCTTTATTTTCCCTTTGTTTTGGTTTTTTTTACCCGGAAGTACCTTTCTGCAAACTTAGACTGGGAGAAAATTAGCTGCGCCCACTTATCTTAGCCCACTTTCTGATAATCTGCTGCCTCGCTGGCAATTTATAAGACAGAGGGTTACGATATCGTATCTAGGAGCAAGTAGACTGAAGTAAAATGCAGAGGGAATATGACATACATTTCCAGGGTTATCAGTCAACTCGGCCATTCGAATAACTCGGCCAGGTCAACTAAGCCCAAATCATTATAATCTATAGTAAAATATCTCATAATTCTTAGAAAATGTTTAAGTTTTGTACCAATGATGCAGCATTACCTTACTATATTTACCTTTAATATTTTCAAAATACATTATCTTGTGTGTTTTAATATTATTATATCGAATCATTGCTTGAATAGTGCAATTTGAATGACTGTTAAATTTCAATTTAACTTTTCAATCTGAAGCTGATGCATACGTAAATTTCCTCACAACTGAATGATGATTGAACATTTTTGAATTTGTAATAAATATACTTAATAGATAGTCAATATTGAAATTGATTTGACATAAAATAAAATTTGGACCGAGTTCCAGTGTCAAAAATAATAAAATGATTGTATCGAAATCTCTTGACAATGTAAAAGTTTTGCCAGTCGAATAGTCTTGTACCTAGGTTTTGGCATTACTGCACATTAAACAGATCCATAAAATCAAAATTGTCAAAATTTGTCTTGCTGTCGCTCAGGGGAACCAATCATTCAAGAGCATTTTTTATTCAACGTTTTTTTTCCCCAAAAAGACTATAAAAGCGGTTTTACCACAAACTCATTTAAATGGTTAAAATGGCTTTTAACTTGACGAACTGAATCGAACAAATATCTTTTGTTGACAGATTGCTAATATCAATCAAAAATGGAATGACGGCCATTCATAACCTTTCATTAATATCGTCGGGAAAACAAATGATGACTCTAAAATGTATGTCGGTCATAAACATTTTTCTAGCGGCGTCACAATAACGCTTATTCTATCTGTATCTGCGATATTTAGGTCCCCAATTCACCATTTTTGCCACGGTTATATTTCTTTATCCTTCACCGGCTGACCGGCACTGGAATTTCCGTCTTCATGTTTTCGCTGGGATTTTAGACAAAGGTCAGCTTGCAGTCTAATCTTAGTCAATGCTGTCTGTGCTACTAGCTTGTCCCTTTCAAAGTGAAGTTAATTTTAAGCGAAGTTAAGCAATACATAAGCATTGACCCAAAAATAATGCTTCCTGTGCTTTCAGCTCTTCTATTTTAATTTAATTACGCAGTACGGCAAGGGCTAACCAATTCCCACACAATCATCTTTTTGTACACCCCTCAAGAAAAGCCATTGAGAAGACACTGTGTAAAATGAAGAAATTGCTTGCGAAATGCATTGTTCATTTAACACAATGTTTTCTACCCAGACAGTTAAAAAATCTACAATTTCATAAGCTTTAAATTTTCGTCTGTAACCCCTTTCAATTTGGACCAGGCTAAAATGTTGACGTGTGGTAATGGGTAAAGGTGTAAAGCGTCGTAATATATGTGTCTAGATAAGTCCGATGGTTTATTATCAAAACGACTTTCGATCAAGAAACCGAAGTGAATAATACGTAATTCCCAACTAATCACTGATAATGCACAGAAAATATGTTGAAACTTGTGACACTTTATTATCATTTCTCATGCATGAAAGATATTGACTTCGCGTTTTTTCAACAAAGGATATATTTATTCATTTAAGAGATTAAGAGAAAATTTTTGTTGTTGTTGTTTTCATGGAGGTATGAACCGAAAGAACTAATCACACTGTATGAATTCGCGAAGCGGATTCACACGTTAGTGTGATTAGGTTTTTCGGTTCATACCTCAATGAAAACTAGAAATATTCTCTTCATCTCTTATAATTTAATAGCATCGAGCGAAAGAAGCAAACTTTACAAATTTTCATACCTTTTTGTTTGGGACTATTTTATGCGGAAGCATACAAAGACGCTGCGACCTCAAAATTTTGTTCATGGAGTTATCAATATATTTTTTCGACCATTCAGAACGCTCGTTTTTTATAGACGTAACAAAAAATTATTTTATTACTCTGTGTCTGTCGGTGTTCCTTCTGTGCCTAACGGATTTTATTCTTGAAGAAAACGTTGTAGGGTATGGTCGGCGTGTCATCTGTAAAATTTTTAACAACAAGTGCATACCATACGGGTCTTCCTAATTTATGAATAGGAGCTTAGTGGGTTTTAATTTATTGATTGTTAGTTTTACGGCACATCAACAGATGTGGTCCTTTAGCGCACAAGAAATATAAGGATAATTTAACACAAAACATTTAAGAGATGAAGAGAATATTATATGTTTTCATGGAGGTATGTACCGAAAAACTAATCACACCGTATGAATACGCGAAGCGGATTCATACATTGTGTGATAAGGTTTTTAGCTCACCTGAGCACGCTGTGCTCAAGTGAGCTATTGTGATCCCCTTTTGTCCGGCGTCCGTCCGCCGTGCGTCGTCCGTCAACAATTTCTTTAATCGACACCTCCTCCTAAACCACTGGGTTGATTTGAACCAAATTTGGCAGAAATGTTGCTTAGGTGGTCCCCTTCAAAAAAAAGCAAAAAGAATTGAAATCCGTTAAAAACTCCAATTGCCATGGCAACAAAAGTGAAATTTCAAATAATCTTTAAAAATCCTCTCCTCCTGACCCAGAAGGCGTAGAGCCTTGATATTTTGCATGAAGCATCAGTTTATTGATCTCTTACAAAATAGCTAAAATCATGATCCTCGGGTCCCCAGGGGTGGAGCCCCAGGCGGTGGGGTTTATTTAGAAATAAAGAACGATTTTTTAAATGACATCATCTCCCAATTTACAGGGCCTATTTGAACCAAATTTTGCAGAAATGTTGCTTAGGTGGTCCCCTTCAAAAATAGCTAAAAGAATTGAAATCCGTTAAAAACTCTGGTTGCCATGGAAACAAAAGTGAAATTTCAAAAAAAGCTTTAAGAATTTTCTCCTCCTGACCCAGAAGGCGTAGAGCCTTGATATTTTGCATGAAGCATCAGTATATTGATCTCTTACAAAATAGCTAAAATCATGATCCTAGGGTTTCCAGGGGCAGACCCGGGGGGGGGGGGGTATAGGCATGAAGCATCAGATCAAATACTTCTTTCTTATTTCATAAATCATAACCCATGTAAATTTTTTTTCCTTCTTTCAAATCAGCTCTAAGGCCTTGGAATTTGTAATTTAGACTTTTGGATCCCCAGGTTCATAGTCTTTATATGTTATTGTGGCCCACTTGTTTCATAATCCTAACCTTAACATGAAATTAGACTGTTGAAAGAAAAAGAGCCTTTATCTCAGGTGAGCGCCCCAGGGCCAACGGCCCTCTTGTTTGGTTCATACCTTCACGAAAACAAAAAGTATTCTCTTCATTTCTTCTAATTTGATAGCATCGAGCGAAAAAAACAAAAGCTTTACTAATTTTGATACATTTTTGTATGGGACTATTTTGTGCGGATGCATACAAAATCGCTGCGAGATCAAAATTTTGTTCATGGAGTTATGATTTTTTTTTTTTCGACCATTCAGAACGCTCGTTATTTGATATACGAAACTAAAAATTAAATTATAGAGAATATTACAAAGGCAATCACAAGACATGTACAATGATAATTGAGGAATGCACCAAGATGATGGCCCTTTTGTTGCATCTTGCGATAAGCCAGTTGTCATGTTTAGTCTGCCAGGCGAAGTGACACATATCCAAGCATTAGACATGCAGTGGTTTATTCCTGTACCAGTTAACCACACGGAGTCTCGCAGGCCAGAACTTTTCATTTTAGAGCTTAATTACATCGGGATAACAGGAAACCGCAAACCTGACTGTCAAGTATAATAGTCTGGCCCAATTTTGATGTCATGTGTGTAGAATGTTATCAACGCGTTAGCAATGTATTTCTAAAAAATTATCTAGTTTTTGAATGAAGGTGGCCAAATTCCGAACTCATTTTCTTTATCAAGAAATCTATGTAGACTTATTTTTGGGTTGACTGAGTTATGATTATTGTCTCCTGATAGTATACCAATTTTTGACCTAGTTTTGTTTTTCACCTCTAGTGACATAGTTTTTAGCACAAGAGACCGAATTTGTCCCGAGACTTCAACAAGACAAACATTCTGATCAATTTCAGTTTAATTGAGCAAACACTGTTGTCTTTTATGTTGTCAACGGATATCTCAGGGGGCACTTTGTTCTTATGTGAGCTTAGAGTACTAGCTTTGGACTTAATACAGAAAGTGTCCTGCAATTTTGGAGACGGGGAGCGCAATAGTAGATTGTAGTAGCCTCATGCGACAGGCCACTGAGAAGGTAAAGGTACTATTCTGGAAAAAATCTCCGGCATCCCAAAGTGCAAAGATTAGTGGTTCTCGGACCATTGTTAACTCTTGACTTGACTGTGTAATTTAAAGGGAGTATATCACTCAGGTTTAAACATCCCAAATGTCCGAAACTACTCCCAGAGGTGAATATGAACCAGATATTGTATTCATGGTTAGTCGATGGGCGAAAGTGCCTTTTTCGTGAGTATTGTTTCAAACTAAGCGTAACTAGCAAGAAATCGGCAACAAACTTCACATGGGGCAGAGCTAGTTCATTGATATAACATTCAATAATAATTGACAATTATTACAAATAAATAAAGGAACCAAGAAAGCTATAATGTTCCCATTAAATGTTAACATCTGTTAACCAAAAGTCTAGAAACAACCAATCCATATTATTCTTTTGAATTCTTAATCAACCAAAAAGACCAGTTTTAAAAATAGACACAGGGAAAACCAATGTACAAAACAGTGTCTAGCAACGGTTCTTAGGAATCACGCTTGACTTTTACAACTCGCGACATTCGGATGTCGATACCGCATGACCTCATTTACATATGACCTAAATTCAACAGTAGAAATCAGAGTGACAAGGTCAACAACTAAAATCATGAAATACGTGATATCAAGGGGTTGGGGAAAACCATTGCGCGTGCTTGTTTTAAGGTTGTCGGAGATTTTAAATCTTATAAGGACCTTCCATTGGAAAACTGAGAGTCTCACGGTAGAAAGCGATGGTTTCTTTTCGGAAACTGATTTGCTAGCGGAAAATATTGAATGACATGGTAAATACGTCATTATACTAATTTTAGTGAAACCGACCTGCTATGACGTCACCCGAGGGAGCACGACGCCGTGCTGATTCCAAAATAGCGTAGACTATAAGCTAGTATCTCTCATTAAATCCCGTTTATATCCCGTTTATGTATAATGACAACTCTAATTCAAGATTATAGGTTCGTAAGACAGTTTTGAACTGAGCTTTAAAGAATCGATCACTCAATGTGACGTCATGATGACGTTTTCAAACTGAAAGTGCGAGACATTAATGTTTTACGCGCCACGTGGCTATCGCGCAATTCATTACAATTTCCCCCACTAAATTTTAAATAGATTATCTGAATACGTAGTCAGTTAAGGAAGCGTCATATTTTACCTCTGATTTTTGCTATTCTATGTGTTGGAATATTCTATTCAAACAATGTATGAGATGGAATAAGAAAACAAAAAATAACATCGGTGACATGAAAAATATCGATAATATCGTTAATATCATGATGGACAATCCGTCACGGTGTTTCTTCAAAACCACCCCACAATTAACGTCATTTTGACGTCACTGAGAGTTGATTTAGCTCAGAGGCTGACTTAGCATCTTTTCACCATTTGCTCTAGTTTCTTAGAATAAAGCTGAAAACAGTTTGATCATCAAAGACTACAATATTTCAGGAATTTGATTCTATCAAAATTTGAGATCTCACACCTTATCATAATTGTAACTAACCAAAAAATGACATGAAGCCATAATTGATGGAATGTTGAGTTTTTAGGGAGACTGGTTCAATTTGAAAAAGTTGCAGACGACAATTTCAAGTTGGCGGAATTTAGAAAACACCTGCCTTGTAGGGTAGAAAACATTATGGACATTAAAGAAATTGTTTGCTACAAGCAGTTTCTTCATTGTCCACAATATTTTCCATTTTTTTTCTTGAGATGCTTAGAAAGCAGAATTGATTTGGCATGGAATAAATAATAATACTTTTGAAGGAGTTGACTACAATTTGAATAAAGCTAATTCATGTGGCCATACAAAGCAGTGCGCAAGGTGAAGACTCTGATCAGACTCATTTTGAACACAATCTGCTCAAGTGAGCTTAAGATTTAGTGGTTAAGCCTCCAGTGGCGCAAGGTGAAGACTCTGATCAGACTGATTTTGAACACAATCTGCTCAGTTGAGCTTAAGCCTCCAGTGGCAGTTTGGACTCGTTGAACTCTGAGAAGACCTCAAAATTGTGTCAGTTGACTTAAGCTATCGAAGCTGCTAAAAAAGAGCATTACGGGTATTCTACCTTATATTTTAGTTAACGAATCTATAGCGCAGTTGGTAGCGCGTCGAACTGTCAACCTAGAGGTCCCAGGTTCGATCCCCGACGGCGGCACTGATCCTTTCCGACTATTTGTCTCCCACCAATGGGTCGATGATCGTAGACCTATGTGGAATAGCAGCTGGAGGCTAGTAAAGGATGTGATGGCGGTACTGATCTGAGAAATACCAGGAATCCATTGTTAGGTGCTCCAGCCGCCGCGATATAACTGAAAGACTGTTGAAAGCGGTGTAAAACCCCATCCAAACAAACAAAATTAACGAATCTTTAGTCACACCAACCGAACTCCAGACAATGGAGCTAACTGAGATAATGAACGAAATCATTTGGCAAAATGTATAGACAGGAATATGAAATAAAAGGCAAATCGTTGGTTGGTTAAACGTCGTAATTACAGTTATCAATAAGCTGTAATTTATGTTGCTAAACCAACTTAGATACTTAATATTGATGTCGGAATGGATATCTTTGGTCAACCATTTGTTTAAATTACAGACGCATCCCGCCACTTCGCTTGTTTCCCATGAAGAAGCGATGGGTTATGTCGTTGAGCGTGAATAATGTCGTAAATACAGCTTTATTCAAGCTGTATTTACGACATTTTTGCACGCCCAACGACGATATACTGAAACTGTCTAAACTTTGGACCATCCCTTTTCTGTGGTGTGTTATTGTACAGTTGTGTTTGTCGCAAACAAGCTTACCGGTAATCGGCTTGACTATCGAAGCACCTGAGACAGATATTAGCCTAAATCGGTCGGAGAGCGACAGACATTGATATTCCAGCTTGTTCAAGCTGTAGTTACGCGGTTTTGGTCGCCCACAAATGATGATTCTAGAATATTTTTACAAATCGATGGCAAACAGGGAAAACAAAGACCAGCACTCAACTTTTAACCGGGCAGTCTGATATTTCTTGAAATTTTATTCGCTATTAAAACACAAAGGGGTTTAATTATAAGTGGTAGAAAGTCATCGTCAGATACGGAAATTTATATCCAAAATAGTTCAGCAAAGCTCAGTTGGTTCACTCTACATATTCCTACATTTGAAGAATTACCGATCCCGACCAGAGCGACAGGCCATGAGCAGAGTTTTATGGTACAAAAAGGTTTGGTTTGTGTGGGGTTTAATGCCGCTTTAAAAATATTTCAGATATGATTTAATTTTCAGTTTCGTCTTTCACAAACCAGGCTTCCGATTGGCCGAAAAAAATCATACCTCCGTGAACAAAATTTTGAGCACGCACCTATTTTGTATGTTTCCGCACAAAATAGTTTCATACAAATGTATTAAAAGTTGTAAAATTATCGCCCTTTTTCGCTAAATGTCGCTAAATTATAGGAAATGGGGAGAATATTTATGTTTTCGCGTATTCACACAATGTGATTAGGTTTTTCATTTCATACCTTCATGAAAACAAAAACATTCTCTTCATCTCTCAAAAATATTACGGCGAAATTCGTGTGCTTCCTTGTATTACAAGTAATAGGTTGGGCTTCTAAAATGTAATACCAAAGGACATTCTTACATGACACGCGGCACGACCAAGATTCTGCCTTCCAATTATCTCTGATTTAACAACCTGGCCACGCAAGACCTCCCTTGACAAGAACTAAATCTAGTAATTATTTTTCATACAAACTTCTATGTTGTGGGTACTCCTTTGAATTTTCCCAGTTAGATAATTCAAATGAGAGCCCAAAACGTAGGGTTTGGTGGACAGACAACCTTAAAATCAGGCCCACTATCCGGATAGATGCAGGGTGGATTGTGGTGCAAAGAATGTTCAATAGATGAGAATTTAATATACTTATTTTCGGGAAAAGCATGTTTCCTTTTACAATCTGTAAGCGAATCTTAAAAGTTTTTGAAAACCTGCCGTAAACTCCTGTTCTAATTAGCAATATACTCGCTTCAAACCGGTATCTTTGATTGCGCAGTAATCCAAGGGTGGTTTTTGGAATATATTATAATGATCAGCTATTTGCCTTGAATTACACCTGAATGCTAATCTGTTAGACCAGTCCAGCCGTCGACCTTAACAAAGCCAGTCTACTTATCTGCGACAAACGTCATTACCTACCTTTAAAAATATAAGGTTTACTATCAATGCCATCATATTGTACAACGAATTCTTACGCCGTCACTTGTCGGACAAGCTTCTCCTTTTAAATTGAAAGCTTATCATAACACTACAAATTATACGAGGGAAAATCCATGAGAGAATTAAAAGACTTCAGTTTGAAGAAAATGAAAAACAACAACAACAACAACAAAAAAAAAAAAAAAAAAAAAAAAAAAAAAAAAACGTGGTCGGCGTCTTGAAGAATAGGCCCTATCAATACAAAGCGACCCTTCTTCTTCAATATCCGTTACTGAGAGTTCTTTCTTAAGAGTGATTGGTCCAGGTTTAATACCAAAGACTACTTTACCATGCTGTGCAAGCTGTTTCTACGATTTGGGTCCTTTTCAGATAGGATACACATGGAGAACTTTTCAGACAGCATAGTCTTAGGCGCTCCAGTGTCTGTTTCAAATATTAGGTCCGTAACCTTAACGTACATACCATCATCGAAATGTTTTCTTCTTCTTATAGTCTGTCGCTCTTCAATAGGTACTCCATTGCTTTTTCATTTCTTTTGGTTTACAGTGGCCTTGTCACCACATTTTTGATAAGCCCGCTCTAATATAACAGCTCCTTTCTGCTTCCTCTGCTGGTTTCATTTTAATGCCATTTCTCTCCTTGCTTGGTGGGTTATCTTGCGCAGGATTTTCCTGATTAAAATGGGACTTGCCTTGACTTAACTGAATGCCTTTAGTCGAACTAGAGATATCACAAAATGTCAGTTTCCGCACAACGACGTCGACGGCACGCAGGCTATCGCAATACCTCGGGTTTTCTCCGAAAACAGCCGGGCTAAAAATAGATTGCGACCGGGAAGAGTCTAACTATGAGCCAAAGAGTATCACATGCCCAAACTTTATACTAGTTCACTGTGAAATTGTACATACCAAATATTTATACCATAGGCTCTCTGGTTTTATAGAAGATGTTTAAAGTTTTCCATCTTTGTTTCAATGTAAAATACGCTGTGATCTGGCGGGGTCCAAATATAACCCAAGGGGCACCACTGGAACATTGTCTTCTGGGTTCTGAGAAGATCTGTAAAGATTTGATTATTTTCGACCTTTTTGTTGCTATGGCAACAAGAGTAAAAGGGTGGATTTCATTGATTTGAAAAATATTGGAAAAGCTTCACCCCAGAAACATTACTGCCAAGTTTCATCAAATTGGCTCACTTGTTCAGGAGGAGAAGTGGTTTAATGATTGATTGATTGAATGTGGTTTAATGTCACTTTTAACAATATTCAGTCATACCGCGCGGCTGGAGCACCTACCAATGGATTCCTGGTATTTGGCACACAAGTACTATCACTACATCCTTTCCTAGCCCCTAGCCGCTATTCCACATAGGTTTACGATTATCTATCCATTAGTGAAAGACAAATGTAGGAAAGGATATGTGCCGCCGCCGGGGATCGAACCCATGACATCCCATGATTGAAGATTAGGAGTCTGATGCGCTACCGACTGCGATATGATGGCGACAGAAGAGGTCTAAAGAAATTGTTGAAGGACACACAATGCAGATGACACACTACGACACCAGACTTGGGCTATGACAATAAATCACCTTGAGCAGTTCATGCTCAGGTGAGCTAAAAGAAGACAAAAATAATAAAATGATTCAAAATCACATTTATTCATCATTTATTTTTTCAATACATACAAATTTCAACAATAAAATCACACAACAAAAGAGATTCAAGTAAATCAAAAGCACTGAATAATTTCTTTCCGAAGGATTTGTGAAAGCCCTAAGCCTAGACCACCATATTTCTAATGGTCTTCTGATAGAATTTAACCCATTACCACACAACCCCGCATTTTTACACACAGTAGAAATATAGATATTGAAAGCATTGTGAAAAACGGAGAAATTGCTTGTACAAGCAATTTCTTCTTTCTTCAATGTTTCTTCCTGATATGGCCCTTATTTTTCAATTTCAACAAACTTTGTTTTCAGCAATACCAGTATAAAATGATATCGTTTGGGGATAGTTTTTTTTTTTGGTGACGCAGCCTAGAATGGTAAACCCCAAACAATATGCGCAAGGTCAGGTGACTAGGAGCATTCTGTGAAAGTACCATCAAAATTCACCAATAAATGTAGAGGGAGATGTTTTAACCCTTTCCCCATCAATGGCGCTTTTAGATGCCCCCCCCCCCAAGAAAAAAGCTTTGGAAAACATTATTACAAGTTATTTCTTCATTATCCACAAATATCCAAATTTTCATAAGCTTTAATTGTCATCTGCAACTCCTTTCAATTTAGTGCAGTCTAAAATGTTACCGTCTGGTAATGGGTTAAATGAGATGAGGATGTACAGAGAGACGTAATCATAATTGGACGGACAGAAGGAGAAGATGAAATCATTACAATTATGTCCACCTTCGGCAGCATATAAAAATGGGCACAATTAAGCAAAGAAATTTAAAATTATCTCCCTTAATAATGTAGAATGCTCCTATGATATTGAACATGTATTCCAAGTTTGAGTAATTGCCCTGGTAAAATATTAACAGTTATCAAAAAACGTCGAAGTATTTGAACCATGCCACGTTTAGCCCAATTAGCTCAGTTGGTAGAGCACTTGACTTCAAACCTCAAGGTCATGGGTCTGAGCCCTGGGCTAACCATACTAACAAACTAATTGTCTTTCGGATGAGACATTAAATCAAGGCTCTGTGTGACGGTGCTATCCACCGAGCACGTTAAAGAACCAGGAGGAGCTCTCAGCATTTCTTCCTGTATCCTTGCACTATCCCAAGTAACAACTAACCATCTTCTGGGGGCGTCGCTCATATAGGGATGTGCTACGGTAGCAACGATAAATAAACAGAAATACACTCCATGCCACTACTGATGACAAGAACACAGACGTGACAATGTGATACCAATATTTTGGGATTTTCTTCAGTTTCAAATTGAAAGAAGCTACAGACAACAATTTCAAGTTGATGAAATCTTGATTTTTGTTGTCTTTTTTGGTAGAAAATGTTGTGGGAAATGAAGAAATTGCTTGTTACAAGCAATTTCTTCATTTTCCACAATGTTTTCCTAGCACTCTTTCTTGAGGGGTATTGGTAATGAGTTAAATAAGTGATTACTTTTCAAAATAAGTGATTTATTTTGTAGGAAAATTGTTGAAAAAGAGAAACTGTCTTTTTCTTGAGACTATGTTCAAATGCAGAATTGAGTAGACCACATAATGTTTATTGCAATACTCAGATACAAAAGCTATTGGATGAAAGCAAAGCATATTTTTTCAAAAACTACATCATACATTGTACATAAAGTTTTAAAATTTCAACAAATCCAATTGCCACAGGTGATGTCCTACTTTGTTCTATCGATTGCCATATCTATATACTTTGTGAGTGACTTTGTTCAGCCCATGTTCAATCTGTCATTGATAATGGATGTTAACATTTTGTATGATATACTTTGTTCAGCTGTTCCTGCCAATTGAACTCCCACAAGAAGTTCCACTTTGATATTAATCTGTGTTATTTTTCAAAATTTATGGTCAGTAAAATGTAACGAAGTAGGAAAATTGTTGGCTTGCAACCTTAACATCTGAATTGCAGCTTGAACAAGCTGCAGTTACAAAGTTTAAGCTCCCAAACCAATAACAAGGTGCGAAAATTGTCACAAGATACGCCCGTCACACTGCTTAATATTAGCTGGGGGTTTGAATAGAACTAAGGTTATTTTGAATGAATATTTTTTGTCATACAAAGTATGAAAAACAACAAAGGGCAATAACTCAAAAAATAGGCTAGGTAGAGTTATGGTTCTTGTACACTGCACTCCCACTTGGTGAGCTCTATCCATCCATGAAATTTTATGATTCTAGCTATCATACTTTTAGAGATATACTCAGGATGAGATTCAAGTATGAAAAAAAAAAGAGCAATAACTCAAAAAATAGGCTAGGTAGAGTTAAGGTTCTTGTCCACTGCACTCCCACTTGGTGAGCTCTATCCATCCATGAAATTTCATGATTCAAGCTATTATACTTTTATAGATATACTCCGGACAAGATTCAAGTATGAAAAACAACAAAAGGCAATAACTCAAAATAGGCCAGGTAGAGTTATGGTTCTTGTGCACTGCACTCCCCCTTGGTGAGATCTATACACCCATGAAATTTCATGATTCTAGCTATTATACTTTTAGAGATATACTCCAGACAAGATTCAAGTATCAAAAACAACAAAGGGCAATAACTCAAAAAAATAGGCCAGGTAGAGTTATGGTTATTGTGCACTGCACCCCCCCTTGGTGAGATCTATACACCCATGAAGTTTCATGATCCTAGCTATAATACTTTTAGAGATATACTCCGGACAAGATTCAAGTATGAAAAACAACAAAGGGCAATAACTCAAAAAAATAGGCCAGGTAGAGTTATGGTTATTGCGCACTGCACTCCGTATTGATAAGAAGAATATAACTGCAAAGTTTAAAGTCAATCGGACTTAGGATGACAGAGTTATGCTCCCGACAAAGAAGTGGACACTGCCCGGACGCCCGGACGACCGGACGCCCGGACAACCGGACACCACGGGTGATCCCATAATACGTCCCGTCTTCGACGGGCGTATAAAAATGCTTCCAACAGATTTCTGCCAATGTTGGAGATCAAAGTTTATTTCTGCCCTAAATGAATGATTTGAAAGGTTGATAAATTATTTTATTAACAGCCAGGATCCATTGATCACATAAATGATATACTGCACAAATTACTCGAGTCAAATGCAACAAACCTTATCCTTTGTCATTTGATTTTGTTAGGACAATTACAAACAACCATATTTCACATAAATGACTTCATATTTCACTCAAACTCCTGCCAATTAATGAAATCATGTGTCGATGACTTTGAAAGGAAAAATTGCCATCAACCATGCCTCACATTAATGACATTGTTCAGCTTAATACAATAAATGATGCAACATAAAAATGGCTGTGCTAGGCCATTTGTCATTAACAATGTCTCACCAAAATGCATTTTGTTAGCACAATACAATAAATGATGTCCTATGTAAATGGCTTTTTAAGGACAGTTGCCATTAATCATTTCTGATATTAATGACATTGTTCAGCATAATACAATAGATGATGAATTTAAAAAATAACTATGCTAAGACAATATCCATTGATAATGTCTCAACAACATGACTTTTGTTAGCCCTACGAAATAAATGATGTCCTATGTAAACAGCTTTGTAAGGAAAATTGCCATTAACCATGTCTGACATTAATGACATTGTTCAGCCCAGTACAACATACGTTGCCATATAAAAATGGCTGTGCTACGACAATTGCCATTAACCATGTCTTATTAAAAAGACTCGTTAGCCCAACACAATAAATAATGTCCTATGTAGATGGATTTGTAAGGAAAATTGCCATTAACCATGTCTGAAATTATTGACATTGTTCAGCCCAATACAATAAATGATGCAATATAAAAATGGCTGTGCTAGGACAGTTGCCATTAACCATGTCTCACCAAAATGCCTTTGTTAGCACAACAAAATTAATGATGTCCTGTGTAAATGGCTTTGCAAGAACAATTACATGTACCATTATTCATGTATTACATAAATTACATTGTTTAGCACAATACAATAAATGATGTCCTATGTAAGTGACCTTGTTGATCAAATACCATAAGTGATGTCTCATACTGATGAATTTGTTAAGTGTGTTTTAAATAATGATGTCTCTTATGAATACAGTTGCTCAGCCAGTTGCCATATATAATGCTTATTGTAAATTTCTACATTCATAAAATTACTTTAAACAATTGCAGTAAATGATGTCTCTTGTAAATGACTTTGTTCAAGCATTAGCATACAATTTAATGATGCCCAGTATGAATTATTTTGTTCAACATTAGATTAAGTGTCTGATGAGCTACCGACTGTGCTATGACGGCGGCCTAGAAAATCATATAAAGTAATAAGTATTTTTCTCATTGATACAAGATATACAAAAGTGAAGCATGCCCCCCTTTTTAGGGCCCCTTTTGCCTTTATTTTCAAATGGAATATACTCATTTCATAGATTTCCTCCTTATGGACTCACAAACACCGTGACCTAGTTCAATCAAGATCAAGCCAAAATTTTGTCCATCAGAGTTTAAGCAATGAACTTGTCATTAAGGCACCTTTTCCTGTGTATTTAAACAAAACTTTCATTTTCAATAGGAATCATCATTATTAAAATTCATAAAGATTGAATGAAAAATTGTGGCCTCTCTAGAGTAGACAAAAAATGTTATTTAGACTCCCTTTCATATGTTTTCCAATGGAATGTTCTTATTTTTCATAGATTTCATTTTTTTGAGTCAAAATTATGACCTCTAGAGTATAAACAAAGGTATTTTTATTAACCCTTCCCATGCTGAGCCCAGAATATTCCTGCTTTGGCAGGAGGCATAGACAAAGATAAGCCTGTACATTGTGTGCAGTCTGATCTTAGTCTACATCACCAGCTCACCAGTTTTAAACCACAATTGTTTATAAGATAGATCATTTCCAAAAGAAATATCAACATACAATTCCAGTGCTCTCAGTACTTTGATTTTCATGAAAGTCTGTAGAGGATTTATAATTCAGCATGACAAGGGTTAAGGCTCCTTTTCCAGTGTTGGTGAACTGAATGTTCTCATTTTTTTCATTTGATTCATATTTGGGACCTGACACACATTCTGACTAAGTTTCAAAAGAATTGCACTAAAATTGTTACCTATATAGGGTTAACCCTTTCCTGTTTTGCAAAATTTTAGCCCTGCCCAATTTCAAAGGATTGCAGATGACAATGTAAAATCAATTTTATTTGAAAAATAATTATTCAATAGGGTAGAAAATATTGTTGAAAATGAAGAAAATTGCTTGTAACAAGCAATTTCTTCATTATCCACAATGTTTTCTACCCCAAAAGTAAAAACGTCCAAAATTTCATAAGTTCTTAATTGTCATCCGCAAATCCTTTCAATTTGGACCAGTCTAAAATTTTGCCATCTTGTAATGGGTTAACACTTGAATTGTTGACACAACACGGAGGATGAAAGACATCAAGGATCACAAAAGTTCAGTGAGCTTAGGTCAGCAAAGACAGAAAGACAAACACCCTAAAGGGTAGAAAAGTCTGTTGGAATAAAAAGAAATAGCTTTTGACAACAAATCTTCTTTGCTAACAACTTTTTATACGCCCGTCGAAGACGGGATGTATTATGGGATCACCCATGGTGTCCGGGCGTCCGGTTGTCCGGGCGGTGTCCACTTCTTTGCCCGAAGCATAACTCTGTCACCGTAAGTCTGATTGACTTTAAACTTGGCAGTTATATTCTTCTCATCAATACAGAGTGCAGTGCTCAATAACCATAACTCTACCTGGCCTATTTTTTGAGTTATTGCCCTTTGTTGTTTTTCATACTTGAATCTTGTCCGGAGTATATCTCTAAAAGTATTATAGCTAGGATTATGAAACTTCATGGGTGTATAGATCTCACCAAGGGGGAGAGCAGTGCACAAGAAACATAACTCTACCTGGTCTATTTTTTGAGTTATTGCCCTTTGTTGTTTTTCATACTTGAATCTTGTCCGGAGTATATCTCTAAAAGTATTATAGCTAG
The DNA here is from genome assembly GCA_946902895.1 of Fragum fragum. Classification (NCBI taxonomy): domain Eukaryota; kingdom Metazoa; phylum Mollusca; class Bivalvia; order Cardiida; family Cardiidae; genus Fragum; species Fragum fragum. The sequence goes on from OX336375.1 coordinate 43,617,620, forward strand.
GATCATGAAACTTCATGGGTGTATAGATCTCACCAAGGGGGAGTGCAGTGCACAAGAACCATAACTCTACCTGGCCTATTTTTTGAGTTATTGCCCTTTGTTGTTTTTCATACTTGAATCTTGTCAGGAGTATATCTCTAAAAGTATAATAGCTAGAATCATGAAATTTCATGGATGGATAGAGCTCACCAAGTGGGAGTGCAGTGCACAAGAACCATAACTCTACCTGGCCTATTTTTTGAGTTATTGCCCTTTGTTGTTTTTAATACTTGAATCTTGTTCGGAGTATTTCTCTAAAAGAATATTAGCTAGAATCATGAAATTTCATGGATGGATATAGCTAACCAAGTGGGAGTGCAGTGTACAAGAACCATAACTCTACCTAACCTATTTTTTGAGTTATTGCCCTTTGTTTTTCATACTTGAATCTTGTCCAGAGTATATCTCTAAAAGTAAAATGGCTGGAATCATGAAACTTCATGGATGGATAGAGCTCACCAAGTAGGAATGCAGGGCACAAGAACCATAACTCTACCTAACCTACTTTTTGAATTATTGCCCTTTGTTGTTTTTCATACTTGAATCTTGTCCGGAGTATATCTCTAAAAGTGTAATAGCTAGAATCATGAAATTTCATGGATGGATAGAGCTCACCAAGTGGGAGTGCAATGTAAAGAACCATAACTCTACCTAGCCTATTTTTTGAGTTTTTGCCCTTTGTTGTTTTTCATACTTTGTTTGACAAAAAATATTCATTCAAAATAACCTCAGTTCTATTCAAACCCCCAGTTAATATTAAGCAGTGTGACGGGCGTATCTTGTGACAATTTGGCACCTTGTTCTTACTATGATATTGCAGAAAACTAAATCTCTAATGTGAAACAGGTTTACTGAAAGACATTCCCTTCTCTCCTTTACAATTTAATTCCCCTTTCCTTTGAATATAATGTGGCATTTGATCTTTTTCCACAAAAACATTATATTTTTCCATCTCTTTTAAACCCTTTACCAGATTGGGAAAATTTTAACTGGTCAAAATTCAACTTAAAGTTGACGGAATTTTTAAAATCTTTATCTTTTAGGGTAGCAACATTCACAAGCGATTTCTAAGTTTTCCACTTTACTGTAAAAGATATTCTTACGGGTTGTAAAAAAGTGTAATAGCGGGAAAAACAAGTAGTTGCATGAATTTATAGCAATTAGGGCTTTCAAAACAGTTTTTTAAAATTGCACAAGATGTGAAACACAGTACCCCGCAACAGGACTAAATGTTTGACCTTGGTATGTGACCTTGACCTTATCACATGACTTTGACCTTGACATGAGGAGATGCGTATTATGGAGATGTATCATTATGCCAAATATAAGCATTGTATCTTAACCCTTTCCTGTTTCTCGAAATTTTAGACTGGCCCAATTTGAAGCATTTTGCAGACGTCAATGAAAAGTGAGTGCAAATTGAAACAAAACCATTCTATGTGGTAGAAAATAGTGTGATAAAAGAAGAAATTGCTTGTATCAAGCAATTTCTTCTTTTATCACATTATTTTTTTAAGTATAAAATTGCATGGGCGTAAAAACCAGTGATTATACAGGAAAGGGTTAAATAGGCTGGTGGTAATTGGCAATGTTAAGTTTTTTGGTTAAGTTTTGCAGACAGACAGACAGACGGAAAGACAGAATGACAGACAGATGGACAACAGTTAAACAATATGCCCCAATCTTTTAATGCAGAGGCATAAAAATGACTAGTTGTTTTCTATTTAAAAAAAAATATACCTTTTCAGGCCTCTCAGATTTTCTTCTGTGGAGTAGCATTATTTCAACCCATTCCCACACCATCACAATTTTTTTATGCCCCTTTTACATCCCCTTTAAAAAACAAGCAATTTCTTTATCATCCAGAATGCTTTCTACCCAAAAATAAATAAACATTTTCAAAATTTCAAAGACTACAAATTATCATCAGCAAATTTTGACGTGTCTTAAATTTTGTTATCTAGTAATGGGTTTAGATACAAAATTTAATTTTGGACAAATCTTACTTGACTTGTTAGTTCACCTATCATTCAAAGCCAAAGGTTTCAAATCTCTAGGAATAAGGCTAGCTCCTTGTATAAATTTGTCAGTTAACCAAGTGGGCAATAAGTTAAACAAATATGTAGCAACATCAGCCCCTGCCCCTATAGAATACCGTTCCCTTGGGCGCTTTGACAATAGTCCACTACGCATGGCGCGTATGACTGGTGTGAGATCATCAGGGAGTCGATCAAAGCCACTCAGAATTGTGCTGTAAATCGTGTCTATGTATTCCTTTCCATACAATTTCTTTGTTTCCTCATTCAAACTGTCCCAGATTTCATCCCTCTTCAGATTAAATACGTGTTCATACATTCCACCTGAAATATCATCCATATAAGTACTACCAGAAGTAAACTTTGAAAACCTATATGGGCCAACATTTATGTGCAACATTTTTTGTTGGTTTGGTGACTTAAATGTGGTAACTACAGCTTATTCCAACTCGTAGTTACGATGTTTAGGTCACCAACCAACCATTTTACTTTTTGGTACATACTGTTGACCATATATTTTGCAAATTAACATTGTTTAATATTGAAGTGAAGCTTCCTGCTGGAGCTCGGTGGGTGTGGCCAGTAATCTATAAATAATGATCATTTAACCCATTCCAACACATTCCCATCTTTTTTAAGAAAAAAGCTGTGGAAAACATTGTGGAAAATGAAGAAAGTGCTTGTTACAAGCAATTTCTTCATTAGCAACAATGTTTTCAAGCACATTCAACAGGTTTTTAAAATTCCACAAGATAAAAATTGTCATATGCAACTTCTTTGAATTTGGACCTGTCTAAAATGATATCGTCTGATAATGGGTTAACATAGACCTTGCATTTAGAAATAGATAGTGAAAAAAAAATGTCAATGACTGTTTCTCATGATTCCATTCATATAATTGTAAAAGGTCAGGAAGGGAATTAACTCATTCCCCCACAATCCTGTCTTTTTACGCCCTAGAAATAGATTTTTCGGAACACATTGCTACAAGTAAATTCTTCATCATCAAAAAAGGTTTCATCCCTGAAAAGAAAAGGTTTTTTTTAAAATTCAAAAACTGAAAACCTGAAATTGTCATCAGCAACTTCTTTCAATTTGGACCAGTCTAAAATTTTGTCTCAGTCAGGAGAAATTTTTTCAAGATTATTTTAGAATTTCACTTTTGTTGCCATGGCAACCAGAATTTTTTAACAGATTTAAATTCTTTTAGTTATTTTAGAGGGGACTTCAGGAACATTTCTGCCAAATTTGGTTCAAATTGGCCCAATGGTTTTAGAAGAGAAGTCATTTGAAAATGGTTCTTTATTTCTATATAAACCCCACCCCTCAAGGGTTCTGCCCCTGGGGACCCGAGGATCATGCTTTTAGATTTTTTGAAAGGGGTCATTATACTGATACCAAGGCTCTACGCCTTCTGGGTCAGGAGGAGAAGATTTTAAAGATAATTCTAAAATTTCAATTTTGTTGCCATAGCAACCAGAGTTTTTAACAGATTTCACTTCTTTTAGCTATTTTTAGAGGAGACCACCTGAGGAACATTTCTGCCAAATTTGGGTCAAATTAGACCTATGGTTTTGGAGAAGATGTCGTTTTAAGAAATTGTTGATGGACAAATGTATGATGATAAATACCTGTTTTGTATCCCATTGGTTCAATAATGGAGACTTTGACTTCCCATTTCTTCATTTCTTGTCTCAGTGTATCAGAAAATGCCACCATAGCATGCTTGGTCATTCCATATGCCCCATTCCCCTCCATTGAGATTCTACCTGAAAAAGCAGTATTAACCATTAACTCTTGCTCTATTGAATTAATCCATTACAAGTCAAATAAATGTTAGCCTAGCAAAATCAAATAGGCCACAGAAGATAATTCAAAGTGCAAAGAAATTGAAAACCAAAATACCCTAAATAGGGTAGAAAACATTGTAAGAAAAAGAAAGATTCCTTGTGAGTCACAATATTTACCATAATTGCATTTTATTAACATGTAAAAAAATTGTTGGATCATGAATCAAAACAGAATGTGTTTGTTTCCATGGGATCTAACACAATCTTAACAATATTTCCTGGTGCACCTAACCATGGATTTCTTGTATTTCTCCAACCAGTACTACCACTATATCCTATCTGAAACTCCAGCTACTCATCCCACTTAGGTTTACGATTATCCACTGTGTCAGAAACGATATTTGTGGTGACTGGAGATTATACCCTTGACCTCATGAACTAGAGTCTGACGTGCTTCCAACTGCAATATTGCCGCAGCCTCCAAACAGATTTATATGTCTCAAAGTTTTTCTGAACCTTCCTTATAAAAGTGAGGAATAAACAGATCTTTTTTAAACTTTTGTTTTATTTAGAAGGGTAAGGAAAACTTCGAGAGATATAAATCTGTTTAGAAGCAGAGATTACTAGATATTCTTAATATTTTCAAGAAAATTTCAAGTACCATAACTGATCAATTGCTCCTGTCAATCAAAGAACCATCTAATCATTAAATTAGACGGAAGCCAACTTCGAACTCTAACACTTGCCAGCATTTAAATGAAGCGTTTTTGTTGGTTTGGCAATTCAGCCCTCGTAAATACAGCTTATTCAAGTTGTAGTACGGGTGTTTAGGCTGCCAACTAGTAATTTTACATTTTTGTTAATGTTTCAAGCCATAAATTCGGCAAAATAACACCTTTAACTTTTCCCGTTCAAATACGGGATTTTACGTACCTGTGATTTTATACTCGAGAAAACATTGTGGAAAAAGAAGAAATTGCTTGTAACAAGCAATTTCTCCTTTTTTCACAATATTTTCTACCACAAAGGATGGTTTCATTTCAAATTTTCCAAAAACGGGAAAGGGTTAAATATTGTAGAGGAACCTTCTTGTCCATGGGAATGGCCAGTAAAATCAGTTGGCGTATCCAGCAATCTGTCAATTAACCCATTTCCACTCAGTGACGCTTTTAAACACCCCTCAAAATGAAAGCTTTGGAAAACATTGAAGAAAATTAAGAAATTGCTTGATACAAGCAATTTCATTTTCCACAATGTTTTCTGACAAAGCTTTTAAAGATTCCATCAACTTAAAATTCTCGTCTGCTACTTCTTTGATTTTGGACCAGTCTAAAATTCTATTGTGGGAGCGGGTTAATCTAAAAGATGCAGTATAGTTTCAAGACTTAAATATCTACCTAGTAAACTAGAAACATTGACAATTCTACCCTTTGAGGCCCTAATTAAAGGGAGAAAAGATTTGGTCACTTTCACTGTGCCAAACAGGTTTATATCAAACACTTTCTTTAGTAGATTATCTGACGTCATCTCGATCTCCGAAAAATACCAAACTCCAGCGTTATTCACCAGACCCCATAAACCTGTGGAATAAGTGCAAGATATCACATAAGCATTCATTGATTATACACCTATTAATTTTTTTAGTAAAATACATTTATTCCACACAGGCAAAATAGGAAACGTCAGAACAAGATCACCGCCTAGGGTTGCCTACGCTCGGCTGTTGGGTGCTGGATAGTGGATAAAATGCATCTAGAGTTATCCCCCTTGATAGTATAGGTTGCTCTTTTGATAGTGAACAATTGTGCCAAGTTAAAGTGAATGCCTTAAGTAGAACCAGAGATATCACAAAATGACAAAGTTTTTGCATGGCAACTACGACAACAACGACACCAAGGCTATCGCATTACTTCGGGTTTTCTCCGAAAACAGCCGAGTTTAAAATCTATATCTGACAGTGTTAAATACAGGTCCATATAGGTAGTCTAAGATGATGTCCCTTTCATTCTGTATACTTATGACATCATAATGCAAATAATCTGAATGGTATGGAGCAGGAAAATACTTGAAGAAATACAGATATTTTTACTATTCATTCAAGTAATCAAATGAATGAAGGTCCTGAAAATCACCATAGTTTGAAGGTTAAGACCACACAAAAGGTGTTGAAAATACAAATCCTTAGACCTTGATAACATCTATATTAAAACCAATTAACAGACAAAAAATTCATGACTGGTCCAAATTTAAAGAAGTCAAAACAACAATTTTACATTTTAATGGGAAAATATGTGTCATATAAGGTACAAAGCACTGTGAGAAAAGAATAAATTGCTTGTAACAAGTAATTTCTCCTTTTCTCATAATGTTTTCCGTATTTTTCTTCAATGCCCAAAAAACGGGATTTTGTGGGGAAAGTTTAAGTGTTGATTCATTCCAGTTGTTTGAAATTAGAATGTGACAGTAGTGTAGCAATAACCATCTTTGGGTTTTCTAACAACTTAACTTTCAGAAGGAGTTTTGTATGCAGATACCTGAACCTCGGTTATAATATTTTAAAAGATCGAGGTTAGTAATAATCCTCAGATGAAAAAGTCACAAAATTCAAATGAATTTGGAGTTACCATCCTTGAATTTAGAGTTTATACTTCCACTTTTAACCTATTACAATCATTCTATGAAAGTTTGAAAATCATCCGATGGAAACAGTGAACTCTTTTGTGTTAATGAGGATTTTTAAATGAAAATTTTCATACAGCCCCATTTCACAGAACATACCAAATTTCAAAAGATGGGATACTTAGGATGGTGCAATCATTCTGTGATGGTTTGAACAGAATCTGATTAGAATTGTGGACTTAATTGTGTTAACAAGGATTTTCAAATGAATTTTTATAAGGCTCCTTTTCACATGTTACTAGATGGACCCGATCCAATTTCTAAAGGAACAATCCTTGTGATGGTAAAACCATTCTTTGAAAGTTTGAGGAGAATCCAATGAAAACTGTAGACTTTTTGTAATTCAAGCTTAACATTCAAGTAAACTTCTTAGTTGAGTACGTGGTAACTGTGATAATTTAAGATGCTCAATTTAGAATTAGCTGTTACCATCTTTTGTTTTCTACAAGATATTTTTTTCAATTTGGACTTGTCTAAAATGTAGTTGTCTAATTAGGGACCTACCATCTTCTCCAGCACTCTGTGTCACATATTGCACGGCAGCCATGATCTCTTTATCACTAGTAACATCAAGCTGAACCAAATGCATCCTGAAGAAAGCAGATGTCAAGATAATAGGTGTAGATGACACGGGGGTTGAATATCATTTGAAATCTTACACAAACTACCTTGCAGTTGGTCAGTAGGCTTGGCCAGTGATTTATCAATAGTCAGTGGACTGAAATTTTATATTTTGTGTGCAAATCATGTCTATCTGGAGCTAATAGAGAGCATAAATTATTTTGTTGAGCCCAAAATTTTCTAGATTTCAGTGGTTTTTTATAGTTTGTGAATGGGCCCGAAACCAGACATATGGGATAAAGATGTTTTCTAAAAAAAATTTGGAAACAAATTTCTATCATGGTTAGCCCATTCCCAAACAATGATGCTTTAAACGCCCCTCAATATGAAAGCTTGGAAAGCATAGTGGAAATGAAGAAATTGCTTGTAACAAGCAATTTCTCCAATATCCACAATGTTTTCTACTCCATATGACAAAGATTTCAAATATTTCATCAACTTTAAATTGTCATCTGCAACTTCTTAAAAATGGACTGGTCTAAAATTTTATTGTGTGGGAATGGGTTTAGGACAAAGAATAATGCCCTTTGTATTAATTTACATGTATTTACTTGCATGATAAATGCTCCTTTGCCTCTTAAGTTGCATCTTAAGTCATTTCATGATTACTATTTAGACCTAAACTAAGAAGTAACATGTTAAATCTTATCTATATTCTTACTTATTATCATTATAATTATTATTGGGTAAGATCCACCATATTCTTTCCTAAATTTGGGGAAAATGCCATTTTTTGCATCATGACTTGGTCCTTTTTACTGACACTTTTAAAGAAGAGCACAAAAAACAGAGGATTTCAAGTCAGTGTCACAGACCAAATAAACTAAACTCAATTAACTATTCAGCCTAACTACCGTGTTGGAGGTTATAGAACTTTACAGGCATCACTGGAAAATCGAAGGAATTTCTCAAGTTCAAACAAGATATTTTCATACTTCCTGGTTTGCAAGTCAAACACAAGCTCTGTTATTTAACCCATTCACACACAGTGACGCTTTTGGACGCCTCTCAAGAAAAACAATTGGGAAAACATTGTGTAAAATGAAGAAATTGCTTGTAACAAGCATTTTCTTCATTTTTCACAGTTTCCTATCCAGAAAGTTGAAAAAATCTAAAATTTCATTAACTTTAAATTGTCGTCTGCAACTCATTTCAATTTGGACCAGTCTAAAATTTTGTTGTGTGGGAATGGGTTAATTACTCACTTATCTGAACAGGTGTTCCGCAATGACACCGCTCCCGGTCCATCCCTGTCTAGACAGCCAGCATACACCCGCATACCTATCTTGTCTAGCTTCTTTGCCAAGGCATTACCAAACCCAGTATCACATCCTAAAACAAGAGGGCCATGATAGTCTTATATCGCTCACCTGAGTATGATGGCTCAAGGCTTCACAATATATACAAAATATCAAGCTCTAAGCATAACAGATTAGGAGAAGACGATTTAAAGTCTATGTAAATCCAAAATCCCAAAACTTAGGGCTAATTTTCTGATTTTAGTCAATCTTTGAACTATATTTGCAAAGGGAAAATAAGCAATGATAATTTCCAATTTCCACGGCTCTAGGCCATATGGTTTTGGAAAAGAAAATTTTCAAGAGTTCCTTCTTTATTCCTATGTAAATCTGAGATTGCACAACATAGGACTAACTTTTTAAGAGTTGAATTCTTTCGGTAAAGGGTGAGTAAGCAATGATATATACATGTACCAATATCACTGCTTTTAGTCCTACAATTTCCAAAAAGAAGTTTTTCACAGAATTCCTTCTTTCTTTCTATCTTAAACCAGGGATTGCACAAAAAAATGCTAATTTTTTGGAGAAAAGTAATTCTTAAAGTATTTAGGTAGGAGGTCAATAGGCTTTGATACATACAAAATATCAATGCTCTAAGCATTATGTTTTGGGAGAGAAGATTTTCAAAGATTTCCTTCTTCATTCCTATATAAAACCAGGGATTGCTAAAAAAAAGGGGCTACTTTTCAGAGTACAGTAATTCTTTGAAGTATTTTGGTAGAGAGAGTCATAGGCATTTACATACCACTTATCAAAGCTTCAGGCCTTATGGTTTGGGAGAATATTTTCAAAGATTCCCTTTATTCCTACCTCAGGGATTGCACAGAAAAGGGCTAATTTTCAGAGTATGACAATTCTTTGAAGTATTTTAGTAGAGGGTCAATAGTTGATTATATACTCAGTTCCAAAAAAAAGTGAGCACCTAATTTTGTTTTATTTCTTTTTTCATATTTCACTGAATATAATAATGTTTGGTATCAAATTATAGTGTAAAGTTTGAAGAAATATCCTACTTAACAAATATCCACTTAATTTAGAAAAACACCATAAACTCTCTTTTTGTCAAAATCTGATAAGCCAGATGTTTTCTTTTAGTTTTACACTACAATTTGATACCATTATTTTCAGTGAAATATGAAAAGAGAAATGAAACAAAATTAACTGCACACTTATTTATGGAACTAAGTTTATTTATCAAATCTCTAAGCCTTGTGGTTTGGGAGGAGATTTTTCAAGTTTTTTTTTTCATTCTGTTGCCATGGCAAACAAAGTTCTACATAGATTTCAAATATTTGAAGTAGTTTGAACAGGAAAACTGTCATTAAGGCCCCCTCTTCCTGTGTTTTCCTATGCAACGTTTCCATTTTAGATTGGATTTATCATTGTGAACTACCAAGCATTCTGACCAAGTTTAAAGAAGATTAGGCAAAATTATGGCCAATAGAGTGCTAACAAAAAATTGTCTTTCAGGCACCTTTTCTTGTGTTTTCCAACAGAACATTCCCATTTTCGATAGGATTCATCCTTGTGCTCAGACAAACATTCTGACCAAGTTTAATGAAGATTGGACCAAAATTATGGCCCTTAGAGTCCTTACAAGGAAATAGTCATTAAGGCCCCTTTTCCCCCTTCTTTTCAAACATAGCGTTCCCATTTACATGTTGAGGTTTATCCATGTGCCAAGACAAACATTCTGATCAATTTAAAAGAAGATTTGGCCATAATTGTGGCCCCTAGAGTGCTAACAAGGAAATTGTCATTAAGAACTACATTCCCATGTTTTCCATTGGTATTTCCATTTCCGACTGGATTCATCCTTCTATCCTACAATGGATTCATCCTTCTGACCTACAAAGGATTCTGACCAAGTTTAAAAAAAGATTAGGCCAAAATTGTAGCCCCTAAAGAGCTGACAAGGCAATTGCCATTAAGGCCCCTTTTCCTGTATTTTCCTGCAGAATCTTCCCATTTTCAATATGGTTCATCCTTGTGCTAAGACAAACATTCTGACTAAGTTTTGTGAAGACTGGACCAAACTTTTGGCCCAAAGAGTGCTAACAAGGAAGTTGTCATAATGGTCCTTTTTCCTGTGTTTTCTATTGGAACATTCCCATTTTTGAAAGGGTTCATCCTTGTGCTCAGACAAACATTCTGACCAAGTTTAATGAAGATTGGACCAAAATTATGGCCCCTAGAGTGCTAATGAGGAAATTGTAGACGATGCATGATGCACAACGGACATTCAATGATCACAAAAGCTCCCCTTGAGATATGATGGGTTAACAGGGCTCATGGTAACGTCTTAACCCTTTCCTGGTTTTTGAAATTTTAGACTGGTCCAAATTGAAAGAGGATGCTGACGACAATTAAAATTGGATGCAATTCCAAATAAAACAATCCTATGTGGTAGAAAACATTGTGGGAAAAGGAGAAATTGCTTGTTACAAGCAATTTCTTCCTTTTCCACAATGTTTTCTCAAGTATAAAATCACAGGAACGTAAAATCCCGTATTTGAACGGGAAAGGGTTAAATTGAGGAAATTGACTCCTTGAGCATGGATTTTCAGGGGTCAAAGTTGATTTTTGAAGGGACCAAAACAAAAAAAAGAGAAAACCACATGTAGAAATTTGAAGGTTTAAGTGCCATCTGATCTTTTTTTGTAAAGATGTGAAGTAAGCAATTAATGTGTGCAAATTTCAAAAGCATATTTTTAAGATACAGTGTACCAGATAATTTTAGCATGCATCAGTACTGTACTAATCAAATTTAAGATGAATCAGTACCAGTCAGTGCTCTTAATGAGTGGACATTGATGTATATTAATTTACGTCGTGAAATTCGGGAAAAACTTCCGGGTAATCAGACCAAGGCGTAAATTGATGTAAGAGATTAGAGAAAAATGTCCTGACTTAATCTTCCCATCCTTTTATGAAGTCACAAGATAAAAGTTTTTATAAACAAAAGAATATATACTCTTGCCAAAATTCTATGAAATATCCTAGAGTAAATTGAATCCTCAAGCAGTTTACTGAAATATCTCCATGACAACCAATACGGAGGAGGACATACTCAAAGAAAGCTTGTTGCTAATCAGGCAATCACCTGATCTTAGCAGATTTCTTTAGGAATCACTCAATAACTTATTGGGCCAAAATCGAATTTTTCCCATGGACATCGGTCTAAACCACATCAAATTACTGATCCACCATATGTGAATCAGTACTGAATTGATTGATTGAATGGGGTTTAACGCCGCTTTTAACAGTATTTCAGTCATATCGCGGAGGCTGGAGCACCTAACAATGGATTCCTGGTATTTCTCACACCAGTACTACCACTACATCCTTTCCTAGCCTCCAGCTGCTATCTCACTTAGGTTTAAGATTATCCATCCATTGGTGAGAGACAATTTTCGGAAAGAATATTTTCTGCCGCCGGGGATCAAACCCATGACACCTATGATTGAAGATTAGGAGTCTGGCACGCTACCGACTGTGCTATGGCGGTGGCCGGATCAGTACTGAAAGTTAGGTAGGAAATAAAATTGTCTAAAAGGTCAAGTTTCCAATGTCACCTTATATAAAGCATATACATGTCAAAGATATGACAATTTAAATGTATAGACTAGTTTTATCTAAACAATACCTATGCATGCTTTTAGGTAGAAAATTAAATTGGCTTTGTTTCTTGTCCACTGCAGGGTTTTCGTTTGACCCGAGACCTCGGGTTTTGACGCACAGAAATTCAAAAAGAAGCAATTTTGACGCTTGAAAATTTATCACTGTGCGTCATTTTGACTCTTGGAAATTAGCAGCCATGCGTCAAGGGTCATCATAAGTGTGCCAAATTATTGGAAAATGGTTAATTGATTATCAAAATATATGTACACCTCATCATTGATAACGCCAAGCTAGACTGGTAATTAACACTTTCGAGTGATGGACATACATCGGCGATCGTAATTGACAGGTACTTCAAACCTGTGAAATTAATGACGAAGCCCCTTTTCAGAGTTCTAATGCTACTGAAATTTACTTATTGGTTAATACTTTTATCACAAACCTCACAAAATATAACCAAGAAGTGAAATGAAATCAAAGAAAATGTTGCTCAAGAAATGTCATGGGTTTTCGCGGATAAAGTCGGCACTTTATTTTATGAAAAATAGGAATAATTTGACCCTTTTAGTACTCATCAGATTTAGTAAAACTGATTCAAACTTATAATATTTGCATAAATATTTAATTTTCCCTTAAATTTATCTTGTATTGAAATATAATACTGTCAGATTGGAAAAAAATTCCAATCAAACCAGATTTAAAATATATTTGTTATCTATTATAATTTTTGTCTGAATCACAAAGTGGGGGGGGGGAATTATGCATTTTGACTCTTAGGATTTCAATTTTGACTCTTGAAAATTTTGACCCAAGGGTCAATGACTCTTGACTTTTGGGTACTAATGAAAACCCTGCACTGTGACTCAAAACCAGAGCAATAACTTGGTTCGCAGAAAATACCAATACTATTACTACAACATAGTTAGACTTAGTGCTGCAACTTCTGTCAATAAGAGCAAGTAACAAGAGGAACATGATTGCCCAATACTGCAAATAAAAGTATTTTGATATCCGGTCAATAGGCATTCATGCTAAATATCGGAGCTATAGGCCTAATGGTTTATGAGAAGATTTCCTTCTTTGTTCCTTACTAAAATCTTGGGTTACAGAGAAAATGGCTTATTTTCAGAGTACGCTTCATAAGCTTAGGAGAGCTCTGGAATCATCAGAATTAACTACTTTAAGGTGAAAATTTATTTAATTTGTAATTTACCATTGCTCTATGCATAATAGAAATGAGGGGCTTATCTGGGCTTATCTGGGATTTGCTTTTTACTGATGAAAAGTGAAGGTGCTACTTCTCGACAAACAAGCAAAATTGATGTGTATTTCTGTAAGAGAGTTGCATGTACTCCGAAAGCTGTATAGTTTTCGTGGAATGGATGGGTCAAGGATACAAATGATTATATGTGTGACGAAAATGCACAACTGTAAAATGTGTCAAAGAAGTGTAATTTTTAGAGGAGTTTAAAACAGACAGGGTCGGGATCTCCGGAATTCTGAGTTGTATCCCTTGTCTATATATAATATTTCTAAAAGGCCTGGTTTGACTTTTGGGTCATTTTAGCTAATTTGTAACATACGTAACTGCTCCCTGTCATTGAAAGTATCCCAATATATTTCAGTCCCTTTCCATTAATTGGGCATTATATTATCAGCCATTTTAGAATAACAGTTTGTTGTCTTATTAAAGAAAGCACCAAGTGTCAATGTCCAGAACTTTGAAAGCTAGTCAAACTCCTGATCTTAAATATATTTATTTTGGTCTAGCAAACAGTAACTTCTATGAATAAGTTCAGGCTTAATTTGATCATCAAATCTATGCATACACAAGAAGAAAACAAAGTCCAGGGGTTTGCACACACACTTAAATTACCTGTTATTAGAACTGCTTTATTTCCTACAGGCAAGTGGCTGGCTGGTAGAATGGAGTAAATAAGTAAGCATCCAAATGCAAAACAACATACTCCAAAAGGACCCTTAACCATGAACTGGCACAGAGGCTCTCCTAGGAAAAGGACTGCCAGGCTTAAAACTGATCTAAATCCAAAACGGAACTCGTTTGTCAAAAATTTTGATAGCACAGCCATTGCAAAAACAAGCGTGACGCTAGTGTATAAGATAGAGTATAAAATGACATCGTTTTCAAACTGGTCATCTCCTTCCAATAGACCAGACATGGTAGCCAGGTGTCTTTGTAAACTGCTACTGCTGAGTTTTATACAATTTCAGAAATTTCTAATCCGATTTTCAGCAGGGTATCCTCCATCTTTGATCGTGGGGAAGGTGTGGTTGTTTTGGGGCATTTGATTGGCTTATTATGCAAGCTTTTCATGTCGAGAGTTTTGATTAGTTCGATATCCAGCAAAGCCAGCAATATTGTTTACGAACATAAGAACATGGCTGCGCCCATCTATCTTTCAATTTTAATTTTCTCTTCTATCTTACTGGGGATATTTTCTGTAAGAGATCAGATATATTTCAACAATTACATTTTCATTTCATATGTTATTCAATGAATTACAGATATTTTTCACTTGGCCAGAGAAGTCCAATCGGCCTCAAGTTGAATCGACCAACTTAAAAAAGTACCCTCTTGTGACTCTCTGGTTTGCTCCTATCCTCAAGCCCTGTTATTTTACATTATGACCGAGTCTAAATCTAACAAGTATTTCATACATTTCTTAGTAAAACCCAAATAGCAAAAATTGATGCTGTATGACATCATGCTTTCATGTAACTGAGGGAGAGGCAGCATATTTAAAAACAATGGCTATCATTTTTAACTCGGCTGTTTTGGGAGAAAACCCGAGGTTCTGCTAAAGCCTTGGTGTTGTTGTTGTAATGCGAAAACTTTGACATTTTGTGATATTTCTGGTTCTACCAAAGGCATCCACTAGAAACTTTGCACACTTGTTCTTTATCAAACAAGCAACCTATGCTATCAAGGGGTTAACTCTAGATGCATTTTGTCCTTTATCCAGCACACAACAGCCGAGCATAAGCACCCGTAATTGGTGCTCTTGTTGAATTGTAGATATGGGCCCTCTTTTAGTTATACATGTATTAAGTGTCTTGCCCTTGAATTTAACCTGGTTAAACCCATTTAATGCCAGATCACAGAGTTTTGGCAAGGCTCCGATTCAATAACCATCTGTCATAAAAAATGTGAATATCACATAAATTTTGCCTAGATGCATTTTCTTAAACCATGTATAACAAAGTAGGAGTTTGAGTTAGTCATCTTTAGAGATTGTTTTTTATCATTTGAAAGCAAAAGCAGTAATAAGGATAATGGTTCTGCCATTTTTTATATATTTATATCTTTGTCTATACCTAATAATACCTTGTCTGATTTCATTACAGTTTGATGATGAGTTTGAAGGATCAAGGACATTGGCCTTAGAACATTCTTTTGATCAAGGTGAGCTGCCATACTGTCTGTCTTTTCTGTTTGTCCATTTATACTTGTGGTTTTGAACCTATTCTAATAAAATCCCTTGATTTTTAGACCCTCAAGACAAAGGCTTTAGAAACATTGTTTAAAAAGAAGAATATGCCTGCAAGCAATGCTTTTTTTTACACAATCTCTTCTTATGTATCCTCTTTACCTCAATTATCGTGTATGTAAGGAAGTTGGGGTTCAGTACAAATCACAAGATGATTTTTATCTGACTAAAAGGGTTTTATGTATCCGACGGATATTTGATTTATCTTTTACAAAATGTTATCCAGTTCTATTCATAGCTTCTACAAGAAATTTATCTTGAAAGTTGCCTTATCGGGCTGTGAGAAATTTTGGATTGCTACTGCAGTCATCGTGAATCTTACAAATAAGAGTGTCAATAACAACAAAAAAGAAGCAAATATGTCATTTCAATTTTTGTCATCCATCAAACTACCTGCATATATTTATAAGATATAAAGTCCTGCTCAGAGTTCTGTAATTTGATCCTAAATCTATTACATGGCTCCCAATTTTGCAAAATGTTTTCTTTAGGGGTCAATTTGGATCTTACTGGGTTTTAGTTAGATGTGCTTTATGGTATAGGTGGCTCTCACAGCACCCGAAAAGGGGCGCTGAAAGCAAATATCCTGTGAAAAAGTTTGGCCGCTGATGCTCACTGATGCTCCTTAGGGGGTCATGCACATAGGTAGGCACATTAATTGAGTTTTGGCAGTATGTAGGGACCAGTCTCACCTTTAACCCATTCCCACCAATGATGCTTCAAGGAAAACAAGTTGGAAAACATTGTGTAGAAATAAAGAAATTGCACAAGCATTTTCTTCATTGTCCACAATATTTACTACCCAAAAGGTAAAAAATTCTTATTTTCATCAACTAAAATTTGTCATCTGATACATCCTTGAATTATGGCAGTGTAAAACTGTATGGTCTTGTAAATGGTTACAGCAAAACATTTGCTTATGACAAAGTCAAGGTCATCTTGCACGGTCAAGTTATCCAGATATTTTTCCTGAAAATAGTTTGTAATTGGACTAACATCCTAGTGTTCATTCTAAAGGGGGATATGGCGCCCATAGCCCAATAAAATACAAATGGCCACCTTTGCCCAAAGTCTTGGCCCATTAGGTGCACACTATTCTTTTCTGAAGTCCAGTGTTGATGAAAACAAGCTACCACCACCAATTGATATAGGTTTACCTATTTATCTTTAACCCTTTCCAACACAGTAAAATTTTAGACTGGTCCAAATTGAAAGAAGCTGCAGACGACAATTTCAAGTTGATGACATCTGAATTTTTTTCATCATTTTGGATAGAAAATATTGTGGATAATGAAGAAATTGCTTGATACAAGCAATTTCTTCATTTTCCACAATGTTTTCCAAGGCTTTTTTCTTGGGATGCGTAAAAAGGAGGGATTGAGTTGGAATGGGTTAAAACAATTCCCACAAAGACCTGCTTTTTTCGCCTGTCAAGAAAAAAAAGCATTGTAAATTATTGTGAAAAATGAAGAAATTGCTAGTTACATAAGTGGTTGTCTGCAATGTCTTTCATTTCTTACCAGTTTAAAGTTGTTTTTTTTTTTATCTGGTAATGGGTTGATAAACTAATGTCTTGAACATTAAGATCTGTCTTCTTTATGTGTAACGATTCCAGGGGAGGTAATTTGCAGTGGTTATGCAAATTAGGGTACCCTCTGAAAGTTAAGTGACTATTTGGAGTTATATATAGACAAGGTCGACCCATTTAGGGTTGAGGATCCTTTTCTCTGAATGGATAGGCTTTGTCTACGAGCTCGGAACGTTACATTGGTGGCAGCGGTGGGATGATGACAACTGCCATACCGGAGTTGCCTTACCCACGGATCTCCCAGGCCAAGACTCGGGACGAGTCTTCTCGGAGGGGAGAGTAGTGTAACGATTCCAGGGGAGGTAATTTGCAGTGGTTATGCAAATTAGGGTACCCTCTGAAAGTTAAGTGACTATTTGGAGTTATATATAGACAAGGTCGACCCATTTAGGGTTGAGGATCCTTTTCTCTGAATGGATAGGCTTTGTCTACGAGCTCGGAACGTTACATATGAAAACAGCCTACCCTCCTTAATATTTTGCTAAAATTAGAATTCAAGTATTTTAAAAGCTTTGGGGCCTTCAGGCTTTGTCACAAGCAATTTCTTCATTTTCCACTATTTTTCAAAACCTTTTTTTTCCTTCGGGTTTTTAAAAGCATCACTGAGTGGGGATGGGTTAAACACTACACTTTTTTAGTGGTCAGGGCAGTAGAGTTGTAATCTGAGAGAAGTCAAGAGTTGTAGGTATAAATCATGGCCGTGCTTTTGGTCACATGGGTATGTTCTTGGACAAGACATTTCAGAGCCCCAGCCTTGAACTGGTGATAACCCAGAAAGCATATGAATAAGTGAACTTCACCTTGATATAACTGAAAGAAGGGGTATTAACCTGCATAACTAAATATCTTGTTTAAATTCAGGACCTGATCCAGTTTTTACCAAAAGAGGGACAGTAATCATTAGATCAGTTCAGTCCAATAGAGCCGTGTTTTCACAGGTAGAATCTTTATCCACTGAGGATAGAGCAGCACTTAAGGTAAGTTAGAGTTAGTTAATTTGCACTTTTGTCAAACCTACTTGTGCTGAACCAGACATGATATTTGTCACATTCACAAGTTTGTGTATGTATGTGTGTAAATGCGTCAGTCTATCCAAATTTGTCTAGAGCACATCTCCTACATTTATGGATGGATTTCAAAATAACTCGACAGATCTGTTCTCCATCATGAAATGAATTTTTGAATAGGTCATTGTCATACCTCAAGGTCAAATATTTGGTGGGCTTGACATGTTGTCCCTGTACCATTTCCTAGTTAGAATTAGTGATTCTGTATGTTGCCCATTATGAGAAGCAAAATAGTTAGTTATGTTAGGAAGGTGCAGTAAATAAGTGAAAAAAACTGTTTATAAATTCTTGGCCTGGTTTTTAAACATATTTCCAAACAATCCGGTATTTTGATATGCTGCCAAAATATAAATGTGGAAAACTTTTGGAGAAAAGGAGAAATTGATTGTAACAAGCAATTTCTCCTTTTCTCACAATGTTTTCTACTCTTTATGACCATTTATTTTCAGTTTATTGCAATTCGAATTATAGTTTGCAACCTCTTTCTATTTCAACCAGTGTAAATTTTTGTCATCCTGTCTTGGGTTTATCTATTTCCACATAAACCACCTTTTTTTGAGCAACTTAAGAAAGCTGCCTTTTCTACCCAGAATGTTTATAAAACCTGAAATTTCATCAACTTTTAATTGCCATCTGCAACTACTTTGGATTTGGGCAAGTCTAAAATTTTGTCATCTGGCAATGGGTTAAAGGCCTTCACAATAGTTTCACTCCGACCTGTGACCTTGAACTGTAATCCTAGACTAGTATATGTATTGCACTTTCATTTTGTTAAGCTATTTGTCACTACTTGACTCAATAACACACGTGAATCGAGACTGCAAAGAAGATATGGTCATGTCAAAAAAAATTATTAAATAAGTTTAAAGACAAAGATTTTAAAGATTCCATTAAGTTGAAATAATTGTTATCTTCAACGTACTCGAAGAGAGCAAGTCTCAAATTTTGTCATATGGTAATTGCTTAACTCATTCCCAGACAGTGACGCCTTTGGACGCCCCTCTAGAAAAACAATTAGGGAAACATTGTGTAAAATGAAGAAATTGCTTGTGACAAGCAATTTCTTCATTATCCACAATGTTTTCTACTTAAAAAAACAAAGATTTTGAAAATTTCAACAATTTTAAATTATCATCTGCAACTTCTTTCAATTTGGACAGGTCTAAAATTTCACTGTGTGAGAATGGGTTAATCCTCAATCCAGCACCCAATACCTGAGCGTTAGGCACCCATAACTTGTGATCTTGTTTTCAGAATTCCACAAGTTTAGTTTCTATTTTACAAATTAGAAAAATACAAAAATATTGTAGTATAGGAAAGGCTTAACCAATTTACACACAATCCCACTTTATTACGCCCCATCAAAAAAAAAAAGGTTTTTGATAATATTGTGGGAAAATGAAAAAAATTTGTTGTAAAAAATTTTTTTTTTCATTTCCAATATTTCTATTCCAAATGACATAGATTTTGAAATTCATGCAACTAAAAATTGCCTGCAACTTTTTTGAATTTAGACAAGTCTATAATTTTGTCCTTTTTTAATTGGGTTTATCCAGGCAATGTATTTGCACTTACAGAAATTAGTTCAAGAAGATGGTCTTTATAGAATTCGTATACCTGTCAAAGAAACTGGGGAGGAAACTGTGTATGTTTCTACCTACTGCAAAGCTGTAAGTTACTAACCCTTTGGAAATGTGGAATTGTTTTACATAAATAGAGTCAGGTCTTTAGTTAGTCCCATACTGTACAACCCATTTATAAAGTGATTGAGAAATATTGTTTATAATTTGACCTACTAGAAATGAAATAGACGGTTGAATATTTTTTTTTGATATGACGCTAATGTGCTTCCTCAACTTCTTTTGAGAATAGGACTTGATTCAAGCAAATTTTTCCTTTTATCGTTAAGTTTTCTACCTGTTTGACAGTTATTTGCTATTTATTAAATGCATGTTGGTTTAATCCTATTTATTTCACATCGATTAGGAAACAATTTCTTCCAACTTAGATTAATCCGATTCTGCTTCCTGGAGAATACCCCAGTACTAATGCTGATTATTTTGGCCAATGACAGAACTATGATTGATGGCCACTCCCAAGAACCAAACTTTGGACCTTTCGGTTGGGAAGCCATCGCTCTACCTCTCAACCACAAACACTGCTTCATTTTCTACAATGTTTCCCAAGCTAGAGGGGCGTAAAAAACCAGGATTTGTGGAAAAGGGTTAATTAACCCTTTTCTGTACAATCCTTTGTTGTTACATCCCTGTGATTTATAATTGAGATAAACATTATTGGAAAAGAAGAAATTGCATGTAACAAGCAATTTCTTCTTTTTCCACAATATTGTCTAACCTGTAGGTTAGTCACTTTTGGAATTGCACCCTATTTCAACAAACGTCAGGAACTTCTTTCAAATTGGACAAGTCTAATATTTTGAAAATAGGAAAGGGTCGAATAGTCTTATTCTGCATTTTCATATGGTCTATTCAAGAGCATCCAGAAGATTCGGATCAAATTGTTAAACTGTTGTGAGTTTGTCTGATTGTTCATCATTTTGTCTCATATGTGGTATAAACATTCCTTGCAACAATACATAGCTTCTAATGATGAGATCTTCTGTCAAGGTGTATTTTAATAATTAACCCATTCATGGTTTTTGACAACTCTCAAGAAAAGAGTTCGGGAAAACTGTGGAAAAAAAGAAATGTATTTTTTTAACAATATCAACATTGTCTTCTACCCAGAGAAAGAGAGATTTTTAGATCTATATCAACTTGAAATATTCATTGGCTACTTCTTTTATTTGAGCCAGGTAAAAATTTTGTTGTCTGGTTATGGATTAAGGTCATACTTTCAAATCTAGACTGTTCAAAAGGTCTTTGATTTTTTACAAACACAAAACTTGATAACCAGTAGAGGCCCTCATGGGCCTCTTGTTTACAAACACATTTGTTGATTTGTTTTTACAGTGTTCCTTGTATGAGTCCTCTCTCAGTGATAACGTGATTGTTTCGGTGGATCAGTCTGGCGAAGTCTTGGGGATTTCAATGACAGCTGGCAGTCACTGTACAGGGGTCAAGGTCCCTACATCAAATCTGAGTGATTGGAATACGAAAGTGGATATTTCAGTGACTGTGTCAGGACCAGTGTAAGTTGCTGTAGATGAATCCAAAGGAATGTGTTTTTGGGGGTTGCGGCTGATGCTTGAATCAGCCGCCAATCATGGATTGCTAGCCCCACCCACTGATCTCCAACAGGAAGTTCCACTTTGATAATTACCCATTCCCACAAGACAAAATTTTAGACTGGTCCAAATTGAAAGAAGCTGCAGACGACAATTTCAAGTTGGTGGTATTTTAATGGTTTTCATCTTTTTGGATAGAAAACATTGTGGATAATGAAGAAATTGCTTGTAACAAGCAATTTCTTCATTTTTCACAATGTTTCTAAAACTGTTTTATTGAGGGGCGTATAAAGGAGGGATTGAGTTGGAATGGGTTAACCCATTCCCACACAGTGACACTTTTGGACGCCCCTCAAAATATAAATAAAAAAATAAAAAAAATTTGGGAAAACATTGTGTAAAATGAAGACATTGCTTGTAACAAGCAATTTCTTCATTTTACACAATGTTTTTACCCAGAAAGTTGAAAAAAAAAAAACACTAAAATTTCATAAACTTTGAATTGTTTTCTGCAAGTCCTTTCAATTTAGACCAGTCTAAAGTTTTCTTGTGTGGTAATGGGTTAAATAATGGTATTTTTTCAAAATTCATGTTCTGTAGCATGTAACAGTAAAGTGAAATAATTTGTTGATGATCTAAACTGAGTCAGCTGTAGTGACAGTAGTTATGGAGTTTTAAGTCGCCAAATAAACAAAATTCTTCACATAAATGTCAGCAAATTTCAAAGTTCACATTTTGGTCTGAAAGAATTTTTTGATTGGTCAATTGATTCTTTGATTGACACTTTCCAGTTGATATTCACTTCCAAATTAAATATATGACTTACAAAGCTAAGTAATGGTAAAACAAATATTTGAAAAGGGATAGCATCCAGCAGAGGCCAGGTTGAGACTATGTTTGAATAAAGGCAAATGAACATTTCAGACTTAACCCTTTACTGTTTTTAAAATTTTGGACTTTTCAAAGAAAATATTGTGGGAAAAGAAGAAATTGCTTATTACAAGCATATAATGTAAAATAATGACAGAAAACAAGTAATTGCTTGTTACATGCATTTTCTTCCTTTTCCACAATTTATTCTCAAGTATATCACAGGCAATTTACAACAGGGATTATGCGGGAAAAGGTTTAAAAGATCTTCAAAGTGAGAAAAGTTTTGTGTTAGCTGATTGAGTCTGACTAATATTGATACAATCATGAAGTTTGACACCACCCAGAAGATTTTGTTTTGCTTGAAATGCCACATGTATGATTTTTAGCTCATCTGTTTTTTGGGAAAAACTCAGCTATTGAGATCAAAATAAATCAGATATCTGTAAATGCATTTATGAACGAATTAAGAATATTTACCCACTACTGGGCACTTAATCCTTTCTTGTTCAAACCCGGGATTTTACGTTACTGTGATTTCATTCTTGAGAAAACATTGTGGAAAAAGGAGAAATTGCTTGTGACAAGCAATTTCTCCTTTTTCCACAATGTTTTCTTTCACACAGGATGGTTTAATTTCAGATTGCATCCAATTTTTATTGTTGTCTGCAGCTTCTTTCAATTAGGACCAGTGTAAAATTTCCAAAAACGGGAAAGGGTTAAATAGCCCAGCTTTGGCATCGGCATGCAGTGTTCTTATATTTGCTATTCTTGTGACTTATGGTCTGCAATATGCATACATTACATTTTCAGCCCTGACACTCAGAGTTACATTGATAAAATAAAGAGAGAAGAACAAGAGAAAGCAAAGGGAGCTCAATCTGATAATCGATCTTTCTTCAGTAAATATGTGAGTAGTTTCCCTTTCATCCTTGTTACTTTAATGTCTTGAGATTATTTTCTTACAATCAAACATGCTTGCAACAAATGTGTAGCTGAAAAACAACCAAAATGAATTCACCCTAATACAGTTGTTTGGCATCATATTTTAAATTTAACCCATTACAACAAAATAAGGCTTTTAAATGCCTCTCAATATAAAAGCTTTGAAAAATATTGCAGAAAATTATCTACAATGTTTTCTGGCCAAAAAATACAAAGATTTTTAAAATTTCATCAACTTGAATTTTTTCACTGCAACTCTTTGAATTTGGACTGGACTCAAATTTTGCCTTGTTTTAAAGCTATGCAGGAGGGGTAGAGTGGTCTCCCTTATCAATTTTGATATAAAATCTCCTTTTACCACAGTGTTTTTGTGACACAGTTATATACTACCAGATAATTGTATAAATCTGATTTACAGGATCATTCACTCTTTTTTTCTTTTGAGATCTTATCCAAGTGTATGATTGATTGAATGAATGGTGTTTAACGCCGCTTTTAACAGTATTTCAGTTATATCGCGGCACCTTACAATGGATTCCTGGTATTTCTCACACCAGCACTACCACTACATCCTTTCCTAGCCTCCAGCTGCTATCTCACTTAGTATCCAAGTCTAGAATAGAATATTATTAACACTTGTCATGCTGATCCCGGAATATTCCTGCCTTGACAATGATTTCGCCAGGTGTATAGACTACGATCAGCCTGCACAGACATGCAGTCTGATTCAGCCTATACTACCTCAGTGTTGTGCCTAGGTCAGAATTTTTGGGGGACACAGGTGTCCCCCCACCTAAATTTCAAGGGGACATTGAGAAATTTTGGGGGACAAACTGAAACAACTAATTCTTACCTGTTATTGATAAATAGTCTAATTTGAACATAATTTTCTGTCCATGCTGGATTCTTTTGCAATAAAGTACACTATTTCCATAAGTTTTGTTATGTCTTCATCTTTTTCATTGAATGAGCGATCTATAGCAAGGGCCACCTCATATTTCAAACGCAAAGCTACAACTGCACGTAAATGATCAGCCCAATTTTGTTAGAGTACTTGAGCGCATATTGGTACACCAAGTGTCTGTAGCAAATGGTTTGGAAAATTTTAGTTTCGATTCCAAACAGGTCTCGCATTTCTGGCTTTCACCCGATTCTCGCAGCTAAGGAAATTTTGACAACCTATTCTTTTGGAAATTTCGTTCCTTCCGTTTTTGTCTCTGAGGAAGAAGGATATTACTGGGACATCTCGCTGTCTGCATCAGCAGATGTAGACACGGCTGGATCGCAGCCGTCTCCGTTGATTCAACATCGTCTGCTACCTTTCCACATTTTACTGACATAGTCAGTCAAGCGCATCTGTCGTTTAGCCATTTTTAATTTTAGTAACAATTCCGAGACCGGTTCCGGTTGCTTTATATTAAAATCGGCTGAAACAAATGGCAAATTGTGGGTCACAGTCAAGTTTTTGTAGGTGTGCGACTGGTTCATAATATTTTACATCAAAATTTGCAGAATCGAAAGGTAAATTTCGGGTCACAGTCAAGTCTTTGAGGCTACACCGTGTACGTGTAATAATATTCAATGCGTAAATTATACTATCATAACATATGTAAACGCCGATCGAGCAGGACTTTTTTCGTAAGCATTACGGAATATAAAAGATCGCGGAAATTTGAGCGCGCCCGAAATCCTGCGATTGCCACGATTTAAGGGGACATCGGGAATAAATTTGCGGGAAACCCGCGATGCCGCGGCCTAGGCACAACACTGCTACCTGTTTGCTTGTGTTGTGTTGAGGAAAATCTTTGAACACAACAACAATCTAGTTATGTCAAGGTTTCAAAATATGGTGAAAAGAGGATAAAATTACAGCAGGACTAGGTTTAAGCAAGTCTTGGTGAGCTTGATACCTTTTTGTGTCCTAGAATTAGTAATGATCAGCTTTTCTCAAAGAAAATTAGGTTACAAATTCATTTTCTCAGATGAACTTTTTAACCCATTCCCTTACAGTGTCGCTTTCTGACGCCCCTCAAGAAAAACAATTGTGAAAACATTGGGTAAAATGAAGAAATTGCTTGTAAAATGCAATTTCTTCATTTTACACAATGTTTTCTCTCCAGGAAGTTAAAGAAATCTAAAATTTCATTAACTTGAAATTGTTGTCTGCAACTCCTTTCAATTTGGGCCAGTCTAAAATTTTGCGATTTGGTAATGGGTTGAAACATATGTTGGACCTAGGTAGTACACATACTACTCTAGGTTTTGTATTTATATATGATGCTATTTAATCCATTCCAACACAACCCCACATTTTGCTGCCCCTCAAGATAAAGTTTTGAAAAACATTGTGGATGATGAAGAAATTGCTTGCAACAAGTAATTTCTTCAATGTCCTTGCTTTCTATCCTTAACGGTAAAGATTTTCTAAATTTCACCAACTTTAAATTGTTGGCTGCAACTTCTTTCAATTTGGACCAATCTAAATTCTCATCTGTAGTAATGGATTGAAAAGTAATTCCACACCCATGTAAGTGAAGAATACTGCTTGTTTATCCTAATACCTGAAGACAAAAACTTAGACTAGTCCAAATTGAAAGAAGCTGCTCACCACAATGTAAAGCTTATGAAATTGATTTTTATTTTTCTTTCTGGGAAGAAAAAAGTGTTTGAAATGAAGAAATTGCTTATTACTAGCAACTCTTGTCACTTAGTGTCACTAGGTTTTTTTTTGTTTCATACCTCCATGAAAACAAAAAATATTCTCTCCATTTCTTAACCCATTCCCTTATAGTGACGCTTTTAAACGCCTCCAAAATATATAACTTAGGAAAAAATTGTGCAAAATGAAGAAATTGCTTGTCACAAGCAATTTCTTCATTTTACAAAATGTTTTCTACCCCAAAAACTGAAAAATCCTTAAATTTCGTTAGCATTAAATGGTCATCTGCAACTCCTTTAGATTTGGACTAGTCTAAAATTTTGTTGTCTGGTAATGGGTTAAGTATTATTTTTTCTTCCCCTCTTTGTTTCAGTGGATGTATATAGTGCCATTCTTTATCCTAGTATTTTTGATGAATTCCATGGAACAGCCCCAGGGTCAGGGCGGTGGTGGAGGTGGTGGGGGAAGATAGTTACTATAGAAACAAAACATCACCACAGTAACACCATAAGCAACACTTATAGAAGTTTGACATCACAGTATGGAATTACCTTAACCCCTACAAGATGATAAAAAGCTAGACTGGTTCAAAGTGCAAGAAGTTGGTGGAAAACTGGAAGTCAAATACTGAGAAATATAGAAAAAGTGAGAAAAGGAAAAAATTGTTTGTCACTAGCAATTTCCCTTTTTTGTTTTTAACTCATTCCCACATTGACACTTTTTGGACATCTAAGAATAAAAGCTTTGGAAAATATTTTCCGAAATGTTTTCTACCCCAAAAGTGCACAAAATCCAAAATTTCATAACTTCCCAATAATTGTCAGCAACTCCTTTCAACTTGGACCAGTCTAAAATTTTGCTGCCTAGTAATGGGTTGAGAGTTTTTTTTTCTTCAGCATGTCAAAATTTGGGATTGTTGGTATAACTAATTACCACAAAATCCCGCTTCTTTACAAGCCGAAGAAATGTAAATATGAAAAAATTGTGAGAAAATAAGAAATTGCTTGAAACAAGACATTTCATCTATTTCATATTTTTTTCGACCTTATTTGGCCTTTGTTTATAAGTTAAAACCAACTTTTTTGTTAGTCTACACTCTCTTTCAATTTTGACCAGTCTAAAATGTTGTTAATTGGGAATGGGTTACACAGAGAAATTAAGGAGTGATAGGTGTAATTCAATCCTCTCCATTCAGGAATGATCATTTCTGGGAATTGTAACAACTTTTCTGTGATAAAGTGAAAAAATGTTTTGGAGGTAACTGCTTGTTGTTTGCTTATTTCACAAAAACATTGTTCAATTAAACTCTTTTAAAAGAGTTAAAATAACCATGTTTTAATCTAATTCCCTACCACTTGGAAAACTTTGTAACATTGGAATTGTTTCTCAAAAAGTCAATTGGAAGTGACCTGCTGTCAATCAAAAAACCGATTGGCAAGTCAAATTAAATATTAACCCTTGTCATGCTATATAAATTACTTTTCTAAATTGCTGTAAAACTAAAGGGCTGAAAGCACTGATAGAGCTTGCTGTTCAAAAATCAGTGTTTCTTTTAGAAATTAGTTTCATAAACAACTCTGGCAAAAAAAAATTACAAGCAGGAGGTGTAGGCCAAGATCAGACTGCACTTATGTGCAGGCTGATTTTGGTCTGCATCTCCTGTCAAAACCGGAATATTCCGGGTCTAGCATGACAAGGGTTAAGAACAGAGGTGGAATTCGAACACTACTGTTAATGTAAGCCTTTTTTGTTTTATTGACTACTTAAATGATGTACCTACACCAACTAACCATTTGCTTTGGTTATAGTTCCCTAGCCACATATTTTACAGAATAATGTTATTTATAACCTCAGTCAAACTGCCATGTTGGCAATAAGTGGGTGTTTGGGGTAATCCACTGTCTCTGAGTTGCCCAAACAATGTGTGTAAATCATTTGTTATCAGCTGTGTGAAATACAAAGCTTCGTGAAAATGCAAGTCATTATTATTTCATTAGTACTTGTGTCTACTTGTATGTTAATAATAGAGGATATGGAATGAGTGGGCATAGAATACCGAATTTATTAACCTATTACCACATGACAACATTTTAGACTTGTCCAAATTGAAAGGAGTTGCAGACGATGTTATAAAGTTTATGAAATTTGAGATTTTTTCAACTTTCTGGATAGGAAAGATTGTGTATGATGAAGAAATTGCTTGTAACAAGCAATTTCTTCATTTTGCACAATGCTTTCCCAATCGCTTTCCTAGAAGAACATCAAAAAGGGTCACCGTCACAGTGTGTGTACATGGGTTAAACAAGTCATCTATTAACATATAAAAGAGAAGGTTCTGCCAAGTTTCTTATGTTTTAGATGACGAGTTTAATAAATTCGGGTTTTTACGAATATGAATTTGATATTCTATTTATATCATTAACTTAATTTTGTAATAAATCACTAAAAAATACAAGTAATAGAATTTATCCATATTTTGGCGGTAACAAAAAGGCCTTACAGTAGGCATCAAATTCATTTGCATTGGTATTACACCATCCATGCATAGGCATAGGTATTATACCATCCGTGTAGTACTAAAAATATTCAACAGGTTTATTTTACTCCCTGGCTGAAGATCATATTATAATTGGTAATAATTTAATTTTTAGTTTTGTCTATCAAAAACAAGCGTTCTGATTGGTGAAATTTTTTTTTTCATAACTCCATCAACAAAATTTTGACCACACAGCAATTTTGTATGCTTCCGCAGAAAATAGTCTCATACAAAAAAGTGTGAAAATTTGTAAAATTTTTGCTATTTTTGCTCGATGCTACTAAATTATAAGAAATGAAGAAAATATTTTTTTGTTTTCAGAGAGGTATGAACCAAAAAATGTAATCACGCTTAGCGTATTCATACAGTGTGATTAGTTTTATCGGTTCATACCTCCATGAAAACGAAAAATATTTTCTTCATTTCTTAAATGAACAGATGTATGATGTGGTTTGGAAATAGCCTTTGATACTCTTAAACATTGGTTAGACCCAGTTCTGTATTGAAGCTTAATTAATCCTTTCCTGGTTAATCCCTGGTTTTTACGACCCTGTGATTTCATAATTGAGAAAACAGTATGGAAAAAGTAGAAATTGCTTGTAACAAGCAATTTCTTCTTTTCCTACAATATTTTCTGCCCTAGTTAATGGTTATTTCTCAAATAAAATCAACTTTAAATTTTCATCTACAACACCTTTGAGATTGGACAGGTCTAAAATTTTGCAAAACAGGAAAGGGTTAATAGAATTAAAAGATAGCCACTGTCAATAAAATCAAAGTTCTGAAAGTACTGTAAGCTAGCAAAGCATGGTTGAATTTAGAAAATATTTCCCCTGTTGGGTAGAAAACATTGTGGACATTGAAGAAATTGCTTGTTACAAGCAATTTCTTCATTTCCACAATAATTTCCAAAGCAGATGTGATTTGGAATGGGTTAAATAGCATGCTTTTAACAGAATTATCTACATTTTGAATAGAGGCTGCAATATTCCTGAAATGCACAAGAAATATTTTTATGGCGTAGGCATCTTACGGATTTAGTGGTTAAGCCTCCAGTGGCAGTTTGCACTCGTTGAAATTTTATCTGTTAACTTAAGCTATCAAAGCTGACACTTTGCTAGCTAAAAAGTGATTGACCATTCAAATCATGCATTTAGCCTATCAAAGCTGTAGTTACAATATTTAGGATGCCAAACAACAATTTGCATTTTGTTAGAAGTCCATGATGATATATTTTACAAAAAAATGGCGTTTATAATCTCAGTACAACTGCCGTGCCAGAGGTCAGAGGCCTTAGCCAGCTCTCTGTCAATCGACCATTTTCGGCTGTCAAATCAAATAATCAGTCGACCAATGAAATAATGAAATCATTCATTTAGACTAGAAGTTAACTTTGAACTCCGACATTGGCCAGCATTTGTGTGATGGATTGTTGTTGGTTAGGTGACTTAACCCACTCCCACACGATGACATTTTTAAACACCCCTCAAGATAAAAGGTTTTGAAAAACATTGTGGACAATGAAGAAATTGCTTGTGACAAGCAAATTCTTCATTATCCACAGTGTTTTTCTACCACAAATGACGAAGATTTTAAAAATTCCATCAACTTAAAATTGTCATCTGCATCTTCTTTCAATTTGGACTGGTCTAAAATTTTGCTGTGTGGGAATGAGTTATATGTTGTAATTACAGCTTAACCATTCTTCTTTTTGTTAAATGCTACTGGCAAAATAATGCCCTTGTAAAAGTGGAAGTTCTTGTTGGAGTTAATTTGCAGGGCCAACAGAGCAAGTGGGCTGGGCCAGTGATTGGTCAATTCTGTGTAACCTGAGAATGTTTTTTAACTACTTCATTTTTGTCAGAGAATAAGTTTTGTGCATAGCGATGCCTTTCTATCCTTACTCAGGCTTTATCATATTCATTCTTATTTCGGGAGGAGGTATAGACAAAGATCAACATGCAGATATAAGTGATCTGATATAAGTCTACATCACCATTTTTTGTCCCTTTCAATCTAGAGTTGTTTTACCCATTCCCACAAAATAAAATTTTAGACCAGTCCAAATTCCAAGAAGGTGCAGAGGACAATTTAAAGATGATGAAATCGTTAAAATCTTAATTTGTTTGGGTAGAAAACATAATGGATAATGGAGAAATTGCTTGTAACAAGCAATTTCTTCATTTTCCACAATGTTTTCTAAAATCTTCATATTGAGGAGGCATTTAAAAACGTCATTGTGTGGGAATGGGTTAATGGTTTTACTGACCTACGCAAAGTGTCTCCACTGCTTTCACTCCATCGCTTTTATATACGATCAGCGTAGGATTTTATTCAGGATGACAAGGATTGAGTGCAAGGTATATAGGAGTCAGCTTGTCGGTCCGTCCGTCTGTCTGTAACTTTTTGTGTCCACTCAATTTCTCGCAACTATTGCATAGACTTTATTAGAACTTCACCAATGTAATAAGTATCAAGCAGAGATGGGCATATTTTATTTAGGTTACAGTCCATTGATTTTTGACAGAGTTATGGTCCTTTGGTGAAAAAGCGTGTCCTCTCAATTTTGATTCAAATTTCACAGAAAGATCACCTTTCGTCCAGCATCCATCCGTCGTGCGTCGTCCGTCAATAATTTCCTTAAACGACATCTCCTCCCAAACCACTGGGCCAATTGGAACCAAATTTGGCAGAAATGTACTTTATGTGGTCTCCTTCAAAAATAGCTAAAAGAATTGAAATCTGTTAAAAACTGTGGTTGCCATGGCAACAAAATTGAAAGTTTAAAATAATCTGTAAAAATCTTCTCCTCCTGACCCAGAAGGTTAAGAGCCTTGATATTTTGTATAAAGCATCAATATATTGACCTCTTTCAAAATAGCTAAAATCATGATCCTCGGGTCCCCAGGGGCGGAGTCCCAGGGGGATGGGGTTTATATAGAAATAAAGAACGGTTTTTTAAAAGACATATCCTCCCAAACCACAGAGCCGATTTGAACCAAATTTGGCAGAAATGTTCCTTAGGCGATC
Organism: Fragum fragum; assembly: GCA_946902895.1. Classification (NCBI taxonomy): domain Eukaryota; kingdom Metazoa; phylum Mollusca; class Bivalvia; order Cardiida; family Cardiidae; genus Fragum; species Fragum fragum. Next base: position 43,649,095 of record OX336375.1, read on the forward strand.
CCCTTTAAAAATAGCTAAAAGAATTGAAATCTGTTAAAAACTCTGGTTGCCATGGCAACAAAAGTGAAATTTTAAAATAATCTTTAAGAATCTTCTCCTCCTGACCCAGAAGGCGAAGAGCCTTAATATTTTGCATGAAGTATCAGTATATTGATCTCTCACAAAATAGCTAAAATCATGATCCTCGGGTCTCCAGGGGCGGAGCCGGGGGGGGGGGGGTATAGGCATGAAGCATTAGTTCACAGACTTCTTTCTTATTTCTGAAATTATAACTCATGGATCCATTTATGGATGGATTTTAAATTAACTTGGCACAATTATTCCCCATCATGAATAGATGTGCCATTTGAAAGAATTTTTGGGATAGTTCTTATGTCAAGGTCACAGCTTAAGGTCAAACACTAAAATTGTGATTGTCAAGAGCATTTCTCTTACAATTATGGATGGTCAATAGATGATGATTTATAACAAAAACAAAGCTCCAGGCCTTTTGGTTTAGGAGAAGAAGATTTTTGAAGTTTTCCTTCATTATTTCTATGTAAAATCAGGGATCGCACAGAAAAGGGCTAATTTTCAGAATACGGTAATTTTTGAAGTATTTTGGTAGACGGTCAGTAGAGGATTGTTTGTACCAAATATCAAAGCTCTAGGCCTTACGGCTTGGAAGGAGAAGATTTTTAAAGTTTTTTTTACTCTGTTGTCATGGCAACCAGAGTTCTTCATGGATTTTAATTCTTAGAAGTATTTTGAAAGAGCATGGCCTTAGAATCATTTCTGTGAAGTTTGGTTTAAATTCCATGGTGAGTTTAGGAGCAGAAGATTTTTTGTAATTGTGAACAGACGGCCGGACGATGACCGATCACAATAGCTCTCCAGAGCACTTCGTGCTCAGGTGAGCCAAAAATGAATTGGACTTTATCCCCTTTTTTATTTTGATCAACAATCCTAAAGGCCCCTTTCCTGTGTTCCATTACAGATCCACTTCATTTCCATCTGGAAGTTTCCTTATGACCCTACAAATTCCTAACAGAATCCTATGAAAATTGTGGACCTTATCACATAAACAGGACTGTTTTGAGTGAAAATCCATAAGGCCCAGTTTAATCAAAATCTGATAAAAGCACTCGACTTGGTAACAAGGATTATAAATGAAATTTTCATAAGGCTCCTTTTACTAGACAGATCAGGTCCCATTTTGAAAAGAATGGTTCTTATGACCTTACAATCATTCTGTGAAAGTTTCAACAAAATCTGATCAAAGCTGTGGGTTTCATTTTATCAGCAAGGATTTTTAAATCTAATTTTCATACAGCCCCTTTTCCCATGTTACTTGATGGATCTGACCCGATTTGAAGGGAACTACAAAGTATAATCATTCTGTTTGGGTATGAAGTCAGCCCGATGTAATCTGTGGACATTATATCTGTAATTGAGATTTTTTTTTAGATTAAATTTTCACTAGGCCCCCTTTCCTGTGTTTCTAGACGGTTCATACCTAATTTTGAAAGGAACAATCCTTATTATGGTGCAATCATTCTGTGAAAGTTTGAAGTGAATCTGGTGAAATCTGGGGGCATCATTGTATTAATTCTCACAAGCAACAACCCATACGATGATATAATCATTCTGTGAAAGACTGCAGAGAATTTGTTGAAAACTTTGAACACCAGTGTGTAAACTAGAATTTTTTGATTAAATTTTCATAGGGCCCCTTTCCACCTGTTTCTTGACAGATCATACTTAATTTCGAAGGAAACGTTCCTTATCATAGTACAATCATTCTGAGAGAGTTTGAAGATAATTTGGTGAAAGTTGTGGACTCTAGAGTGTTAATGAGGAAATTTAATTTATCTTTCAATCAAATTTTCATAGGGCCCATTTTCCCGTGTTTCGTGACGGATCATACTTAATTTCTAAAGGGAACGATCCTTATGATTCTACAACCACTCTGTGAACGTTTGAAGAGAACCAGAGTGTAAACGAGGATTTTTTAATCAAATTTTCAAATGGCTCCTTTTCCCATGTTTCCTGACGGATCATATCTTTTTTTCAAAAAGACCGATCCTTATTACAGTACAATCTTTCTGTGAAGGTTTGAAGAGAATCCGATGAAAACAATGGCCTCTAATGCGAAAACGAATTTTTTCAAATAAAATTTTCATTGGACCGCTTTTCTCGTGTTTCTTGACGGATCGGACCCAATTTTGAAGAGCACGATCATTGTTACGATACAATCATTCATAGAAAGTTTGAAGAGAATCCGATTAAAACTGTGGACTCTATCGCCTAAACGAGGATTTTTAATAGGATTTTTAACCCATTCCCACACAATGGAATTTTAGACCAGTCCAAATTGAAAGGAGCTGCAGACGACAATTTCAAGTGTATGGAATTTTGAAATTTTTCGTCTTTTGGGATAAAAAACATTGTGGATAATGAAGAAATTGCTTGATCCAAGCAATTTCTTCATTTTCCACAATGTTTTCCAAAGCTTTTTTGTTGAGGGGCGTAAAAAGGATGGATTGAGTTGGAATGGGTTAATCACATTTCCAAAAGGCCCCTTTCCCGTGTTTCTTGACGGATCGGACCTAATCTCGAGAAAAAACGATCCTTATGGTGATACAATCATTCTGAAAAAGTTTGAGGAGAATCCGAAGAAAACTGTGGACTTTATCGCGTAAACGAGGATTAATTAATTACATTTTAATTATGCCCCCTTCCCCCGTGTTTCTTGACGGATCTTACCTAATTTCGAAAGGAACGGTCCTTATAGTGGTACAACCATTCTAACAAAGTTTAAAGAGAATCCGATGATAACTGTGGACTCTATCGCGTAAACAAGGAAAAGTTAACGCACGGACGCCGGACGGGAAAAGGCCATCGCTATAGCCCTTCTGGCCTTCGACCAATAGAGCTAAAAATAGTATGACAGTTTTTCATTTTTTTATCGATGAACTATTATTCAAGAGGAAATAATTTTAGGCTATTAATTATGTAAGTGCTTTTATTTTAAAAATGACTACAATACGTCAATTGTCCCCATTTCAAATTGTAAATATATCGGTCATTTATATAACAATAATTATCCCAAACCCGCGTCATAATCCATTGTAACTGCATTTACAATACATATAAGTGAAACACCAGGCGAAAATTGATCTTCATGGAAGTGCGAAGAAAAGTGTCAATTTTGGTCAGACTGTGCCGACTGGCCATATCGATTTTTTTTATTTCTCTCACGGTATATTTTCTGCACACAGAGTAGTCATTCTTGAAATACAAAATTAAATTGACCTCTGCTGGATCCGATCTCTTTTTCAAATGTCATTGTTTTATTAAATCCCCCGAGTTTCGAACTGATGTGTCCGAGCTCAGCGGATGTGACAAGCAACCCGTCTACTAAAACTGCTCTACTATATAGATTTAAAACATTACCAGACGGTACAACTTAAGACTGGTCCAAATTGAAAGGAGTAACAGACGCCAACTTAGAGTTCATGAAATTTAAGACTTTTTCAACCTCTGGTTTGAAAACATTGTGCATAATGAAGAAATTGCTTGGTTCAAGCAATTTCTTCATTTTGCACAATGTTTTCCGACTTGCTTTCCCTCTGGGGGGCGTCAAAAAGCGTTATTCTGTGGGAATATAGGTTAAGACAACAAATTTTATTGAACACCCCCCCCCCCCGTTTCGATAAATTCTTCGTTCTAATAAATTGAGGCATACTGTTTTACCGGATCATGATAGCTTCGCATCTGCTGATACCAGGTCAAGGTCATTTAACAAGATCAAGGCCATCTATTAAGGTCAAACTTCTGAAAATGTCGATTAGGTGGTATTAGTATTTCTCCAACAGTTGTGTTTAACTTTTTGTCGACAAATTTCCAAACAACCCTGAACATAAAGAATGTCATAGAATGACGAAGAAAAAAATACGTTTGAAGCATAATGCCCGAGTTTTCATTTTCTATTCAAAATAAACATGTACTTTTGCTCGAGATTTGTGAACCCCCGACCCCCATGTTTCTTTTGTGTGTGTGTGTATGTTTTTTTTTTCGACTAGTAATGAACAATTTTCGCTTTGATAAATACTATTGTGACATATAGCGTGTCATCGGTGCAATTCTAAAACCTCGTAACTACAGTTTTAATCAAACTGTAGTTACGAGGTTTTAGAATTACACCGACGATGTGTTTATTGGACAAGTTAATTTTGATATCTAGTTAGCCAATCCTCAGTAAAATACAATAAATGACATTTATCGCAAATAAAAATGTGGTAAAATTAATTTCTGTTCTTTTGAAGTGTGGAGGTGTCTTAATAAGCTATTAACTAAAAGAGGTCGCTTGTTTCGTAACAAATGATATAATGGCCCCGACACTAATTTCATTTTTGCTCGCAATTCCATTTACTTATTTGGTAGGATTGACCTCGCTCCCACACAATGACCACTTTAAACGCCCCTCATTATGAAAGCTTAAGAAAACATTGTGGATAATGAAGAAATAATTTGTTGAAAAAAATCATCATTATCCACAATGTTTTCTGCCCTAAAAGACAACAATTTTGAAGATTTTATCAACTTGAAACTGTTGTCTGCAACTTCTTTGAATTTGGACTGATCTATTATTTTATCGTCTGGTAATGGGTTCACGAAAATCTCAATAACAGTATTCACTGTTCTCTCCCTTTTATTCATATTTTTTTCTTGATTATTCTTAATCTAAGTCATTAATAGTGATTACATGAGTTTTTTTAAGCCCATGTGACGAAGAATACTGCATACTGTATAACTAGACTATTATGTTACAATTCTTTTTTCAACCTTTTCAGTTTTACAAAATTTTAGACCTGTCCAAATTCAAAGGTTTTGCAGACGAAAATTTAAAGTGGATTTAATTTGAAAAACAACCATTCATTAGGTTAGAAGATATTGTGGAAAAAGAAGAAATTGCTTATTACAAGCAATTTCTTCCTTTTCTTCAGTGTTTTCTCAATTATAAATTCAAGGGGACGTAGCAACTAGGAATTAAACAGGAAAGGGTTAAGCCAACAATTCTTAAACCACCTACAATCATCGCACTTATTCAAGAAGAGACGAAGGGAATGCTTTTCTGAGACTATTAATTGGATAATCGTAAACCTTAGTGGGATAGAAGCTGGAGGCTAGAAAAGAATGTAGTGGTAGCACTGGTGTGAGAAATACCTGGAATCCATTGTTTGGTGCTCCAGCCGCCACAATATGACTGAAATACTGTTAAAAGTGGCGTTAAACCCCATTCAATAAATCAATCTGATACTATTAACCTCAATCATACTATATGACTCCGCGAGTGCATTTATACGTTAGTCCGGATAGGTTTTCAGTGATCGATCGTGGCTGTCAACTGAAGAAAAAAATCAAATTGCTGAAAGCCTGAGATATGTATACAGGAGATATAATCTGGGCAGAAAAAGTTTGATGGTCGGATTATAGAAGGTGCCACTTTCTACCCAAATCTACAGTCGATTATGCGCAGATCTGCCAATTTGTGGGCCAGGTGACACAACCTGCCCGCAATAATTTTCACCCCGTTGAGGTATTGTAACGATATATTTACATGTATATATCGTTACATATTTTTCACCCGATCTAAATGCTTTGAAGGGATCTGATAAAGGCCACCCAAGGATTCTTCTTGTGAATTTTGGTTGTGTTTGGTTGAATTATGTTCAGTACTTTCTGAGAAGAAGATTTTTAAAGTAAAAGTGGACGGACGGACGGACGGACACCACATGTCAAAAACTCGTTGGCTTTCAGCCAGAGGAGCTAGCGAGAGAGAGCTAGAGAGTGAGAGAGATGAGGAGAGATGGGAGCGTGTAGCCAGGTTCGAACTAAGAGACTCTTGCGTGCGATGTGAGTATTCGACCACACAGACCAATTTCGTTATGTAAAAATGCTCTTTATAATCTCCAAATAAAGAGAGCGAGAGAGGGCGGGTGGTCGTTTACCAGGTTAACATGACTATGCACACCTCTCAAAAGCGGTTTGTAGACATTCGGGTAGTATTCGGAGGTAAAATATATAGACACAAAGTCCGAGCACGACCAAACTGTTTTCATACAGTGCGAATATGATCCTATGAATGACCAATTAATTTGTTAAACAAAACATTCCAATCGTGCGTAAAAACGACAGCTTCGCTTATCAGCTTTATACAGCAACTTCGTCTAACCGGACCGTTTTAACATTGTTACTCTAGAATAAGTAATATCATTTTAGTATGAAGCAAACACCTTATTTTTTCTTAACAATTTGATTTGGTTATGTATGTTTAATAATATCCAATATATTATATATCTCCTTTCTTTCTTTCCATTCACTCGTCAAGGTTTGATAATTTTGCCAAATTCAGAACACTCTCACGAAAGTACTGTACATCAAGATGACAGCTTTAAATGAGTCATATCTCGCGTTCGTCCTTCTCGCCTCAATCGGGCGTATTAATTTACGGTCAGATCCGATCTACTTTTCAAGCGACCGAAGATCACATTGATTGCGATAGATGTTTTAACATTATGTTTTCACATTAAACTCTGCATGGGTTTGAATTTTTAGCATAGTAACTTTAGCCTCAGATTGCTTACGCAATCTCAGGCTAAAAACGGCAAAGCAGATTATTGACCAGTAGTGAAATTTGAACTCCGACATTGACTGATATTTTTCTGAAGCATTTTAGTTGGTTTGGCGATTTCAATGTCTTATTCAAACTGTAGAACGATTAGGTCGCCAGACAATCATTCCACCTTCTTGTTACCTGTTACTGACCATAAATTTTGAAAAAAATATGCCGTTATATATCGAAGCAGAACTTCCCGTCGGAGTCAGTGCGGCTAGTCGAGTCAGTGGGCGTGACAAGCGATCCGTCAATTCAAAACATTAATAAAAATGAATATTTTCATTTCTTACAATTCATTAACGCCAAGGTATATAATGAGCAACGATTTGAGACACACATTTTATGACACTGTTTGCCCAAGGACACATTAGCAAGAGAATCGTGCACGTGCGTACTGGGCTTGATAGTGTTAAACAGTAAATGTGAGTGTGTGTGTGTGCGCGCGCGCCATTTTTCACGTTTTGAAATATTTGTATATTTGTTTACTTTGACGATGTATGTATACATGTAATATACAAGTCTAAACAAAGAATCGAATTTAAACTTATTATACAAACTGACACTTATTATTTCGCGGAGCCATGAAATATGGTATTCAAACTAGCTAAAGCTCTGTCAGTCTCGAAGCAGAGATGTCGTTCGTTACTGTCATCATGCATGGACGAATGAATTAGGGTTTACGGCATATCTTCAGCTGATGTCATTTAGCGCGCTAAAAAAATTAAAAAGAAGTTCTAGTTTACCACCATATATGAATTGGAATAAACCGGATTGCAAGAGAGTGAAGCACTATGTTGTCGAACCAAAACGTCTTGATACAGCTCCATCCAAGCTGTTGTAACTACAACTTTGTTGATTAACAACGATATATCTTCGTTTGGCGTGCAAAATGTCGTAACTGCAGTTTGAATAAAGCTGTAGTTACGACATTTTGAACGCCTAAAGACGATATAACAGATATGAATGAAAAATATGATATATTTTCTCATCACTCCTGATAAAATGTTTAGCATGGTTTATATCTGAGAGCCCGACAATAGTAAGACATGACCAATTGATCAATCACTGTCCCCGCCCACTTACACCTTTGGCCATGCCCACCGACTCTTACAGGAAGTCCCGCTTCGATTTTTAACGGCGTTATTTTGCAAAGTTTATGGCCAGTAGTATGTAACGAAAGGTGAAATAGTTGGTTGACGACCTAAACATCGTAACTACAGTTTGAATAAGTTATAGTTACGACGTTTAAGTCGCATAACCAGCCAAAAGGGTTAACAACAAGAGGCCCATGAGGGCCTGAGACGCTTTACAGGTTATCAAGTTTTCCGTTTAAGTAATCTGATATTTAAGGAAGTTAATTACTCAAAGAAGAATGCATAAAGAAAAAAAGGGCTTTATCCCCTTTATTATTTTAAGCAAAAATCCTCAAGGCCCCTTTTCCCGTGTTTCATGACGGATCCACTCCATTTCCAAAAGAAAGTTACCTTATGACCCTACAATCATTCTGTGAATTTTCATCAGAATCTGACAATAATTGTGGACTTGTGAATGATAATCTGTAGGGCCCCTTTTCCTGTGTTTCGAATGCTACAATTATTCCATGCATTTTTGAAGAGAATCCGATAAAACTGTTGACATTATTGTGTTAACAAAGATATTAAAATCAAGTTCTCATAAGGCCCCTTTTCCCGTGATATTTTCCTGTTGGTTTTATCATTCTGTGAAAGTTAAAAGTGAATCCGATGAAATATTGGGAATTCATTATGTTTACTAGAATATTTAAAAAAAAAATCATATGGCCCCTTTTTACTTTTTACTTTCTACTGATACTTGATGGATTGTACCCAGTTCTGAAACGAACCATATAAGTTATTGTACAATCATACTGTGAAATTTTGATGTGAATCCGGTGAAATCAAGGGACATCATTGTGTTAGCCAGAATATTTAAGAAAGTTTTTCATAAGGTCCCTTTTTATGTGACACTTGCCATAATCAGATCCGCTGTCAAAATCAACAATTGGAATGATGGTACAATCAATCTGTGTAATCTGTGGAATTTATTGTGTTAATGAGTTTATAGTGAAATCTTAATAGGGCCCCTTTTCTCATGATACTTTACAGAACGAACCAAATTTCAAAAGGATCAATTCTAATGAAGGTACAATCATTCTTTAAATGTTAAAGAAAATCAAAGAAAACAGTGGACTGAATTGTGTCAAGAATTTTTGTAACAAAATTTTCATAAGGCCCCTTTATCCGTGAAACTTAACAAATCAGACCCAATGTACAAAGGAACAATCCTTATGATAGTTTGAAGAAATGATAAAGACTGAGGACTTTATTGTTATAAAGATGTTTTGTAATAAAATTTTTATAAGGTCCCTTTTCTTGTGTCACTTAACCAATCAGACCTGATTTACAAAGGAACAATCCAAATGATGGTACAATCATTCTATTAAAGTTTAAAGAGATTCTGATAAAGACTGAGGACATTCTTGTGTTTATGAGGATTTGGTAATAATTTTTCATACAGCCCCTTTTCCTATGATACTAAACAGATCAGGCCCAATTTGGAAAGAAACAATCCCAATGATGGTACAAACATTCTGTGAAAGTTTGAACAGAATCCGATGAAAACTGAAGAATTTATCTTGGTGTAAAGATTTCAAAATAAAATTTTCATAAGGCTCCTTTTCCTGTGATACTTGAAGGATCAGGTCTCATGTCAGCATCAACAATCGTGATTATTGTACAATGATTCTGTGAAGGTTTGAAGAAAACACAATGAAAGCTCTGGACTTGGTTACAAGGATTATAAGTAAAATTCTCAAAAGGCCCCTTTTCCCAAGATACTAGACAGATCACGCCTAATTTGAAAAGAAAGAATCGTCATGATAGAACAATCATTCTGTGGAAGTTTAAACAGAATCTGATGAAAACTGTTGACTTTATTGTGGTACAAGGATTTAAAATTAAATTTCACAATGCTCTTTTTCCTGTGATACTCGACAGATCGGATCTAATGCGAAAATCAACAATCATTATATTTGTACAATTATTCTGTAAATGTTTGAAGAAAGTCCGATGATATCTCTGGACTTGGTAACAAGGATTTATAAATGAAATTTTCATAAGGCCCCTTTTCCTGTGTTTCTTGACAGTTCAAACCCTGTTATGAAAAGAATGATAATTATGACCTTCCAATCATTCTGTGAAAGTTTCAACAAAATCTGATCAGAGCTGTGGGCTTCATTGTGATAACAGGGTTTTATTAATTGAATTTTCATATAGCCCATTTTCCAATGTTACTTGGTGGATCTGAACCAATTACAAAGGGAACTCTACTTACAAAAGTATAATTATTCTGTATGAGTATAAAGACAACCCCATGAAATCTGTGGACTTACAAGCATTAATTAAGATTTTTAATTGAATTTTCCTAAGGCCCCTTTTCCTATGTTTCTCAATGGATCAGACCCAATTTGAAAGGATATCCTCGTGATGATACAATCATTATGTGAGGGTTTGAAGTCGATTGAATGTTTGAAGAGAAATTTGTTGAAAACTGTGGACTCTATTGTGTTTACGAGGATTTTTTTAATCCAATTTTTATCGGGCCCCTTTTTCCGGTGGTCTTTGACTGATCATACCAAATTTTGAAAGGAACAATTCTTATCATGGTGCAACCATTCTTTGAAAGTTTAAAGTCAATCAGATGAAAACTGTGGACCTTAGAGTGTTAACGAAGATCTTCGAATTAAATTCTAATAAGGCCCCTTTTCCCATGTTTCTTGACGGATCATATCCGATTCCGAAAGGAACAATCCTTATCATGGTACAATCATTCTGTGAAAGTTCGAAGAGAATCCATTGAAAATTCTTGACTCTATTGTGTTTAAGATGATTTTTAATTAAATATAAATAAGGCCCCTTTTCCTGTGTTTCTTGACGGATCATACCCAATTTCGGAAGGGACAATCCTTATGATAGTAAGATCATTCTGAGAAAGTTTAAAGAGATTCCGATGAATACTGTTGACTCCAGAGTGTTAACGAGGATTTCTTAAAAGATTTTTCATTAAAGTTTCATAAGGCCCCTTTTCCTGTGTTTCGTTATGGATCTGATCCAATTTCGAAAGGAACAATTCTTATGATTGTACAATCATTCTGTGAAAGTTTTAATTGAATCTGAAACTGTGGACTCTAGAGTGTTAGCGAGGATTTTTTAATTAAATTTAAATAATCCCCCTTTTCCTGTGTTTCTTGACGGATCATACCCGTTTTCGAAAGGAAGGATCCTTATGATGGTACAATCATTCTGAGAAAGTTGAAGGGAATCCGATGAAAACTGTGGACACTAGGGTGTTAACGAGGATTTTTCATTGAATTTTTAATTAAAATTTCCCATGTTTTTTGACGGATCATACTAAATTTCGAAAGGAACGATCCTTATGTTGGAACAATCATTCTGCGAAACTTTGATGTGAATCCGATGAAACCTGTGGACTCTAGACTGAAACGAGGATTTTAAATTGAATTTTCGTAAGGCCCCTTTTCCAACGTTTCTAGACGGATCAATCAAAACGTCGAAAGGAACAATCCTTATGATAGTACAATCATTCTGTGAAAGTTTGAAGAGAATCCGATGAAAACTGTGGAATCAAAAGTGTTAACGAGGGTTTTTAATGGGATTTTAATTAAATTTTCATAACGCCCCTTTTCCCATGTTTCTTGACGGATCATACCCAATTTCAAAAGGAACGATCCTTATGAGGGTACACTCATTCTGAGAAAGTTTGAAGAGAACCTGATGAAAACTGTGGACTCTAGATGGTTAATGAGGATTTTTAATGGATTTTTAATTAAATTTTCATAAGGCCCCCTTTCCTATGTTTCTTGACTGATCATACCCAATTACGAAAGGAACGATCCTTATGATGGTACAATCATTCTTTGAAAGTTTGAAGAGAATCCAATGAAAACTGTGGACTCTAGAGTGTTAACGAGGATTTTATAATTAAATTTTAATTAGGCCCCTTTTCCCATGTTTCTTAGAACGATCCTTATGATGGTACAATCATTCTTTAAAAGTTTGAAGAGAATCCGATGAAAACTGTGGACTCGAGAGTGTTAACAAGGAAAAGTTTAACGGACGGACGACGGACGCAGGGACGCCGGACGGAAAAAAGCCATCGCAATAGCTCTAGTGGCCTTCGGCCAGTAGAGCTAAAAACAAGTTTCGAGTGACAGACAAACATTAAGGGTTCGACCTCGTAACTAAAAAGATAAAAAATAAATTCAAAATTGAAAGAGAAGGGATAAGACTTAATCTCATTACCAAAGAGCTCATTACCAAATCAGCAAACTTTTAGACTGGTCAAATTCAAAGGATTTCAGACGACAATGTTAAAGTTCGTGAAATTCTAGATTTTTCACTTTTCTCGGTTGAAAACATTGCGTAAAATGAAGAAATTGCTTGTTTAAAGAAATTTCTGTATTTTATACAATGGTTTCCCAGTCGCTATGCTAGAGGGATGTCAAAGAGTGTGGGGATGAGTTTATTCGATGTCTGTAAACTTTGGCAGCTTTTAAAGTGAAAACGAGTTGAAAGCATCGCGACAAAAAAGCCTCTGGGCGTATATGGAAATTACTTTTCTTCTTCAGAGTAAATTAACCCTTTGATGCAAAACGCCATTTGCACAAAAGTCTTGTTTCTTGGTTTAATCCTTTCCTGTTTGTAGTGTTGTACACCTGCCCAATTTCAAAGGTTTTGCAGATGAATATTTAAAGTGAATTGGATTTGAAAAATAACCATTTAGTAGGGTAAAAAAATATTGTGAAAAGAGAAGGCAATATCTTCTTTTCCCTCAATGCTTTCCCAAGTATAAATTCACAGGGGCTTAAAAACTAGAGACTGAACAGGAAAAGGATAGAACAAAGTGTTTAGAGAACAGTATGGCTAAGAACTAAGTTACTATTTAAAATTGATTTGTAGCTTTTAGTAGATGAATTGTCGGCCTCAGTGCATTTCTCTCCCGAGTTAAGAGTTATCTTTTTGTTGGGTGTTAATTGATAAAATTAACTCATTACCAGACGACAAACATTTTTTACTGATCCAAATCCATTGATTGATTGAATGGGGTTTAACGCCACTTTTAACAGTATTTCAGCCATATCGCGGCGGCTGGAGCACCTAACAATCGATTCCTGGTTTTTCTCACACCTGTACTACCACTACATTCTTTCCTAGCCTCCAGCTGCTATACCACTTAGGCTTACGATTGTCCACCCATTGGTAAGAGATGAATGTTGGAAAGAATATGTACCTCCGCTGGAGATCGAACCCATGACATCCCATGAAAGACGATTAGGGGTCTGACGCGCTACAGACTGTGCTATGATGGCGGCCTGATCCAAATCGAAAGAAATTGCAGATGATATTTCAAAACGCGCTAAAATTTGGAATTAAGTACAAATTAGGATAGAAAACATTGCGAGAAAGAAGAAATTGCTTGTTTCAAGCACTTTCTTATTTTCCACAAAAAATATTCCATGATTGTATTTCTTCACGGCGTCAGAAAGTGGTAATGGGTCAACCAAGGATCACCGGAAATAAAGTCAATCCTGATTTTCGGATTTGCAATTATCAATAGTGATGATATGAAAATTTATTACGCTTGGAAATCCCAAGGTTTCAATGCTAGTCGATCTTTCACTGAAACAAATGATTATTGTCGACATCTTTCGCAAAGTGAATAAGAGATTCTTTAGTGTTAAAGATGGCGAAGTGACGAGTGAAAATGTAGCTTTCGACTGCCTCGATGGTTGAGTGGTATAGGTACTTGACTCCTGATCTGAAGGTCACGGGTTCGAGCCCCACCGTCACCGAGGTGTGTTCATGGGCAAGACACTTAATAGCCAGCCTCAGTTTACCCAGCTGTAGAAGTGGGTAGCAGTGGGGTTAAGCCACTGCCTCTCTTTCAGGGACGTGAAAACATCTGGTTTGTGTGTTCGAGAGCGACTCTATAAGCTTAAAGCTTTCGTAGCAATCGAACTAAAATAAATTGGTATAAACTAATGCTAGTCGATCTTTCACTGAAACAAATGATTATTGTCGACATCTTTCGCAAAGTGAATAAGAGATTCTTTAGTGTTAAAGATGGCGAAGTGACGAGTGAAAATGTAGCTTTCCTTTTTCACGGAATGAAAGATGTACAGTTCTTACACGAAAAACAAACAGTTATTCTATTTCTTTCACATAGTGAAATATTTTCGTACGAAATATTTGAGAGCGAAAAATGATGACATCATCAGTATCTAAATGACTTGTTTTGTCGACTGCCTTGATGGCCGGACGATTGAATTAAGTGCTTAACTCGTGATCTGAAGGTCACGGGTTCCTGCCCAACCGCCATCGGGGTGTATGACGGGGCAATGTACTTAATGGTCATCCCCAGTTTACCTAGCTGTAGAATTGGGTAGCAATTATTTTAAGCCATTGCCCCTCTTTCAGGGACGCGAAAACATCTTGATTATGAGTGATCGAGAGCTATTCTATCGACCCAAAGCTTTCGTCACAGTCGGAACTAAAATGAATTAGCATAAACTAGATGAAGTTCAGTAGGGCGATAGGAACGAATGCTGGACTCTTTCTATCAAAACGGTGAATGCAACATTTTGACTATTTCATTTCCCTGTCGACGGATTTGATCAAAGGCTATCAAATAGACCAATCGCAGCCGTCAAACAAAGAATCAATCTACCAATCAAATTATTCATTTCGATGAGACATGATCTTTGAACTCAGAAATGGACGACATAAATGTAAAATAAATCTTGTTGGTTTGACGATTCAAACATCGTAATTTTAGTTATTCTGTTTTAGGTCGTCAATTTTATTTGTTTTGTTAAATTTTCTCTGAATTTTGCGAAATAACAAAGTCTAATATCGAAGCAGACTGCGCTATGATGGCGGCCTGAAAGCGAATCCTGTTTTATATCACACACATATATATATATTTATGAAGTATGGGAAAAAAAAACACATTAATTTGAGAGAAAATTATGAATTAGATAAAGTTTGTAGCATAGGAACCGATGATAAAATTAATTTATTGATAATAGTCTATATTTCAGTGTTTTTCTTTCATATCATAAAAAGAGTAAAGATTACCGTGGGTTACCCATTTTCGAACATTATTCTACGTTTACAGGCCTCTTGTAAATATTTAGCTATAGATTCTTAAGTGTTATTTTATTGTTGCTATTAAGTAGCTCAACTAATTTAAACATGTATGGTTTAAGTCTAAAGTGTTTCTTAATATAGTGTTTTCGCAAATCAGAATAAGATGGGCAAAGAAGGATGAAATGGTACTCATCTTCAACTTCACCTGTGTCACAATAACTACAAACTCTTTGATTTTATTCGGTGTGCGCCGTAACGACCCGATTCTACCTTAAGATTGTTTGAAGATAATCGAATTTTTTGTAATATAGTCTTCGATGATGCTTTTGTAAATCCTTGTAGAATTGACTTCTTTAATCGAACAGGTCCAATTTTGGATAAATATATCAAGAACTCTCTATTTAAAGAATAAAGGCAATGATTTATGATCAATATTTGATTGATTATTCCATATATCAGAAAAACCGGTATTATCAAGAATAGTTTTTACGTTGGATACCCAATTACTAAAACCGCTATTATAATCATGTAGCATAGTCTGATAGATTTTTTGTATTATTACATTTTCAGAATAAAGTAACTTGGTTTAAACATATTTTATTGCTATACATTCTTTTACATCATTATATAATATTCATAGTGATATAATATAGTTTTTTAGCAATAGGGTCTGGCCGCAAGTTCTCACAACTTAGATTTGGCCATTCCCTTTACTAAATATACTTAGTTTTCAGTCTTCATTTTTAACAAACAGAGTGTATTTCTTATTCTATATACAGAGCATTGAAGACATTTTTGTTCCAGTTATAGAGAAATTACTAGTAATAATTATTCGATTATTCATTTGAAAAAGAAAAGATTGTAATAGGTAGTATAAAATAAATATGATTTAAGACTTGTTATGATGCAAAGAGAAGACAGAGAAGAGAAGACAGAGGAGATAAGAGTAAGATCCTGATGCCAGTCGTAAATGGGAACATGGATAGACTAAATGCTTCATTTCAGCTGCTTTGTAACTTACACCAGTATTTAATAATTCGTGTATGCCTTGATATAAACATAGGATGGCGACCTAATTCCCCATATAGACTCATTGTACATGTCGATTGTTGACATTAAGGATATGTTTAAGGAATTTGAGATGTACCCTCTCAATCTGTTTATTCTTAGAAAAACCAGATATTTCACATCCACAATTCAAAGTGGCTCCTACAAAAGAATCAAAAAGTTGTAATAAAGTTTTAGCATTAAAATCAAATTTATTTATATTTGCGATACGTGTATGCAGTGTATCCTTTTCCAACAATATATTCATTATTCAATACAAATGACCGAGTATAATTGAACACTGTTCCCAGATAATTAAGATTGTCGACTATTTCGATACCATTATTGCCAAAATACCAGTGCTCATCCTGTTTTAAACCGCCCCTTTTCCTAAAAACAACAATCTTGGTTTTATCTACATTTATAGTTAAACCCCAATTTTGGCAGTACAAATGCAAACGATCGATGGTTTTTTGGAGATCATCGGGACTTTTACCTATAGTTACTATGTCATCTGCAAAAAGCAGTAGTATGTACATAATTTCCTCAATCGCAATACCAGAATTGATATCATCTGCTAGGAATAACTCCAGATCCTCTAAAAATAGTGAAAATAACAAAGGCGAAATTATCTCCCCCTGTTATAAACCGACTACGCAATCGAAGATGTCCGAGTAACTATTTAGGCTTCTTACCCGTAGTTTTACTGCTGCGTACATGCTGCGTTTTATTTTCAACACCTTACCAAAAAGTCCTAGGTTAAATAATTTATACCATAAGCCGTTGTGGTAAACACTGTCAAATGTTGTTGTTTTTTTTCAATCTACGAATGCGCAATATAGCCTCCCATTACGGTTTATGATATGGTTAATTACAGAATGAAGAACAAAAATAGCGTCTGTAGCTGATCGATTTTTGCGAAATCCGAATTGCGCATCGCTTAGATCATTATTTCAATCCACTTACTTAATCGATTATTCAGAACACCGGTAAATATTTTTGAAAAACAGCATTCTTTTTGAAAATCGGTATGATAGTACCCTCATACCAACTGTCTGGGAAGTGACCTGAGTTAAAAATAGTCAACAAAATATGATGAAAGAATGTCAATGGATTCGATGAAGTATTCATTCAGAAGATTGTCACATGCATAAGATTTATTCCGTTTTAATTCTCGCACTACTGCTTCAATTTCGAAATATGTAATAGGACGATCAAGTTCTTGGAAATTTCCAAATTCTGAATCAAAATCGTGCTCAGCAACAAACTCCTCTGCAGTCTGGTTATGAACAATAGCTAGATTATCATCGAAGCCAGAAAATGGTCGTAAAAATCTTCCAGGCTTATTTCACAGCCATCGACAGATTTCTTTTTACTGAATAATTTCCAGAAATTCCTAGGATTAGTGTTTTTTTTTCAAAAGTTCGATCTGTTTCATCTTTTTATATTCATATTGCCTTCTCTTTTTGGTTATCAGTTTTTTTATTACACATTTCTGCACGATTATGATTAGTTCTACATTTATTATATTCAGATAATGATTGCAAGTAAATCTGCTTAACATTTTTACATTCCGTACCAAACTAATCAGCATTTTTAATGTGTAAGGTATTATTGGATTTAAAACAACCGTTTTTAACCCGTTTTTCAAGGAAGCTTTGCCAATGATTAAAGACGTCGAATTTACTCTTGCTGATGACCTGTTGCCCCTATGCTTCCCTTGATTCAGCTGAATGCATTATACGATACCGTACATTCTTACAAACAAGCAGTTACTGCGATTTAGCCCGTTTCCACACAATCCCTCTTTTTCACGCCCATGCAGAAAAAGGTTTTGGAAAACACTGTGGAAAACGAAGAAATTGCTTGTATTAAGCGATTTCTTCATTATCCACTCTGTTTTCTATCCAAAAAGACCGCAAATTAAAAAATCGTCGTCTGCAGCTTCTTTCAAATTGGACTAGTTTAAAATTTGTTGTGTGGAGAAGGGTGAATGATCATCTCGAATGTTTTATTTCCGGAATATCATTATCACACCATGTTATGATAAGTAAGTCTACTTGATTCCTTTGCTAGATCTTGTTCGTGGTAAATTTCACATTACATTGATTGATTGATTGAATGGGGTTTAACGCCGCTTTTAACTGTATTTCAGTCATATCGCGGCGGCTGGAGCATCTAAAATTGGATTCCTCGAAATTCTCACACCAGTACTACCACTACAGCCTTTCCTAGCCGCCAGCTGCTATCCCACTTAGGTTTACGATTATCCACCCATTGATGAGAGACAAACACACATTGCAAGTTCAAAAAATTATGTCACTTAGGCTTTCTTTATAAACTTTGTCAAATAAGCTGGATTTTTAAAGTTTTGAACAGATTTTCTAGGAATCTGATTTGGGTGCAATAATACGAAAGTAGTTCCACACTTAACTGATTTTCAGTTAAGGTTGTGTCAGCCAATCAGAATGCAGGAATTCTACTGCGATATGCAAACCTTTCAACACTTGCTATTGTTACAAAAAATATCAACTATATTTAGCCATACTGTGTATTTCTACATTCAGTGAAATTCTGAATCGTGTTATGTGGTATATCTAAAATACCATTGTCAAATCAGACTGTGATAGAAACAATTTAAGCTTATATCCTTAGATTTTGTGACATACTTTTGATTCTATTGCAAACTTTGATATAAAAGCTCTTAATGACGCCATGATGACGTCATCTACGCCAATGCGTAGGCGGCGAAAACATTTTAGGTCAGGCTTCTGTTCGCACCCGGAATAGAAGGAAACAAACGAACAAGAAATGAACATGATAGAACAAAAACGAATTCTGAAAGAAAGAACGAAAAAGAAGAAGAGGAAAATATGGCACAAAAAATACAAGCAAAAGAGAAAGAAAAAAGTTTTGTGGTCGAATGAATCATTTATAAAAATACAGAATTACTGTTATTATAGCATAGTAATAATTAAAGTACCAAAAGTACTGTAAGCTAGCAAAGCATGGTTTTGTTAAGCAATCCTTTTTGTCAAAGTTTATTGCAGACGGCAATTTCAAAATAGTGGAATTTCGAAGAAAAACATTGTGGACAATGAAGATATTGCTTGTTACAAGCAATTTCTTCAATGTCCTAATGTTTTCCAAAGCATGGGTTAGATAGCATGCTTTTGAAAGAGTGCGCTGCAATTTGAATAGAGTTAGTAATATTCTTAAAATTCACCAGAACTATTTTTATAGTGTATGTATTCTAATGATTAGTGGTTAAGCCTACAGTGGCAGTTTGCAGTCTTTGAACTCTGAGATCACCTGAAAACTTTGTCTGTTAACTTAAGCTATCAAAGCTGACGCTTTACTAGCTAAAAACAACATTTTGAGAAAGACGAAACTTGTTGTATTTCTCTGTACCCCACAATGTTTCTACAAAATCCATTAGTAAGTAATGATCGCCTAGCAAGAAGGCTTTCAACATAAGGACTGTCTTGGCTACGGTTTTATGGTAATTGTTTGGTCCCGGGTGTTATTAGAATTGGTATGATTTGTTTGTTTATTGAAAGTAGTTTAATTTTTTTAGTCATATCGAAGCAGCTGGAGCACCTAACAATGGATTCATATCTCGCACAAGTACCACCATTACATCCTGTCCTAGTCTACAGCTGTTATCCCACTTAGGTTTACGATTATCTACCCATTGGTGAGAGACATGTGTCGGAAATGTCTGAAAACAGTTTGGTCGTGCTCGGACTTTGTGTCTATATATTTTTACCCAAAGGATGCAACGTCTACTTACCGTTAGATATGACAAGGAAATCATTTGAGATAGATTTCCTGGCCTAAAAATCAATAAGAAATGGGATTGTCAACAAAATTTAAGCTTGACATCAAGTCGACATGAATTGGCCGGCTCAATAATGACAGGCCATCCGACACTTCGGAAATAACAGACCGCCATATTTCAAAATGGCCGTCTAAATTACAGAGCGTTCTCTGGTAAATTATACGTACAAGACATGTAATCGGCGACCATCTTATTATCTTTCTGACAAGGAGGGGACTAAAGGTCATCAAACACCGACATTGTCGTCTGATTTTTTGTTGAATATAGAGAAACCTTTTTTTAAATGTGTTTTAGTTCAAAGTACGTGCGTCTAATTTATTGTTGAATATAGAGAAACCTTTTCTTTAAAATGTGTTTTAGTTCAAAGTACGTGCGTCTGATTTTTTGTTGAATATAGAGAAACCTTTTTTAAAATGTGTTTTAGTTCAAAGTACGTGCGTCTGATTTATTGTTGAATATAGAGAAACCTTTTTTTAAATGTGTTTTAGTTCAAAGTACGTGCGTCTGATTTTTTGTTGAATATAGAGAAACCTTTTCTTTAAAATGTGTTTTAGTTCAAAGTACGTGCGACTATTTGCAATTAAACGAAATGACTGGACCAACTTCTGTGATTTCCGACCAATCAGCATCTTGTCGTACCAATGGCGGCAAACGTTCTACTTATCCATGAGAAAAAGATGATCTCGATATCCCTTAACAATAAGCTACTTTTAACAAAAGTGAAAATTGATCTGTGAATAAAATTGACCAAACGCTGCTGTCAATCAAGGAATAAACCGACAAATCAAACAATTTATTCAGCCCGGACCTGAGTTTATCAACTCCGACATTGGTCGCCCTTTTTGTTTACCTTTATCATTGGTTTGGCGACTTAAACGACGTAGCTACAGCTTATTTAAGCTGTAAATACGACGATTAGGTCACCAACAAACTATTTTATTTTTTGTTAATTGCTACTGGCCATAAAACTTGCAAAATAACGCTGTTAAAAAACGAAGCGGAACTTCCTGTCGGAGTTAATGGGCGGAGCCTAGGTAGTCAGTGGGCGGAGCCAAGGATTGGTCAATTTCCAACCGTTTTAAATATGAGTGAAGCACAGACATTGAGCAGTCTTGTCATGGCGGACCAGCGGGGGGCGGTGGGCGGTGCCAGCAGTCCGTCAATTTTACAAAGGAACTATTTCAATTAATTTGCAATGACAAAAGAATGTGAATGTAACGTGCGAGAATCCATATTTACTTTTGCCGGCGTGTGGTGGGGGTGGGGGTGGTTTAACCAAAGATTTACTAGTTTTAAATTATTCAACAATTTTTAGCAAACTGCTGTGACTACAGCTTAAACAAAGCAGTGGTTGCGACTTTTGGGTTGCCCACTGACAATATGGCTCTTTGATTGTGAGATTTTCATAAATTTATAGCCATATTTTTTCCAGAAATTCATGGGTGGAAGACCCACGCTGAGTCAGAAATGCTTGTGACCAGCATTTGCTTTCACCGCCATGTTTTAAAAGGCCTTATCTTTTGGAAAGAGAAACGTACGCATTGATAGGCAAATTTGAAAAATTTCGCCAATCCACCGTCCGATAAACCTTGTCATGATCATTCTGGAATATTGCTGTTTGGGCAGGTGGTGTAGACTAAAATCAGACTGTACATATGTGCAGTCTGATCTTAGTCTTCACCACCTGTTTTGTCTAATTCAAGTTAGAGTTGTTAATATGAATATTAACCAATTACTAATGCTTCCAGTGCGTTCAGTCCTTTGACTTTATTGCATTTTTGAGAAGAGGTTTTATTCAGCATTGTATTGGAAAGACTTTACGTTCACTTTTCTTATAACATTATGACAAATAACATTTCTACTTACCTTTTGTAAATCCCCACATGTTTACAGCCAGACAAAACTCGTGCATCCATTGACCCGATAAACCTATGTTATTACACGGCGTATCGGGTGAGTAATTTCTATGAATGACTGGTCTAAGACTAGGTTGGTTTTACGCAATGTTTTGGCTGTGCAATTATTTAATCACTCATGCGTACATTACGTCGAATTACGTCGAGTTTTCATTAGATTTGTTTGAATCATGGGATGTCATGGGTTCGATCCCCGGCGGCGGCACATATCCTTTCCGACATTTGTCTCTCACCAATGGATTGATAATCGTAAACCTAAGCGGGATAGCAGCTGGGGGCTAGGAAAGGAAGTAGCGGTAGTACTGGTGTGAGAAATACCAGGAATCCATTGTTAGGTGCTCCAGCCGCCACGATATGACTTAAATACTCTTAAAAGTGGCGTTAAACCCCATTCAATCAACCAATCAATTATCTAAATTTACATGAGTATCTATGCGTTACCAAACTGTACTATGGTAGCGGCCTATTTTCATAAAATGAACCGCCTTATAAAAACGGAAAAAATACATGTCGGCTCGTATTAGAAGGTTCGTTTTGATTGACAGTCGCGGTCTGGGAATGAGGACGAAAATAATATTATGTTATGAAGAATAATTTGGTTTGATATTTATGATTTTATATGAACCAACCCCCCTTTTTACATTTACGACTGGCCGAAATTGAAAGAGGTTGCAGACTAAATTGAAAACTAAAAGTAAATGAATTCATCATTCATTGTAGAAAAAATATTGTGGGAAAAGAAGAATTTTTTCTCTTGTATGGTATTACAGCGACGTAAAATCCGGGATTCTTAGAGTAAAGGGTTAACGAAAAAAACTTTCTGTGAACGTCTAAAAAAAGGAAGGATCGCTGCTGTTAATAAAAAACTAGATTGACCAATCAAAGAATTCAATTGGACCGGTATAGAAAACATTGTGAAAAAAAAAGAAAAGAAAGAAAGAAATTGCTTGACATAACAGTGGAGGTTAGTAGGCGTGGTCAGCGATCCATTTATTGTGTGCTGATTGGTTGAAAGTGTTTGAAATACCCAGTAAAACAGTTAATCCTTTCCTGGATAAACCCGTGATTTTACGTCACTGTGATTTTATATTTGAGAAAACACTGTGGAAAAAGGAAAAATTGCTTATGATAAGCAATTTCTCCTTTTCCCACAGTGTTTTCTACCACATAGGGTGGCTTTATTTGGAATTGCATCCAATTTTCATTCTCGTCTGCATCCTCTTTCAATTTGGACCAGTCTAAAATTTCAAAAACCAGGAAAGGGTTAAGATAGAATAGCCATTAATTCGTGTTCATAAAATGAATTAATTTTGATATTGTTCTTGATTCTTACCTAAGATGACTCATTAAATTTCACGTGATTATTAAAAGAATGTAAATATTTGTTTGTGAACCTATTTAAGAATATGCAATGAAATATATTTATATGTGAGGTTGTTCTTTGCACACGTCTAACAATAAAATATTCTGTCTGTATTAATGCGCCATTTTGGAACTTCGGAAATCTTCGGGTTAGTTTGCATTTTTTTATATTCAATCGGAACAGTAAAACGATGAAGTGAATACGTCATTATACGAATCATAGTGGAACTGAAGTGTTGCGATGTCACCCGCAGAATCCAGACGTCATAGCTATTAGAAAAAAAAAAAAAAAAAAAAAAAACATTACGAGAATTTTATCTCTAAAACATTACTGCATTCTCTAATTTGACCAATCGCAGCTTCCAATCAAATAACCAATAAAATCCTCCATTGAGACCAGAAATTAGTTTTGATTTTCCATATTGGCCGCCATTATTTTAACCATTTTGTTGGTTAAGCGTCTTAAACATCGTAAATACAGCTATTCAAGCTGTATTTACGACGCTTAGGTCGCCAACCAACTAAACTTCTTTTTTTTTTGTTATATGCTTCCGGCAATGAAAGTTCAAATTAATGCCGTTTCAAAGCGAAGCGGAACTTCCTGTTGGAGTGGGTGGGGCTAACAAAGTAAATTGACGGGACCAGAGCTTGGTCAATGATGACGTATATCAGTGGCATGTCTCTTTCAGGTCTAAATTCAATTTAATCAACTTTTTAAAAAGGCTGTTCGGTCCGAACACTCTTTG
This sequence comes from Fragum fragum, assembly GCA_946902895.1. Taxonomy (NCBI): domain Eukaryota; kingdom Metazoa; phylum Mollusca; class Bivalvia; order Cardiida; family Cardiidae; genus Fragum; species Fragum fragum. The sequence goes on from OX336375.1 coordinate 43,672,854, forward strand.
TTGATTTGTCAATTGCGTATAGATCACGCAAGTTCTTCTTCGGGTTTATTAAAATCAGAATTGAATTTATACATTTTGTATAATTTTTCTATAAGACTTGAAAATATGCATTTTCAAGAGCCTGATAATTTCCGAATTAATCGGTTGCGATAAAGTGTTCGTTGGACTTTAGCAAACGTTTGTAATTTTTATATGTTCATTTTTACGATTTGCTAAAGACAAAGAATTACCCGTCACGTCAAGTTGACAACTTTATTTCCGTACATTTTTGTTTAGGTTCAAATTTCACATTAGTGGTCCTCGTATAAAATGGTTATTATAGAGCAATGCTTTTAATTCAATATTTCATTAAATTGGTTCCAATCGAATTTTCTTTTTTGAAACAAAACCTGAAAAAAAAAAAAAAAAAAAAAAAACCTAGAAAACCTAGATTGAACAGATTTCGTAATTTAAAAAGATCCCATATCTCATCGAAATTCCTGGTCGAAACCTATTTGGTGACAAAACTTTATTTATTAATCATTTCCTTTCATACAAAATTGGTTCTAAGGCACGTCGTCCGTCATGCTGAAATGAAAACCCGCGCAACAACTATTTGACAAAAAAAGAGATCAGACCAAGCAAAGGTCAATTAAGGTTCCTGCTTTAACTCATTCCCACGATTTTTACCACTCTCCGGGAAAAAATGCTTTGGAAAAAGGTGTGGGAGATGGAGAAACTGTTTGTAACAAGCGATTTCTTCATTTTCTACCCCCTCCCCAGAAGACAAATGATTTTAAAATTTCATTATCCCAATATTATCGACTGTAACGTATTTCAATTGAGCGATCGAGACTGTCAATCAAATAATCAGTGACTAATGAAATCATTCGTTTAGAGCACAAGTAAGTTTTGAACTCCAACATTGGCAGCCATATTTTCTATCTATTTGTTTGCTGGCGACATAAACGTCGTAACTACAGCTTATTTAAGCCAACAAACCATTCTACCTTTTTGATACATGCTTCTGGCCGTAAATATTGCTAAATTGCCTCCTAAACGTCGAAGCGGAACTTCCTGTCGGAGTCGATTGGCGGGGCAAACGGAGTAAGGCGGGAAAAGTGATTGGTAAATTAGGAACATTCTATAAAAGGGTTAGTAATAAGAAGAGTTAGTAATAATGACCCCTTTTAATTCAGAAAAAATGTACAATTCAAGGAGTTTGACCCAGGTCTTCCCTTCCGAACAGAACACGAAAATAACTCTCAACATTTTATATTTTGCCAGTACAAACTGATTTTGAAAGGTTTATCTTTTCCTTTTCGCCAAAGCTTTTCATAGCGTGCTTTTGACCTATTCTGAATTTATTGAAAGTGGGGTTTCTAAACAGTTTTAATTAACATATAGTAGGATTCCTTTTGTTGATAATGTTTGTCCATACGAGAGCTATAGCGCTTAAATAAATTTGGCAAAGCTGAAGTGTTTCACGTTTTCTTTATTTTTAGGCGCGAGCTCAAAATTTTATTCGTGGAAGTATGAACAAAAAATCAGCTGATCAAAATGTTTGAATCTTAATAGACGAAACTTAAGTTAACCTATTTGGCCATGTGCTTGGATTTAAATAAAAGAGATGCTATGTTTTGATCTGTTTTATAGCTATCATATAGCTATTTTAGAATCGTGATATACATGTTTTATCCGCCCTTGCCAGTATTCCTTGTAATTAGATAATTATGTCAGTATGATATATTATGGTCAAAGAAATTGTTACCATTAAACCTCGCCGTGCGAAATTGGGCACCTCTCAGCTTGACTAGGGTCTACATGAATGGTAGCAAATTAAAGTAATGAAATATTACTGGGAAAAAAGATGAATCTTATGAAAAGAGACTGTAATAGTCAAAATTGTGTATCATATTTTTGCCGATCAATGAGGGATATCCCTGTGTTATCTTCCCTTTGTCCTGTGACCATTAAATCAAAGGTGTGCCAAATTGTACACTGGTCCTTTCATTGACTGGCGAGCCTGTCCTAATCTGACGATACAAGCCAATGGACCCAGACTGTAGTAAAATAGTCAAAATCCCTGTTGGCAACACACCAATCACTTTTCAACCAAAATTAAGTCCCTTAATCAATAACCTTTAATGAAAGAAACAAATTCATAGCATGAATGAAGAGTAAAGCTTGAAAGAAAATAATATGATTTAAAATCAAATATGAAATCAGTGTGAAATTTACCAATTACAAATATTTGACATGGCCGCCAAATTCGTTGAAAAATGAGCCGTTTTACGTAAAATTCAAATCCTAGTAGTTGCCAAAAGGGAAATGATAGCCATTGCTTTGTGTAAAGTAGAAGCCGTGCAAAGTCTGCAGATACACCAAAAGCATATGGTTACCATCTACTTTTTTCACAATTTTTCATGGAACTCATACCAGTCAATTTAACGCCTTGCAGCAAGCCAAAATTCGCAACCCCACCACTTTCTGTTTCTGGCGTCACTGTATGCAGGCAAACAGCGTTAAGTTCATGGCCTTTTAGTTTCGCATCCGGAAATGACCCCAATTCATGTTTTATATTCATTTAATGCAACATTTTCTTCACCATTAAATATCTGCTCAAAACTTGCCTTTTCCTAATATTTCTGATTTTGGCCGTGGCCACTTCGAATATTTCACCCTCTACTGTAGACTGGGACCAATATCGGAGAGCAGCGTAGATGGGACAGGTTCACCAGTCTAGTCCTTTCACTTCATTACCTTTGTTTTTATCCTTGTTCAGTATGGGGAAGTTGCGATTTTTATATTTGCCTTTTCTAGTTTTATTATAAATACAAATCTCTCGATGGTGTTAGTTTATGGTTCATAAATAACATAGGAATGTATTTTCCAGATGAAACGAATTTTCCAGCTCTAAAGTTTGTATTTTACAGCTGATCTTAAAACCAGTCAGTGCAATGAAACCTAGGATTAAGTCCAAGTAAATCACTGATAGGGACCAACGTATTTCTAGAGAGTATTCAAGAGAGATAACCAAAGAATGTCCCTCAATTGGCATACTAGACTTTAACCCATTACAAGATGACTAAATTTTAAACAGATTCGAAAATGTTGCAGAATACAACTTTTTGTTGCGAAATTTTGAAAAAAAAATTTGTCTTTTAGGTAAAGCATTGTTGAAAACGAAGAAACTTCTTATACAAATATGCCACAATGTTTATTAAAAGATTTTTTTTTTTTTTTTTTTTTTTTTGGGGGGGGGGGGGTCGTTAAAAGCGGGATTGTGTGGGAATTGGTTAATATTCTACGTTGTCTGCGCATGTCATATTCTCCGAAGATTGACCTGTCTTCGGGACCGTATCACTTATCCAGATTGGGATAAATATTACTACGTCGTACGCGCAACTCCATAATATATCGCCAAAAAGTAAACCGATACATATACCTTTAGAATTTCTACTCAGTTTTCTAACATCATTAAAGAAAAGGGTAGGCCGTTTGTTAAATTACCTCATTACACGCATTATGTGACGTCATGCGATTTCCAAGGTAACGGAAACCCCTTTACCACTCGCATCAGTTCATTTACAAAGCTATTACACCAGTGTAAGATCACCAATGTAATATCAAAAATATTCAACCGGTTTATATTGCTCCCGAGTCGCAGGTCGTATTATTTACAAACACAGCTATTTACTGGTGTAAATTGACCAATCACGTATGTCAATCAAATAATCAGTCGACCAATGCAGTCTTTCATTTAGGCTGGAAGTTAAGTTTTAACTCCGACATTAGCGACCATTTGGTGAATCATTGTCGTACGTTTGGCGACTTAAACGCCGTAACTACAGCTTTTTCAAGCTCTAGTGATGACGTTTAGGTCGCCAACCAAATATTCTACTTTTTTGTTACATGCAAGTGGTAATAAATAAAGCCACACAAAATCGAAGCGGGACATTCTGTCGGAATCAATGGGTGGGGTCAACGCAGTAAGTGGGCGGGGCCAGCGGTTAGTAAATTACCAGAAACCTGTGCAATAAGCCTATATAGGGAATATTACAACAGTGTCTTTTCTATTTGTTGTTATCGTGTTCTCGAATCTTGTGTGGGTATCTTTTATGAAGGATGAGACCGAGGGTCGAATCCAATTAAAAATACATTCACACGATTCGAGAACACAATAACAACAAACGGAAAAACACACTGCTGTAATATTCCTTTTATCATATATCTTTTAGGACATGATACTAGGAAAATTCTCTTAAATTATTAAGAAATAACCAACTTTCCGAAGAAATATGAACGTCAATAAACAAAAAAGTAGTCGGTGTTTGACGGTACTCGAGGAATACGTATTTTTTTTGGTACACGCCGAATACTGATTATTTTCCTGGCGAGTTGTATCTAAATAGCCTAATTTTAATCCATATCTGATAAAATAAAATATTCAAGCGTTTATTAAATTATCTATTCGTAGGTCATGTTATATTTGTTTTCTATCCGACTGTTTATCGGTAATACCCTATATGATGAGTAACTTAACCAGAAACAACAACAACAACAACATCCACCAATCGTGTGTATAAAGTACAAGGCTATTATCACCTTTATCTATCGAAAATTTTAGACCACATTTGAATCAGATCATTTTGACCTGGGAAAGTGTTTAACCGAGTTTTGAACTGTCTGTTTTGGTACAGAGACAGCTTGAGCTGTCTGATAAAGGAACCGATAAAATATGACCGGCAGGCGAAGGTCTCGGTGGCCAGAATACAAGGGTGCTTGACTGGTGATCTGGAAGTCACGGGTTCGAGCGCCATTGTCAACGGGATGCGTTCATGGGAATTGCACTAAAAACAAAGCCCCAGTCTTAAGAGTCTAGTCCAGATGTAAAAGTTTCTTCCTCTAAGATTCTAAGAGACGTGAAAATATCCGGATTTGGTGTTCGAGAGCGTCTCTATTTAAGAAAAAAGCTTTTATCCCAATAGAATTAAGATGAATATGAAAAAGTAAAAAGGCCCCCTGAAAAGAGCAACGTTTATTATACACCTCTAACTATTCCTTGTAAACAATAATCATTCCACACACACACCTCTGAAAAATCCGTATCTGATAACCTTATAAGGTATCTAAGATGACGTCATATTCATTCTATAGATGACGTCATCATACGTATAAACGAAATAAGTTCCAAGGGAAATAATTACAGAAATTAATGTACATATATATTTATATTTACATATATATTCTATCAATTTTATTAAGAATATAGGTATATACTAAATGGAATATTAAAATACAACATCTGGTATTTGCTTCTCGCTGCCGGTATTCCACTCGACCATAACATTATTTTCCTCACAGCTCAAATCAAATTTAAAATATTATATCGCCTGTGCATATGTTTTAATTCTGGTCAAATTGCGATAATTTTGAAGAGTGCCCAGGGTTTACACTTATCGCTCTTTGTAGATTTTATGAATAAACGGTGGCCCTTTTACTATTTCTGTCAAATATATACCCAAAATGTGACATTCGGTTGACCTTTGCTAGCATACGATGGAAATTAAGCGGTGTTACATTTTTCGACAATATTTCCTCAAGTATAAATTCACGGTGACGTAATATCACGATTCAACAACATGACTCACCATCAAAGTATCTCAGTGCTTTCAGTCCTTTGATTTTTAATTCAAAACTGAAAAGGACTTAATCAGAATGACAAATGATTAAGTTGAACATGAACCCACCAGTAGAAAATTATCCAATCATTTACAATTATTTGAGTTTGGTCCCCGGCGGCGGCAAAAATTAAATTTTCATGAGTATCTTTTTAAAAAAATGTCTGGCACTGCCATCATATCTATGACCACTTTTTATGAGCTCATGTTGTTTGGTTGCTTAAAAATCCACCTGAGTGATTATATGATCTTTCCTAAAAGAAAGGTCATTCATTTGCGCAATTCATTAGGTCAATTTTAAACAACAACAACAACAACAACAACAACAAACACACACACTCACACACGCACACACACACACACACACACACACAAAAAACAATAAAAAAAAACCCGCAGAAACCGGATTTCTTTAGTAGTATCTATCCACAATTAGAGCCTTTCAGAGATTTCTGCCGCCTGAATTTAATACAAATTTGAACAAGGATTTCATTCGGCTTGACAACAGTAAAAATTCAAAAGTGTAATGATAATATTCTCTTTGAATATCTTTTTTCTCAGTAATTTTGTTAAATATCATTATTTTTCTCATAGCTTCCGGCCTGAATGAATAATTTTATTTTAGTCAATTATATTCATAACTGACAAAACTACTTTCTGGTAATTTGATAGAATTTAACAACATTTTTTTTGCGAAAATTGCATTACGAAACTATGAAATAATTCTCACCTCTTTAAATATTTTGACCGAGTCTTGCACTTTAGTTCTAAAGGCCATGGGGACTTAAAATGGGAAAACACTGATACTGATGGCTGCATAAAGAACACGATGTTGGCGTATATTTTGAGACCATTTATTGATAATCTTTCTTGAATACTCTCCAACAATAAGGGTCCTTATCAGTTCTTTACTTGGCCTTTATGGCCGCGGCATCGACACTTTATGGTAGCGCGAAGGACTTCTAGTCAATGGGTCCTGGATCGATCCTGGGCCGTGGCGAATATACTTTCCGACATTTGTCTCCCAACAATGGGATTATAATCATAACCCTATATGGGATGAGCAGCTATAGAGGCTAGGAAAGGATGTAGTGGTAGTACTTGAGTAAGAAATACATGGAATCCACGGTTAGGTGCTCTAGTCGTCGCGATATGATTGAAATACTGTTAACAGTGGTGCTAAATCCCATTCAATCAATAAATCATTTACTTGGACTTTATCCTTAGTTTGCTTTCACTGCTTTGCATTAAGAACCGCTGTTTATTGCAGATTCTATTTTCGGAAATGATGGGTTTAATCTAAAAAAGTACATTTCACCGAATTTCTCTACCGAACCTTTAACTGTTATGATTCGTTTTATCCATATCCCAACTTACACGACTTTACATGTACAGTAGGATGCAATAGTGTCTCCGACATGCCTGTATAAGCAAACCCGGGATTCGTGTGGCTCCTCATTCATGAAGGAGTCACTCTGGCTTTGCTGTCACGACAAAATACCACCCATTGTCTTTAATTGACCAATCGCTGCTCACGCCCATTTACTCGGCTGACCCCGCCCATTGACTCCGATAGGAGGTTTCCCTTCGATATTAAAAGACGTTATTTTGAAAGATGTATGCAAAATGCAACATGTAACAAAATTGAAAACCGAAAGTGAAATTGTCGATTGATGACCTTAACTTCGTGACTACAGCTGAAATAGTTGTAGTTACCACGATTGGATGGCCAGATCAACAAAATGCTTCACGTAAATGGCGGCCAGTCTCAGAGTTCAAATTCTTAATGATTGATTTCATAGGTCGACTGGTTATTTGATTGGGGCTGGCGATTGGTCATTTTCGAATAATTTGATCTTTAGTTTCGTCCATCAAAAATGGGTGTTCTGATTGGTCGAAAAATATTATTCATAACTCCATGAACAAAATTTTGAACACGCAGTGATTTTGTATGCTTCCGCACAAAATAGTCCCATACAAAAAGGTATCAAAATTTGTAAAGCTTTTGTTTTTTTTCGCTCGATGCTATTAAATTATAAGAAATGAAGAGAATAAACAGTCGACCAAATAAATAATAAAAATTTAGACAAGAATGAGGTTTGTACTCCAACATTGGTCGCCGAAAAAACCTAACACACTATGTATGAATACGCTTCGCGTATTCGTACAGTGTGATTAGGTTTTTCGGTTCATACCTCCATGAAAACAAAAAATATTCTCTTCATCTCTTAAATGGATCGGGTAATACAAATCCAGCACTGAATAATTCAAGATTTGTCTTATACATTTTACCTAGAATGGATGAGACGATTGACCAATCGCTGGCCCCGCCCACTTACTCCATTTACCACGCCCATAGACTCCGATAGGAAGTTTCGCTTCGATTTTAAACGGCAATATTTAAAAAAAAATATATGGCAAGAAGCGTGTAACAGAAAGGTGGAATAGTTGGTTGGCGACTTAAACGTCTTAACTAAAGCTTGAAAAAGCTGTAGTTACGACGTTTATGTCGCCAATCTTGAAAAAGCTGTAGTTACGACGTTCAAGTCGCCTAACCAACAAAAAAAGGTTAACGAAAATGGCGGCCAATGTCGGAGTTCAAATCTCATTCTTGTCTAAATTGATCATTTAATTGGTCGACTGTTTGTTTCGTTGTCAGCCGTGACTGGTCATTAGGGGCCAATAGATGTTTCACTCGGCAGTCGTACTCGGGATACCTTGATAGTGAAGACGACGCTCCTTCAGCCACGACTAAAGAAGCCGAAAACAACAATTAAAATGAAGGGTTGTGATCAATTTTAGGAATTACAAAGTTGTATTCATATAACGTGATGCTGCATATTGTCACAGGGATTTGTTGTGTGATAGATTTTTATTGCAAGCGTCTTAAGATTATTTAAGAGGAATTAGTTTCACAGTAAAAGAGTTATCTTCGAGGCGAGAACAGTTGGGCAGACATTCTAGCAAAAGAATATTAATTTCTCTCCGTAGACCACCTTTGACTAAATTACTGTATAATTAGCTTTTTTTTTTGCTGCGGCATTATATTTTTCGGTGGATGATAAGTGATCGCAAATTCTAAAATTGCATGTATTAAGTCCACAGAAATAATTATAGTGTAAAATAGGAAATAAAGTATAATCCGTACTGAAAGGAGAAATTGTTTTCTACAAGTAATTTAATTTCTCCTTTCACCATGCTGTTTTCCGAGAAAAATGTTGCATGAAGTGAACAATATCATATATATGAGGAAAAGATTTCCATAGTCACATCTCCTTTTTTCTGCACTGTTTTGGCCCAGCAGCGCAAAAATTTATAACCGCAAATAAAGCCACTTATACGGAAAGCGTCATAGGCATTATCGATATATTTTCTGGTAATGGATAAACACCACTGCAATGATGATAATAATAATAACAATAGAATTAAATAAATAGAATGAACGACTTGTCCAATATATCCATTTCTGTCGAATGAAGATTTTTCTCAGTTTCCACCTCTCTCTTTTTTTCACGCATGTCATCAAAGTGACGCTTGACATCCGATGGATCGGAAATTACAGGCCAACAGATTTCAGCGCTAGTGTCCGAAATTATAGGATGCGATCGCTTAAGATTATACACCGGCGTATCTTTTTTTTTATTCGTTCGCACTCGTTAAAGTACCGTACAGAACTGACTGATTTCTGGCCACGCCCACTCACCTCCAACATGAAGTCTGATTAAGATATTTAACGGTGTTATTTTGCAAAGTAACATGCAATAAAAAGTAAACGGTTGGTTGACGACCTAACCGTCGTAACTACAGCTTCGATAAGCTGTAGTTACGTCGGTTAAGTCGCCAATCCGACAAATATGCTTAAGATAAATGTTGGAGTTTAAAATTCGCTGAATTAAATTGATCGAAGTGCTCAGGTGAGCTATTGTGATCACCTTTCGTCCGGCGTCCATCGTGCGTCGTGCGTCGTCCGTCAACAATTTCTTCAAACGATATCTCCTCCCAAACAACTTGGCCAATTTGAACCAAATTTGACAGAAATGTTCCTTAGGTGGCCCCTTTAAAAGTAGCTAAAAGAATTGAAATCAGTTCAAAACTCTGGTTGCCATGGCAACAAAATTGAAAATCTCAATCATGATCCTCGGGTCCCCAGGGGCGGAGCCAGGGGTTGGGGGTTATAGGCATGGAGCGTCAGTTCACAGACTTCTTTCTTATTTCTGAAATCATAACCCATGGATTCAGAGGGAGGAAAAAGTTTTTTCCTTCTCTCAAATTTGCCCTAAAGCCTTGGATTTTATGATTTAGACTTTTTGATCCCCAGGTTCATAGTCTTTATATGTAAGTGTGGCCCACTTGTATCATAATCCTAACCTTAACATGAAATTAGACTGTTGAAAGAAAAAGAGCCTTTATCTCAGGTGAGCGCCCGAGAGCCAACTGCCCTCTTGTTCCGTCTTGTTGTTGTTTTATTGTTGGTTGTTTGTTTGTTTTAGCAGACCGGATCAGTCAATTTATGGATTTCTTGTTTTGATTGAATTTCGAAAGAGGACGGCCCTAAAATATCGCAACTACGAGGAATTTATGATGTTTTTTTTTCTATTATCATAGGCTGACTCTTTACAGTGCTAAAAATTTAAGATTAGTCCAAATTCAAAGAATTCGCGAAAGAATTCAAATGGGTCTACACATTATAAATATAAGCTTATTAGAAATATGAAAAATGGAAAAGAGAAATCTCTTGCAGCAAGCATCTGCTCATTTTCACGATTCTTTGTTTGAATGGGGTTGAACTCCACATTTAACAGCACTGACTGGAGCACCTATCCATTGATTCCTTAAATTCCTCACAAGAGAACTACCACTACATCCTATCCGATCCTCCAGCTGCTCATTCAACTTAGGTTCACATCTATCCACCAATTCGTAGGAGACAAATGTGAGAAAGGATATTTGCTGCGACCGGGTATCGAACCCGGTACCCCATGAGTAGGAGTCCGATGCGCTACTAACTGCGTTATGGTCGAGACCTTATCTTCACACAATGTTTATATTGAAGACACAAGACGAAGCTTTTGAAAACCTTGTGTAATCCTTTAACCCTTTCCTGGTCAAATGCTGCAGGTATTTACGTCCCTGTTTTTCCCCCTTTTTTTAATAATTTAGAAAACTTTGTGAAAAAGGAGGACATTTTTGTGACAAGCAATTTCTTCTTTTTTCGCAATATTTTCTATGCTACTTAACCTTTGGGTTTGGACAGTTCTAAAATTTTGCAAAACTGGGAAAGGTAATTACCAAGTAACCCTTTCCCGCACGATCCCGCGTCCCCCTTCCTTTTATATACTTCGGAAACTATGTGGAAAATGAAGTAACAAGAACTGTTACAAGCAATTTCTGTATAATCCACAGTGCCTCCTACTCTAGAAAACAAAGAATTTTAGAATTCCAAAAATTTGAAAGTTTCGTCTGGAAAATCTTTGAATATGGACAAGTGTAAACTTTTGGTGTGTGGTAATGCCATCATAGGATAAGCTAATCTGGCTGACACCTTAAAGCAAGATGTATGGAAGTGTAAACAGCAACAATGAAATCGGTCAGACATCTGGACGTTTCGGGTTACGTTGTAGGTATACGCTGCGATTTACTAACGTTTGATAATAACGTAGTAAATTACGTTAAAACGTCACAAAATGCAACGTTCGATGTTACAGCGTCACCCGAGGAAGCCTTGCTTGGGGCAAAAGATGCTTTATCCATCTTACACTTAACGCCCTAATTTAGCCAGCGGAAAATTGACGAATCAAAGCTGTCATTAAAAATTGATAGATCAATTAAATCACTCCTTTCATTAGGAGCAGCGATGTTCATCTGGACATTTCGCAGATGGATTACTAGATGGTCATGTCTACAACTTATTCAAGCTGCAGTTACGAGTTCTTGGTCGCCCATCAAGGATATGGATTATGTCTTAGCGGCCAACAAATTGTATTTTGTGTGTGTGGGGGGGGGGGGGGGAGACGGTATAACAACAGCAACAACAAATGATTTAATCTTAGTTTCGTCTATCTCGATTCTAGCGTTTCATTGGCTGAATTCTTTTTTCATATATTCATACTTTCCCGAACACAATTTTGAGAATATTTTATTTGCTTGCGCACAAATAGATTTATAAAATTTTACTCAAACCTCATAAAATTTTGCTCTTTCTTTGCGTATTCATACATAGTGATTTTAGTTTCAAACCTCAATGAAAAAAATGTTATCTTCATTTCTTAATAAAATAAACGCCTGGCGGAGTGCCGTTCGATATAGGCGTAGTGAGTGATCAGACTATTGACGAATTACTCGATGACCCCTGACCTCCGACAAGCGAACACGACTGAGACATCAAACCAAACAATGTCAGTTTGCATATAATATGGACAGGAATATAAAACAAGAAGAAAAACTTTCGATGGCGACCTATATCAAGCTGAAATTACGACGTGTTAAGTCGCCAAACCAACTAGAATGACTTGCATACATATCGGGGCTCAACATTTACTTGAGAGTTGAAGAGAATATTTTTTGTTTTCATGGAGGTATGAACCGTAAAACCTAATCACACTGTATGAATACGCGAAGTGGTTCATACATTGTGTGATTAGGTTTTTCGGTTCATACCTCCATGAAAACAAAAAATATTCTCTTCATTTCTTATAATTTTATAGCATCGAGCGAAAATGCAACAAATTAACAAATTTTGATACCTTTTTTTAGTAAACTATTTTGTGCGGAAGCATTCAAAATGGCTGCGTACTCAAAATTTTGTTCATGGAGGTATGAATTAAATTTTTCGACCAATCAGATCCCTGGTTTTTGATAGACGAAACTAACAATTAAATTATTTTCGGAACAATTGAACGATTCGATTCAATCATCGATTTTTGATTGACGATCGCGATCCGCCAACTTGGCCCTTTCCGGTTTTGCAAACTTTTAGACCAGTCCAAATTCAAAGGTTTTAGAGTTGAAAATTTAAAGTGGAAAGTAAACCATTCAGAAGGGTAGAAAATATTTGGGGGAAAGAAGAAATAGCGTGTTACAAGCAATTTCTTCTTTTTCTACAATAGTTTCTCAATCACATGGACGCAAAAACCAGAATTAGAACAGGAAAGGGTTAAGATGCCACCCTTCATTTTGCCATTCATCTAATATACCAACATTGGCTCCGCCCACTTCCTCCGTTAGCCCTGCTTGTTGACTCCGTCTGCCCTGCCCATTCCTTCCGACAGGAAGTTTCACTTCGATTTTAAACGGCAGATTTTGCTAAATTTATTGACAGAAGCATGAAACAAAAAAACAGCATGATTGGTTGGTTGGTTGGCTGGTTGGTTGGTTGGCGAGGCGACCTAAACGTTGTGCATTTGTAACTACATATTGAGTAATATTAAAAAGAAAGGCATGTTGCTTACCGTTTTTTTCACAAATGATATTCTTCGTCTAATTTAACGTATTATTTTAATGTACTTTAACCCTTTCCTGTTTTGCAAAATTTTAGACCAGTCCAAATTCAAAGGTTTTGCAGACGAAAATATAAAGTGGATTTAGTTTGAAAAATAAACATTCAATAGGGTAGAAAATATTGTGGAAAAAGAGGAAATTGCTTGTTTCAAGCAATTTCTTCTTTTTCCACAATGTTTTTTCAATTATGAAATCACAGGCCCGTAAAAAACAGGGATTAACCCGGAAAGGGTTAAGGGGTTGGTCTTCAGAGGAGAGGAAAAACAAAACAACCAAATAAAAAAACTTGGGCTTATTGGCTGACGGAATCTGTTTGTTCACTTTAGGTTTTTCGCCTTTCTATTTAAGAAATGAAGAGAATATTTTTTATGGAGGTATTAAACGAAAAACCTACCCACACCGTATGAATACGCGAAGCGGATTCATACATTGGTGTGATTCGGTTTTCCTTTCATGCCTCCATGAAAACAACAACAACAACAAAAAATCTTTTCATTCCTAATAATCAAATGATACAAAGCGAAAAAAGGAGATTGTTTTTCAATTTTCGATACATTTCTATGAATCTATTTTGAACGCAAGCATACAGACTTGCTGCGTGTTCACAAACATTGTTCATGGAAGTATGAATTTTTTCCCGCCAATCAGAACACTCGTTTCTGACAGACGAAACTAATCAAAGTACTGATAGTAATGTAAGCTAGCAAAGCATGATTGAATATAGAAAACTTTCCCTTGTTTCGTAGAAAACATTGTGGCCAAGAAGAAATTGCTTGTACAAGCAATTTCTTCATTTGCCACAATGTTTTCTAAAGCTTTTTTCAAAATGCTTAAAAAATCGGAATTTACTGGGAATGGGTTAAATAGCGTGCTTTTGACATAGTTCACTACAATTTGAATAGAGTTTGCAATATCACTGAAATACATAAGAGTTACTTTTAATGGCGTAGGCATTTAACGGATTTAGTGGTTAAGCCTCCAGTGGTAGTTGAACTCAAAATTTCGTGTGTTAACTTAAGCTATCAAAGCTGACGCTTTGCTAGCTAAAAATTGAATTATAACGATATAATTACAGTTCAAGGTCTATAAAGAAAATGCATTTACATATCCAGTCACCAGAAGTTTTTATTTAAAAGTTTCAGTCCAAACAACCATTTAAACAAGTCAACAATCAAACAATAGAGATGTATTTATCGCCGTTTAATAAAATGTAAAACCACGAAACACCATCTTTTTTATTCACTCCAGAAGTGAGACGTTATTCACGAAAAAAATGACTTATTGACGTCAATTTTAAACGTTGGAAAATTTTAACGTTTTGATGACGTCAACGTTATTTAATTATCCATATGCTTCCAAGAAAAGGCTTTGGAAAACAATGCAGAAAATGAAGAAATTGCCTGTTGCAAGCAATTTCTTCATTGTCCACTAAGCTTAAAAAACCCAAATACAGATTGAAAAATGTTTTTAAAATAAAAATTCGTCTGCAATTCCTTTAAAATTTGGACCAGTCAAAATTTTTGTCGTAAGTAATTAATGAATGTACAAAAACATTTATAGCTTTTTTCAGTTTATTTAAGATATTGAATATTTTTCATTTTGGTGAATCATAAAAATAATTAATTCAGAGGTTTGAGTAAAATAAGAATAAAAACAATAATTTCTTTTTGTTATTTATACAGGTATTCTGAACAACGGACTGAAATATTGTCCCTCGTAACATGAAATGAGACCTTATGAAATGTGCGAAAAGTTTTGACTCGGACGTGCCTGCGCTCAAAAGCCGAAGCATACCGCATTCCATAAAACTAGTATTTGACAATCAGACCAGATTCAGCGGAGGCTAATCATAGCTTATGATTTCACAAATGACGTATTGCAGGCCACGCCCACTGATGTTCCACTTCGAAATTTAACCCTTTCCTGTTTTATGAAATTTTAGACTGGTCCAATTTGAAAGAGGTTGCAGACGACAATGAAAAATGCATGCAATTTGAAATCTGACCATCCTATGTGGTAGAAAATATTGTGGGAATAGGAGAAATTGCTTGTTACAAGCAATTTCTCCTTCTCCACAATGTTTTCTCAAATATAAAATCACAGTGACGTAAAATTCCGGGTTTGTCCAGGAAAGGGTTAAAATGAGTTGTTATGCAAAATTTATGGTCAATAATTTGTAACATAACGTCGAATTTGATAGTTGTTCACCTAAACGTTTAGAAACTGTAGAAACTTGTGAAAGAAATTTTTCTTTTCTCACAATGCTACCTGATTTCGCTCTTATCTTTCATTTCTAGAGAAATATGAGTCGTCGTCCGCAATCTTCAAATTTGGACCAGTCTAAAATTTTGTCTTTTGATAGTGAATTAATAAAACTCGTGTAGTTGATATGATTAACCGTATTGGCCATAGCGATGAAAAGTCGATGTCATGATGTTTCATACTTTCAATAGGACAGACATCAACCGGGAGCTCATTTAGGCATCACATTTGTAGGATCTTGTATTCTTAGAAAAGTAGAGTTTTTCTAATATCTGTCTATAATCTGCAAAATTAACATGAAAATAAATAAAAGATTGATAGATAGATAGATAGATAGATAGATAGATAGATAGATAGATAGATAGATAGATAGATAGTTAGATAGAAAGAGAGATAGAGATAGATAGATAGATAGATTGATAGATAGAGAGATAGATAGATATGGATGGATGGATGGATGGACAGATGGATGGATGGATGGATAGATAGATAGATAGAAAGATAGATAGATAGAAAGAAAGAAAGAAAGAAAGATAGATAGATAGATAGATAGATAGATAGATAGATAGATAGATAGATAGATAGATAGATAGATAGATAGATAGATTTATGAATACAAAAGTAAATATTAAGAAATTACAAAAAATGCATATTCAAATCCGAACAAACAACTGTATGCCGCACACCTATACATGCTAAAAAGACTCTAATTTCTTCTTAAGAGTTGAGAAGTGTTTAAAAGAATAAGATGAAATTTATTGATTAATCTACCATTATTGTTTCATTTATCCTTGTGTATTCTGTAAAGTTTAATCGCTAAGGATTGTAAATTTAAATTGCCATGTCTGAAAACAAAAACAGAGATGAACGTATTTTAGTTTAAAATTACTCCATACCATTTTGAACTTACTTAGAAAATGTTGATTTATCCAAGTTGAGAGAAGAAGCTATATCCCGGATAACGTTTGCCCATTCTTCCTCGGAACCCAAACCTGTTATATGGATGGAAATATTTGTTGATGGCCAACTGCTGTCGGATCGATTCCCATGGGATAGCTCTTGTACTGCGCTTCCGTCTAGCAAATGATTCCGAAGAGTGATCGGAGGCAATTTCCGTATCTTCGAATTCTGATCGCTTCCCCAGTTGACTTATAAATCCCATAGGCCTGCCACGTTTTCCTAACTGTGAATAGAAACCCATCGGTGTGCGCTTTCCTAGTTGTGAGAAAAACGCAGATGGAGTTCTTCGTTTTCCTAGTTGACTAATCAAACCCATTGGATATCTTTTGCCTAGCTGGGTGTAAAATCCCATCGGTGCACGTTTTCCCAATTGGGAGAAAAATCCCATAGGTCCACCACGCTTGCCTAACTGGCTCATAAATCCCATTGGAGATCTTTTACCCAACTGAGAGTAAAATCCCATCGGTGTTCGTTTTCCAAGCTGACTCATAAATCCCATCGGTGATCTTTTACCCAACTGAGTGTAAAATCCCATCGGTCCGCCTCTCTTACCAAGTTGAGAAAAGAATCCCATAGGTCCTCGCAGTCCTCTCTGTTCGATGAAGTCGTCAGGAGATGGTTGTGGAAAATAGCCAAAGTTCCTCTTACCAAGTTGGGACATAAATCCCATCGGACCCCCGCGTTTTCCCAGCTGACTTTCAAACCCATAGTATCTGTATCTTTTCTCTTTATTCAAGTCGTCACCGTAGGCGTCAACAGTAGATCCGTCGTTTTCAAATTTCGATTTTTCGTTTTCCAAATCATTATAGAGTTCGCCATCGAAATCAAATTCGTCACTTTCCTGTCCTAATTCACCATCTAATTCAGTCACCTGTTCATCTTCTCTTTTGTCCAGATCACTATATAAACCATAAGTATCTACGTCTCTTTTCTTGAGTGATATAGTATCGTCGGTGTGGTCTTGTTTTGTTTCGGACGTATCTGAGGATGCTAAGGCTGTGTTGAGAAAGAGACCTAAACACACGTAGATGACTACCAGCACGCATGTGCGGGGTATCCTTGTTTTCATTGTTGTTTTTATGGGTGAGGGTGATTCTGGAATGATACATGAAACATTTTTGTCAACCGACACATGGAGAGAGGCTATCTTAGAATTCTGTTAACAATGCCAGATTAACCCTTGTCATGCTGTATAAATGACCTTCCTGTATTACTGTAAAATCAAAGCACTGAAAATACTGATAGAACTAATTGTTCAAAAATCAACATTTCTTTTAGAAATCAATTTCATGAACAACTCTGGTAAGAAAAGTACAAACAGGAGGTGTAGACCAAGATCAGACTGCACTTATGTGCAGGCTGATCTTTGTCTACACCTCCTGCAAAAACCGGAATATTCCGGGTTCAGCATGACAAGGATTAAGAGCGGGTTGTGGGGTTTCGTTTGAACCCCATCTATAGCTTAGTTATTTCATATTCGTGGGAAAATCCAATATAAATTTGACAATGCAGCGATCTCGCCCCATTGACCACTTCTAATAAGCGACCCCGTCCGTTAAGCGACCACAATAGAAATCCCTTTTCTAAAGGCAAAAGCTCTTAATGAGTAATGGCATT